>CAMRHE010000140.1:4192500-4685000 GCA_947044405.1 Leptodactylus fallax
GGTATCTCTTCTCTGTTTGATGGTATCTGGTTGCACTCAACAAGTGTGGGCAAAGGTATCTCCAAATTGCCCTTGAGAGAAGCTATTACGAGACCACTGGCCCTTCTTCCAGAAACCTCTGATATGCCACTACAAGTACCCAAGGTATACGGATAAGTATCACCCTTTAAGTTAAACAGATCAAAGAGTTCTGACCTTGCAAGTGAGTGGTTGCTCTGGTCGTCCAAGATGGCGTACACCCTCAGAGCCCTTTCTGGTTGGCCCTTGGGGTATATATTGACTAGGCATATCCTTGCACAGGACTTGTCACAAAGGTCTTCTCTGCAGACTTCTGTACATGAGGAAGATACTGTGGTAGTATTTGCTGATTCATCTGTGTTCTCCCTGCCATGCTTAGTTGGGGGAGGGGAACCTCTAGGTGGTGTGGCAGTAGGCTGGGCTGGATGAAGAGCTTGTACATGGTCCTCACTGCCACACTCTATACACTTAATAGCAATTTTACAGTCTCTAGCAACATGTTCAGTAGAGGAACAACATTTGAAACATATCCCTAGTTTCTTTAGAAGCTCTCTACGTTCCTGAATTGGTTTCCTCCTGAAGCCAATACACTTCTTGAGGGGATGAGGCTTCTTGTGAATAGGACACAGACGGTTAGGATTTTCTACCTTTTCGTCTTGGTTGCTGTTGCAACTGCTTTCTTCTGGTGCTGATGTAGGTATAGGAAGAATATCAGTCTTTTTCACTGAAACTGGGCCTCTGCGGTTTCTGTAGTTAGAATGTGAGCTGTCATACTTAATAGGAGGTGAACCAGGAACACTGGGATCCCCATAGGAAAAGCTTGGGTCATTCTTGGATTCTGCAATGTTCTTGATAAACTCACAGAAGTAGGAAAATGGAGGAAAGGAGACTTGATTCTCATTTTTGTATCTTGACCCAACTGTGGTCCACCTTTCTTGAATATTATATGGCAACTTGGTGACTATCGGGTTTACCCCACGAGCAGTGTCCAGGTAACTGAGGCCCGGTAGGAGAGTGTCCGCCTTAGCCAGTAGGAGCTCCATGAGTAGGTCACTAAGTTCTTGAAATTTCTGATGATCCTTACCAGATATCTTTGGAAACCCTTGCAACCGTTTGAACAGAGCATTCTCTATTGCTTCAGGACTGCCATAGGTTTTCTCCAGTCTTTCCCAAGCAGCGGTAAGGCCTGCTATGGGGTTGTAAATGTGGACGGATCTGAGTCTTTTAGCACGTTCTGTGGACTGTGGGCCAAGCCACCGGATAAGCAAATGTAATTCTTCAGCTGCAGTAATGCCAAGGTCACTAATTGCAGTTTTGAAGGCACATTTCCAGCCTCTCTAGTTCTCAGGTTGGTCATCGAACCTTGTGAGTCCAGTCTTAGTAAGCTCACGGCGAACCATGTACCTTGCAAACTCTGACATGTCTGTTCTCTCTGACTTCAAATATTGAGTTGCTGGCTGAGTAGCGGTGATTACGTTGTTAGTGGGGTTCTGGTTAACAGAGGTAGGTAGCGTAGGGGCTGCGTAGGCATTCAGCCTAGGAGCTAGCTTAAAGTCCATAGGTTTAGCCACATATGGATGTGAGACTGGACGGTTTTTTGCAGTCTGGTGGTATGGTGTCACATTGGTGTTTACCTGAGTATCAGTATATTGCATTTGCTGAGGTGCAAGGCTTTGGGAATCCATGAAGGAAGAAGAAACTGGATGCTGGACAGGCAGGGCATTGTACTGACCTTCAATGCGGTGTGCTGCAGAAGATACTGTGCCCTGTTGCTCTGGAGAAATGTCGTCCCTGACAGGAACATTTGTGGCAAATAGGGATTCACTGCTTTGGCTTAGTACATAGTCTCTTGTGCGCTTGAGGGGATCCTCTGCTTCCACATTACACAAACTGGTGCTGTCGCTTTCACTTCCACTGATGGCCTGTTCTAAAATGCTTAACCTTGCCATGGCTGCAGCGTGCTCATACTGTTTCTCTAGAGCTTCTAGTTCTGCCCTTTTTTGAGCTGCATTAGCTTCCATTGCTGCTGCATTAGCTTCCATCTCTGCTTTCTGTTGAGCTACCTTAGCTTCCATCGCTGCTGCATTAGCTTCCATCTCTGCTTTCTGTTGTGCAAAGGCTGCCTGTATCTTAGTAGCTTCCGCCTCTGCACGTGCTTTTATAAGTTGCTCACTGAGTGTGGAAGATTGAGGAACGTGACTTAGATGTACGCTTTGAACGCTTGGTAGACTCAGAAACATGGGATGCCATTTCCTGCAGTTGCGCAATTCTTGCCTCTGTCCTTAACTTAGTTTCATGTACTAAGCTGTCTCGTTCTGAATGGAGATGCTGGAAGCTTTGAAATTCAGCTAAGGAATCGTCTGTATGTAGTTTTCTCAATATGCTTTCATAGTCCTCAGCTTTCATTTTATAATGTCCATGCATAGCACAAAGCTGTCGCAGAGCTCCCTCTAGTGGTGATACATGGTATGCAGGCAAGCACATGGCAGATATCTTAGTCTGTATTTTCTGCCACCATTTTGAGAGTTCACAGGAAAGTTCATGCTTTAAACCTTCTAGATTGTCTCTAACCTTCCACGTAGGTTTAATCAAGCGTCTAGCCTTCTCACTGGGCTGCAGACTGAGGTCCATGCTACCTTGTGCTTCAGGGTGCCCTTCAGCCATGATGCAACTCAAACAGGATAAATATAACTTTGCTGGAGTGAGATGGCTGCTTGATAGAATCTTCTATGCTGAGGGGTCTGAGCTGCAGATGCAACTTACACAATGCTGATTCCTTCTGGCTTCAGGTAACTTGCTGTATGTCAGAAGTTGGTGAACTGTCTTACAGCCGTATCTGGCAGTCTTTATGCATCATTTTTCACTGTTCTGACTCAATAGCTTGGCTGCAAATGTGAGGTTGTGAGAGTGTCCTCTAGTCTCTATGCTAACCAGCAATTTACACCAAGATATCTATCAGATAGTGTTCAACTCAACTGAGGAGGCGTAAATAAGATTCCAGATGCTTTAATCCAGGTAAATCTTGTAGAACCTCATACAGCAGTAGGTGAAAAATGATGAATCACAAGGAGCTGAACAGACATGTTGCTTACAAAGAAGTGAAACTAAACAGAGAGAGAGAGAGGAGGAGCTACAGCATCACAGCTAAGGATACAGAGAGAGAGAAGGGACAAACTACAAAGACAAACAGTATCACAGATACATGTCAGTGAATTAAAACAAGTCCTGGGGGAAGACAAGGAAAGGGACAAAAAAAAAAAAAAAAGAAAAAAAAAAAAAAAAAAAACTACACGAAAAAAAAAAAAAAAAAAAAAAGCCCGCCGCCCCTCCGAAAAAAGGAGAGGAGATGAGTTAAAAAAGGTAAAAAAAAAAATAAAAACGCCCAACACACCAAAATAAAAAAAAAAAAAAAGGGGGGGGGGGGTGGGCCCGGGGCCGGCGCGGGGGGGGGGTGGGGTGGGGTTTGGGGTGGTGTTTGGAAACCCCATACCCCGGGGTGTTTTTTTTTTTTTTTTTTTTTTTTTTTTTTTTATAAAAAAAAAATTAAGGTTGCCCGGGGCGGGGGGGGCGAAAAAACCGAAAACCCCGGGGGGGGGGGGGATAAAAAAGATAGCACACCCCCCCTTATTTATGGGTGGTGGGTGGATGGGTGTTTGTCTTTTTTTTTTTTTTTTGTGTTCTCTCTTTTATAAAAATAAGGTGGGGGGGCGCCGGGGGGGTGGGGGGGTTTTTTGTCTTTTTCTTTTTTTTTAAAAAAAAAAAAAAAAAAAAAAAAAAAAAAAAAAAAGAAGGAAGAAGGAGAGGGCCCCTGTTTTTTTAGAAAAAAAAAAAAGAAGAAAAAAAAAAAAAAAAAAAAAAAAAAAAAAAAAAAAAAAAAAAAAAAAAACAACCCCTTACCTCAAATCTTGCAAAAAAGTCCTGCAAGTTCATGAAATTTTGCAAGCAGGTAGGATCCAAAATTTGGTGTTGATCTAGGGCATCATATATCAGAAAATCTGCAAGTGTAATCTTTGAGGGGGAAGACAAATGCATTGTATAAATAAAAAAGACCTGCAAACATTTACAGTAAATAAAAAATACCCTCCCGCAGTGTATTTACCTTGTCCCCAACAAACCAGTGTCTTTCCCCCAAAAATCGAGAATATCTTGCCAATGTGGTTGGTAGCTTTTCAAGGTATGGTCCTCTCAGTTGTTCCTTAAGAAAATTAAGTCAGAAAGGATAATTTCTACGTTTTACTATTTTCTTCATAAATGAATGCAAAAATGATATCTGAATGTGGAAATTTGAATGCTGTCCAAAAGCTGGACCATGAACTGTAATATGTATTTAATCAACTTTATGCGACAAGGCTCTCAAAACCAGAGGTTCTATATCACAAGCATGGTCTGAAATTTCCAGTGACAGAATCACCAAATAGTGTTGAAAATATGGGATTTTTTTTGTACTCACCGTGAAATCCTTTTCTCATATTCACTGGGGGACACAGCACCATGGGTATAGACCCGGCCACTAGGAGGCTGACACTAGGAGAATGAAAGGCTGTTGGCTCTGCCCTATAGTCTATATCCTCTCACAGAGTGCTAAGCCAGTTTTACCGCAGCAGTAGGAGAGAGACAAAAAAAAAAAAAAAAAAAAAACACGGAACTAACAACCACCAACCACAAAAACACAAGGGTGGGATCTGTGTCCCCCAGTGAATACAACGAGAAAAGGATTTTACGGTGAGTACAAAAAAATAAATAAAATAATAATCCCATATTTTACTGGGGGACACAGCACCATGGGATGTCCTAAAGCAGTCCCAGAGGGTGGGAAATAAACAGCCATGTGAACAACCTAGCGCACAGCTGCTTGAAGAACCTTACGAACCAAGATGGTGTCGGCAGAGGCCAAAGAATGAATCTGGTAAAACTTTGTGAAAGTGTGGATGGAAGCCTTGCGGACCTGGGCAGCAGAAGCCTGATGCCGAACAGCCCAGGAGGCTCCAACAGCCCTAGTGGAGTGAGCAGTCACACGGAAGGGCAGGTCCATACCCCCCTAAGCCAATAGGCCTCCTTGATCGTAGACCGAATCCAGTTGGAGATGGAAGCCTTGGAAACAGGAAGGCCCTTGCGAGGACCCTCGGGGAGGACGAACAAGGCGTCTGAACGACAGAAAGGGTCTGTGAGGGACAAATAGACCTGAATTGCCCAAACAACATCCAGACAGTGAAGAGAACGCTCACGAGGATGCTTAGGGTCCGGACAGAAGGACGGCAAAACAATGTCCGCGTTGATGTGGAAAGAGGAAACCACCTTTGGCAAAAAGGAAGGAGGCGGACAAAGGACAACCTTGTCCCTATGGAGAACCAGAAAGGGATACTGCCAAGACAGGGCAGCAAGCTCAGAGACCCTGCGAATGGAAGTAACGGCCACCAAAAAGGCGACCTTCCAGGACAGGAGGCGAAGCGGAATATCCCGCAAAGGCTCAAAAGAGGGGGTTTAGCCTGAAGCACCTCAAGGACAAGGTTAATATCCCACGGGTCCATGGGTGGATGATAAAGGGGGGGCGCAGTGTGCCACACCCTTCAGGAAGGTCTTCACCTGAGGACGGAAGACCAGGGTCTTCTGAAAAAGGATAGAGAGCAGAAACCTGTCCCTTAAGAGAAGAAAGACCAAGACCTTGATCCAGACCGGACTGGAGAAAAGCCAGGATCCCGGGAATTGTTAAGAAGAAGAGTGGATGACAATCGTTGCTCTCGCACCAGCAGACGTAGGACCTCCACGTGCGGTGGTAGATCTTGGCCAATTAGGGCTTCTGGGCCTTGAGCATGGTCTGGATAACAGGCTCCGAAAATCCACGCCGCCTCAGAACCTCGGCTTCAACAGCCATGCCGCTAAACGCAGCTGATGTAAGATAGGGTGGAGCAGCGGCCCTTGAGACAGGAGGTCTGCCTGCAGGGGGAAGAGGCCAAGGAGCATCCGCCAGCAGGAACACAAGATCTGCATATCAGGCCCTGCGGGGCCAATCCGGAGCCACAAAGATGGTGAGAACCCTCTCGGTCTTGACCTTCTTAGAACCCAAGGGAGGAGAGGAAGAGGAAGGCCTACCAGGGAATCATGAGAGCGTCGGCTGCGACGGCTTGAGGGTCCAGGGACCTGGACACGTACCGGGGTAGCTTGTGGTTCAGGCGGGAGGCGAAGAGGTCGACGTCGGGCGTGACCCACCGGAAGCACAAGTGGAGGAATATTTTCTGATGAAGAGACCATTCGCCTGTGTCGAGTTTCTCTCGGCTTAGGTAGTCTGCCGCCCAATTGTCCACATCCGGAATGTGGACCGCTGAAAGAGCCAGAACATGATGCTCTGCCCACAGGAGAGAGTGGGAGGCTTCCAGAAGGGCCACATGGCTGGTGCCCCCTTGGTGGTTGAGGTAGGCGACTGCAGTGGAGTTGTCTGTCTGTAATCTGACCGGATGCCCCTGGAGGAGAGAGAGGTCCAATAAGACAGGGCCAAGAAGATGGCACTCAGTTCCAGCAGGTTGATCTGAAGGGAGGACTCCGCCCTGGACAACAGGCCCTGAACGGTCAAGACACCGAAGACCGCCCCCCAGCCTGACAGGCTTGCATCGGTGGAGATCACCTGCCAATGGAGGGGAAGGAAGGACTGCCCCTGGAAGATTCCCAGAGAGGAAAGCCACCAAAGAAGCTCTCGACGGACTTGAAGAGGTAGGAGAATCAGGGAGCCAAGGATGGATGGAGACCTGTCCCAGTGTGCCAGAGTTTCCAACTGTACAGGACGCGAGTGAAACTGGGCAAAGGTCGAGACCATCATGCCCAGGACCCGAATGCAGAACCGAAAGTGAACAAGGTGAAGGCCTCCGAAGGCGGGAGACACCGGACCAAAGGATCAGAATCTTGGACTCTGGAAGGAGAACCCTGCCCTGGAGCATGTCGAGGATCATGCCCAGGAATTCAATGCGCTGAGAAGGCACAAGACAGGACTTTTCCTCGTTTATGAGCCAGCTGAACTGGCGAAGGAGGTCTAAGGTGATCCACAAGCTGGAAAGGTTGTCCCCCCTTTGAGGGAGCTTTGACCAGGGGGTTGCCCAAGTAGGGAATAACTGCAACTCCTCTACAGCGGAGGATGGCCATGAGAGATGCCATCACCTTGGTGAAGACCCGGGGGGCGGAGGCCAGCCCAAAGGGAAGAGCGACAAACTGGAAATGACGCGAACCCACTGCAAAACGAAGAAAACACTGATGGCCCAGCGCAATGGGAATGTGGAGGTAAGTGTCGCGTATGTCTATGGATGAAAGAAATTCGCCCGGCTCCAGGGAAGCCACCACAGGCCTCAGGGACTCCATGTGGAACCTGCGGACACGTACAAACCTGTTGAGCCCCTTCAGGATAGGGCGAAGAGAGCTGTCCATCTTGAACAGGTTGGAGTAGTAACCCTGGAAACGCTCTGAAGCGGGCACGGGGACAATGACTCCCTGCCACTGGAGAGTGGAGACTGCCAGAAGGAATGCAGTCGCTCGTGCGGGGAAGAAGGCAAAGTTGACAGAAAAAAAAATCTTCCATCTGGAAGGGAGGAGAACTCTATGGAGGTATCCGGGTGACACCACCAATCGGACCCAGGCGTCGTCAACGCTGGCAAATCAGGTCTCCCGGAAGATGAGCAGATGTCCCTCTCACCCGAGGGCCCTCGAGTGGGGTGGGGGAAGACCTTCATGCCGAGGTGGGCTTGGAAACAGAAGGCCTGGAGAGCTTGGTGTGGGACTGCCAGGCAGGTCTGGGCTTGAAAGAGGGCTTCTTGGAGCGGGAGTCCCAAGGAGACCGTCCTCCGGAGCGAGAGGTGGAGCCACGAAAGGAGCGAGAGCACTGAGAACAGCTGGAAGAAGATGGCTGAGAACGCATCTGGGGGAGGAGAGAACTTTTACCCCCTGTGGCCTCAGAGATAAGCTTCTCAAGACCATTACCAAAAGCTGGCCCTGTTCATCCCGGGAAAAAGGAAGGGCCACAACCACTTTCTTGGAGGCGGCCTCAGCGTTCCACGAACGAATCCAAACTGTACGGCGGATAACCACAGCATTGGCGGCCGACTTGGCAGAGCGGCGAGCTGCTTCCAGGAAAGCATCGCACAGGTACTTGGAAGCGTTCAGGATTTGAACTACAAGCAGCTGGTTGTCTTGAAGGAATGTGGTCAAACGCCCCGTGGATGGGAAAGACCAGAGGAGGGCGACGAATGTGGAGGAAAGAGATGTCCTCTTGAGAGGCAGGATATCTCTGACCACACAGATGAGGTCCCGCATAGCAGCGAATATAGATGTGCCTTGCTGATGCTCCCAGTCGGAGTCAGAGGTGTCCCCAGGAGAAACAGAGCGAGCAGGGGGAGACAGAGTTCCGTCTGTCGAAGTGGATCCGCAGGTAGAGGCCCTGCCTGGGGAGTGCCCAGGGGTACGAGAGGAGGAACGTGATTTGTAGGAAGACTTCCTGGTCCTCTTGCGGGGACAGCTCCTGGATCTGGAACAGGAACAGTGAGGGTGCCCGGAAGGTTCCCTAGAAGCAACTGACTGAGCGGCGATCTGGGAAGACAGCCGTTCCAAAATGTCCACCACAGACTGGTTAAGTCTGGCAAGGTTACCAATGGCCTGGGTGAGAGTAACCGACCAATCCGGGGAAGGATGAGCTGGAGAGGGGCCAGGAGGCTTTTGGACTCAGGCAGATGGGCTCAGGCTGTCCGCATGGTAACTTTTTGTTACAGCGGGCACAGGTTTAAAACGTGGCGGCACTGGAGGGGGCCGAGATGACTTCACGGGAGGACATGGCAGTGATGGCCCAGGGAAAAAAAAAAAACAAAAAACGAGGAACCAAGGAGGGAACCTACCAGACTGAAGATGTCTACTCACCGACTGCTGCAGAGAGGCTGCACAGAGAGGGATCCCCAGGTGCTGTGACTCACAGGCTGAAAGAAGAGGTCCCAGTAGAGGAAACAACCGGAATACAGGAAGTTAAACAAGAAACACAGTTTCTGAGGAGAACAAGTGCCCTCCCCCTGGAGTTCCCACGCTTAGGGGTAAGAGGAAGGACTGGTAAACAGTCCAGGACAGCCCCCTGGCCAATGGAAAGAGATAGGAGAAGCCCAGAGGCTAGGAGAGCACGGGGAGGGGGCGGTCCTAAATGTGGCCTAGTCCCTGGGGAAGCCTGGGGCTAAAGTAAACGCTGCGGCCAGAGCGCCCGGCAGCGTGGCACCGCCGGCGTGGGAAGAAAAACTGCCGGCTCTGGAAGCGCCCACAGAGGCCATGGAAGTTATCGGGGGCCAGAAAAGTGGAGTTCATGGAGACCCCCCGAAAAAACGGATGCCCCCCCCCACACAGGTAGCTGCTCAGGGAGCGGGAGACCCCATGGAGAAAATAACTCCTTCAGTTCCACTGTGAACTGATCCACTTGGCCAGGTTATCCCCTTGAGAGAAGAGCCGAGGAGAGGAGTTGTGGGGGGAGAATAATACTCACCCATCTTCTCTTCTAATACTCACATGTCTGGCGTCTTCAGGCGCCGCAGGGTCACCCCCTTGGTATGACCTCGCACGTGGGAGTGGGGCCACCGGTACTCCGGCCGCCATTGTGGTGAGTGGGGACTGGGTGACTGGCAAGGCGCTCTTTTACAGAGCACTGCGCCCGCAGAGGGGTACAACTAGTGTGGCGTACACGCTGAAGGCCCCCTGCACCTGAAAGAAAATAAAAAACGATGCAAGACAGAAAGACCTGAGTCAGATCGCGTCTGCCTCCTACGACACTAGGTTTAAACTGGCATAGCACTCTGTCTGTCAGAGGGTATAGACTATAGGGCGGAGCTGACAGCCTTTCAGCCTCCTAGTGGCCAGGTCTATACACATGGTGCTGTGTCACCCACTGAAATAAGCGAGAAATGTTGGATGTTCAACAGAGCAGCACGGCCTCTATGTTTAGAAAATCTGAAGAATTTTATGTACTGTTCTCATTATATAAATTGAAGTGGACAAATAGAAACACAGACAAAGCAATAAAATTACTGAGAATTTCAGTGACAGTGTACATATTGACCATTGTCCAATATTATGCAGTTAAATCATAACTTGTGATTCTATAAAAGATTTGTAAGCATGAAAGGAAAAGTTTTTGTTTTTTTTCTAGTCTAGGATTTACTTACAAATTCAGAATTATACGAAAGAGAAGCAATCTGCATCCGAAGATCCATAAGTTCATTTTCAAACAGTGATACAAAGCTCTTCTCATTTTCAGTATTTCCACCTATAAATACAGTAAAGTAAATATATTTCCAGCGTTATATTACCCAAAATTTTTGGCAAATGAAAGAAAGCATCACACAAAGAATAAGCCCTCACATAGCCATGTTGACCGGAAAAAAAAAAAAAAAAAAGTAAATGAATTTTGGAAGACAGGGAGGAAAAATATGAAAAAAGTCACCGTGCATTAATGTACAAACTACACTGCGTCCTTAAGGGGTTAAAAACAAAGCAGGTGCAATCAGTAGAACACTTATTCCAAGCAATACAATCACCTAATACAGACCTGTGGCTTCCTAATGTGAAACGCATGCCATATTCGGCGTTTCAACATAGTAACAGTGCATATCCCGAACAAGGATTGAGTCATGCATATGCAATGTATATTTTAAGCGCCATTAACTTGAAAGGCAGTGATAACATTGCATACCCAGGCTGTATAAGCCTATAACCATACATGCGTAGTACTAAGAAGCACTCATGCGGTGGCCATCTTAAGTCAGGGAAGCCAGTCATTAAGTTGTATTCCTCCATTAATTGGCAAACACACCGTATCTGAACAAATTAATGCCCACAACAAACTAATAAAGGGCTAAATATATGACTCCACATATAAATGGTGAATAATAGAAAGTTAATCCATATCCAAAGATTAAACATGGAATTAATAGAAACCAGCAGAAAATCTGCTTTGTATCTATAAGAGAATGTTCAAAAATTACTGTAAAAATATAGTAGTATTAAAAAACAGATCTTGCATACCACATTGTGTGCCAGGCAAACTGGAGACCACTATATCAATCATAACCATGACAGACAAGCAGAACCCAGGTGGAAAACACAGACTGTGGTGCCATCTGACAGCAAGAGAGTTTGAGAAAACCCCAATCCAAAAATACCCAAGGCTTACAGATGTGCAGTTGTCTGATCGTAATACTAGTACCACCAAAAGGCCACAAACATACCAAACTGCCCAAAAGTATGCATTATTGTACCAGGATATGTGCTATATATATATATATATATATATATATATATATATATATATATATAGCTAGATTTACAGACTTTTTTATTTTTTTTCGATCTAAGTTGAAGCATTGGTTTGGGGATATGTACCTAGTGTCAAATCTACACATTTAATCTTTGTCTCAATTTCAATAGCGTAGTAAGAGTGGCTTTATTCCACCACTTATATGTCCGGTAATAGATGCCTTTATTGATGCAGTAAAAACGGGATTTTTGTGCTCACCATAAAATCCTTTTCTCAATGTATTCCTTGGGGGGGGGGGGTACAGAACCATATGAATAGCCCCATCCACTAGAAGGCTGACACTAGGAGAATGAAAAGCTGTCAGCTCCGCCTCTGGTCTATACCCTCTCCACAAACACTGTGCTTAGTCAGTCAGTTTGTACCGCAGCAGTACCCGGTAAAGAACCAAAACAACTCTAGCTGAAACAGGGCTCTCAGGGGTGACAAACAAGGTGTCCAAACAACAGAAAGCATCAGTGAGCGACATAGACCTAAATCGCTCAGACAACATTCAGGCAGTGAAGAGTACGCTCACGTGGATGCTTGGGGTTCAAACAGAAAGATTGCCAGGGGTCGTCAATCCAGAGCCACCAGGATGGCTGGAACCCACTTGGTCTTGAGCTTGCAAGAACGCATGGCTCCTGGTGCCCCCCTGGTGGTTAAAGTAGGCGACCACGGTGGAGTTGTCGGTCTGGACTCTGACCGGACATCCTTAGAGGAGAGAGGTCCAATGAGACAGTGCTAAGAAGGGGGCTCTCAGTTCCAGCATGTTGATCTGGAGGGAGGAAAGACTGGGGTCGGTGGAGATCACCTGCCAATGGAGGGGAAGGAAGGACTTCCCCTGAGAGATTCCTGGGGAGGAGAGCCACCAAATAAGCTCTCGACGAACCCAAGGATAAAGGAGAATCAGGCGGCTGAGGCTGGACGGAGACTTGTCCCAGTGGGCCAGAATCTCCAACTGTAAAGGACACAAGTGGAACTGAGCAAAAGGGACAGCCTCAAAGGTCGAGACCATCGTGCCCAGGACCTGCATGCAGAATCAAAGTGGGCACGGAGAGTTCCTCCGAAGACGGGACACACCGGATCAAAAAGGGTCAGAATCTTGGACTCCGGGAGGAAAATCTTTCCCTGGTGTGCGTTGAGGATCACGTCCAGGAATTTCATGCTCTGAGAAGGCACAAGGCAGGGCTTTTCCTCATTGATGAGCCAGCCGAATCAGTGAAGGAGGTCCAAGGTGACCTGCAAGCTGGTGAGACTGTCTGCCTTGGAGAGAGCTTTCACCTGAAGATTGTCCAAGTATGAAATCACAGAAACTCCTCTGGAGATGGCCATGAAAGGCGTCATTACCTTGGTAAATACCCAGGGGTCAGAGGCCAGTCCGAAAGGGAGAACAGCAAATTGGAAATGACGCGAAACCACCGCAAAACGAAGAAAACACTGATGGCACAGTGCAATGGGAATGTGGAGGTAAGCGTCTCCAGGGATGCCACCACTGACTGCAGGGACTCCATGCGGAATCAGTGGAAACAGACGAACTTGTTGAGCCCCTTCAGACCAATGATATGGTGAAGAATGCCGTCCTTGGGAACAGAGAACAGGTTGGAGCAGCAACCCCGGAAACGCCGGAGGCGGGAACGGGGACGATGACTCCCTGCCACTTGAGTGTGGAGACATCCTGAAGAAACGTGGCCGCTTGAGCAGGGGAAAAAAAAAGACAGAGTGGACGGGAAAAAAAAATAAAAATAAAATAAAATTACTATGGAGTAAGCCGGTCGACACCACATCTCTGACCCAGGCAGTGTCGACACTGGCAAGCTAGATCTCCCCACCAGAGCAGCCCCGAGCAGAGAGGCAGGGGGTTGATCTTCATGCAGAAGGACTGGAGGACTTGGTGTGGGACTGCCAGGCAGGTCTGGGCTTGAAAGAGGTCTTCTTGGAGCGGGAGTCCCAAGGGGACTGTCCTCCGGAGCGAGAGGTGGAGCCACAGAAGGAGCAAAAATGCTGAGAACGGGTGGAACAGGATGGCTGGCATTTAGGACGCCTTTGGGAGAATAGAGAACTTTTACCCACTGTGGCCTCAGAGAAGCTTCTCTAGGCCTTTGCCAAAAAGCTGTCCCTGTTCGTCCCGGGAAAATAGAAGGTCCACGACGGCCTTCTTAGAGGCGGACTCAGCATTCCACAAACTAATCCAAACAGTACGGCTGATATCCAGTGCGTTGGCGGCCACCTTGGCAGCACAGCGAGCTGCTTCGAGAGAAGCATCGCACAGGTACTTGGAAGCATTCAGGATTTGAAAGACGAGCAGCTGGTTGTCTTGGAGGGAAGCTGCATCAGAAATGCCTGTCTGGAGCTGTTTGGCCCAGGAGATGCAGGCCATGCTGACCCAAGAGGCAGCAAAGAAAGGCCTTGGCGAGACAATCCACCTTCTTGTCTGAGGGATCACAGAGAGGCGGAGTCCGCTAAAAGCAGAATAGTAGCCTTGGAGAGTCTAGCTATTATGGGGTCCACCGCAGGAGGCTCTGACCACTTGGAGACACACTGGTCTGGGAAGAGAAAGTCCAACTTCCTATTAGAAGATAGAGGACGGTCTGGGTGAAGCCACTGACCTCATCGTGAAGGAACAAACGCCCCATGGTTGGAAGGAGATACCCTACAGATCGCAGAGGACATCTGTGACTGCACAGATGAGCTCACGAGTAGCAGCAGATATAGATGTGTTTGACTGATGCCCCGAGTCAGAGGAGTCTCCAGGAGAAACAGATCGAGCAGTGGACGTACATGCTGAAAACCCCCCTGCACCTGAAAGAAAAAAAAATAAATAAATAAAAACGATGTAAGACAAAAGATCCGAATCAGGTCATGTCTGCCTCCTCCCAGACTCTAGGTTACAACTGGCTACGCACAGTTTGTGAGAGAGTATAGACCAGAGGCAGAGCCGACAGCTTTTCATTCGTCTAGTTTCAGCCTCCTAGTGGCCAGGTCCATACTCATGGTGCTGTGTCCCCCAGTGAAATAAGTGAGAAACAAGATATTATTGAGTTGAGAACATCAGATCAAAAAAATGTATTACAGCCAAACATGACACCAGTGCTGAGATCTCGGTCTTGCATGAACTTTCCCATCATGGAGACATTACCATCAAGCCCGCCGACAAAGGCGAGGCAGGTGTCATGTATACAGTTTCATACTTGGCTGAGAACGAACGACAGGTAAGTGATACCATTGTATTCAGGTGCATCTCAATAAATTAGAAACGTTTATTTCAGTAATTAAATTAAAAAAGTGACCTCCTATATTTTCTAGATTCTTTACACAGAGAGTGTTCTATTTCAAGTGTTTTATTTCTGTATATGTTGATTATGGATTACAGGTAATGAAAACCAAAATCTAAGAAAATTTGAATATTGTAAAAAAGTTCAGTATTGTAAATTCAGTGTGTCACCTGCCAAGGTATCCTAAGTCTTTAAATGGTTCCTCAGTCTGGTTCAGTAGGACACACAATCATGGAAGATTGCCGATTATGAATTGAATTACTGAAATGAATGAATGTTTCAAAAATATTCAAATTTTTTGAGATGCACCTGTATATGAGGGTTTCAATTGATCCCAAGTTTGAATTACAGAAAAAAAAAAAAAAAAATCAATAAAAAAAATAAAAATATTCTGGATGTTGCCTTGCAGAGTAGTATGATTGATGAAGACCTGTATACTTTTCTCAAAATAGGTGCCCCAGTTACACCTATAATATATACCCTTCCCAAGATACATAAGTGTCTACAGAGGCCATCCGGTAGACTCATTAATTAAAGTCCTTAGTACTGAAAATGAGAGACATTATTCCTCAGCTGACTGCTCCATTGTCAATGCTTGCAACTGCCACAGAAATAATAGTCACCTTTGCCTCTGCTTGTGTTTTGTAAATGGTTTCTTTAAAGATGGAGTCAGGGGAGGGATCCTCAGTAGTCAAAGTGGACGTCAACACTTTAACCAACTGAGGAGACCTCCCTTAACACTATCTTAACCCCATTAAGGACACAGCCCAAAAGTGCGTTAAGGACCAGGCCTCATTTTTCAAAAGTGACATATGTCACTTTACATGGTAATAACTGAGACCCTTTAACTTACACAAGTGATTTTGAGATTGTTTTTTTGTGACTTCATTGTGACATTGTACTTGATTAAAGTTTAACACTAACATGAATATTTTTGTATTTATTTATAAAAAGAATTATGAAATTTGATGGATAAAAAAAAAATTATTATATATATACAGTCATATGAAAAAGTTTGGGCACCCCTATTAATCTTAATCATTTTTAGTTCTAAATATTTGGGTGTTTGCAACAGCCATTTCAATTTGATATATCTAATAACTGATGGACACAGTAATATTTCAGGATTGAAATGAGGTTTATTGTACTAACAGAAAATGTGCAATATGCATTAAACCAAAATTTGACTGGTGCAAAAGTATGGGCACCCTTATCATTTTATTGATTTGAATACTCCTAACTACTTTTTACTGACTTACTGAAGCACAAAATTGGTTTTGTAACCTCACTGAGCTTTGAACTTCATAGCCAGGTGTATCCAATCATGAGAAAAGGTATTTAAGGTGGCCAATTGCAAGTTGTTCTCCTATTTGAATCTCCTCTGAAGAGTGGCATCATGGGCTCCTCAAAACAACTCTCAAATGATCTGAAAACAAAGATTGTTCAACATAGTTGTTCAGGGGAAGGATACAAAAAGTTGTCTCAGAGATTTAACCTGTCAGTTTCCACTGTGAGGAACATAGTAAGGAAATGGAAGACCACAGGGACAGTTCTTGTTAAGCCCAGAAGTGGCAGGCCAAGATAAATATCAGAAAGGCAGAGAAGAAGAATGGTGAGAACAGTCAAGGACAATCCACAGACCACCTCCAAAGAGCTGCAGCATCATCTTGCTGCAGATCGTGTCACTGTGCATCGGTCAACAATACAGCACACTTTGCACAAGGAGAAGCTGTATGGGAGAGTGATGCGAAAGAAGCCGTTTCTGAAAGCACGCCACAAACAGAGTCGCCTGAGGTATGCAAAAGCACATTTGGACAAGCCAGCTTCATTTTGGAAGAAGGTCCTGTGGACTGATGAAACAAAGATTGAGTTGTTTGGTCATACAAAAAGGCGTTATGCATGGCGTCAAAATACACAGCATTCCAAGAAAAACACTTGCTACCCACTGTAAAATTTGGTGGAGGTTCCATCATGCTTTGGGGCTCTGTGGCCAATGCCGGCACCGGGAATCTTGTTAAAGTTGAGGGTCGCATGGATTCAACTCAGTATCAGCAGATTCTTGAGAATAATGTACAAGAATCAGTGACGAATTTGAAGTTACGCCGGGGATGGATATTTCAGCAAGACAATGATCCAAAGCACAGCTCCAAATCTACTCAGGCATTCGTGCAGAGGAACAATTACAATGTTCTGGAATGGCCATCCCAGTCCCCAGACCTGAATATCATTGAACATCTGTGGGATAATTTGAAGCGGGCTGTCCATGCTCGGCGACCATCAAACTTAACTGAACTGGAATTGTTTTGTAAAGAGGAATGGTCAAAAATACCTTCATCCAGGATCCAGGAACTGATTAAAAGCTACAGGAAGCGACTAGAGGCTGTTATTTTTGCAAAAGGAGGATCTACTAAATATTAATGTCACTTTTCTGTTGAGGTGCCCATACTTTTGCACCGGTCAAATTTTGGTTTAATGCATATTGCACATTTTCTGTTAGTACAATAAACCTCATTTCAATCCTGAAATATTACTGTGTCCATCAGTTATTAGATATATCAAATTGAAATGGCTGTTGCAAACACCCAAATATTTAGAACTAAAAATGATTAAGATTAATAGGGGTGCCCAAACTTTTTCATATGACTGTATATATATATATATATATATATATATATAAAAGCAATTTTTAAAATATCAAATGCTCTGCTTTCCAGACAGATAGTCATGCCACCCAAATATATTAATACATATTATGTACCATATCCCTCTTTTATATTGGCATAATCTTTTAATTGCCCCTTAATTTATTTTGTACGTTCGCAGGCTTGCAAGTATAACAACGATTTTCCAGATTTACAAGAAAATTTCACTTCAGTTCTGAAGGGGATTATAAAGGCCTATATATTATATATATATATATTAGAAACCCCCATGAATCATCCCATTTTCAAAACGGAACCACTCAAATAATTCAAAACAGCATGTGGGAAGTTTGTTAACCCTTTAAGCATTTCACAGAAATTAAAATAATATGGAGGTGAAATTTAGATGTTTAATTTTTTTTTTCACTAATACATCCAGAATATTTTTTTTTTTTTTTCTGTAATTCAAACTTGGGATCAATTGAAACCCTCATATACAGGTGCATCTCAATAAATTAGAATATTTTTGAAACATTCATTCATTTCAGGGTTAAAGGAGAAAATGCACCTCACAGTTTGTAATGCAATTCCTCCAGAGCACAGAAATACCCCACATGTGGGAGTAAACTGATGTTTGGGCACCTGGAAGTGCACGGAAGGGAAGGAGCGTCACTGAGTGTTTGAAAAACAGATTTTGCTGGAATAGTTTTCAGGTGCCATGTCTCATTTGCAGAGCCCCTAAATTACCAGTACAATGGAAACCCCCCCAAAAGTGACCCCGTTTTGGAAACCACACCCCTCACAGAAAATATCAAGGGGTATAGCAAGCATTTTGACCCCATAGACGTTTCACAGATTTTACTAACATTGGGACGTGTAAATTAAAAATTTATAAAACGTCAATTTATCCCCAAATTTTTCATTTTTACAAGGGGTTGAAGAAGAAAAACCACCGTACGGTTTGTTAAACAATTGCTTCTGAACACAGAAATGCCCCATATGTGGTCTTAAACTGCTGTTTGGGTACATGGTGAGGCTCAGAATGGAAACAGCGCTATTTGACTTTTGGAGGGCAGCTTTTGCTAAAATAGTTTTCAGCTGCCATGTCCCATTTGCAGAGCCCCTAAAGTACCAGTACAATGGAAACCCCTCAAAAGTGACCCCATTTTAGAAACTACACCCCTCAAGAAATTTCTCAAGGGGTGTTATCATTTTGAGCCTAAGAGTGCTTGACAAAAATTAATATACAAAGTGAAAATTGCCTTTAAAAAAAAAAAAAAATATGCCATTTCAGTTCCCAATATGTTGTACCCACTTTGTGTCATCAGAGACATGCAATCCTAAAACTATTAAGTGGGCTATCCTGGGTACAAAAAAGTTGTATTTGTGGGTTTAAACTGCTGCTTGGGCACACAACAGGGCTCAGAAGGAAAGGAGCAGTGCGCTTTTTAGCTTTTGGAGTATAGATTTAGAGGGACTTTCTGGACGCCATGTTTTTGCAGAGCCCTGGAGGTGCCAGTAAATAGTAATTCCCCAAGAAGGGGCAATTTTAGGGTCTCTGCAAACGTGACATGGTGTCCAAAAACCAACAATCTAAATCTGCAGTGCAAAAAGCACATAGCGCTCCTTCACATCTATGCCATGGGCATAAACTGCCGTTTGGGTATACATGCTGAAATGGCAGTTTATGCCCACATGAATTAGGGGGCGTTCACACTACCGTTGGTGACCGTTGCTATTGTCCGTTACAAGATTTTAGCATTGGACACTAGCTGAACCGTCAGAAATCCGTTAAAATTTCCATTCACTTCAATGGGTTTTTATACTGTGTCCGTTAGTGTCCGTTTACACCCAATCCATCAGAAGTCCGTTTTTTTCACGGACAAAAAATCCTACATGCAGGACTTTTTGTCCGTTTGAAAAAAACGGATTCTTGAAAGACAGCAAGTGTTCGTTATTTTTTTAACATTGAAGTCTATGGGTAACGGACTTATAACAGACAGTAACTGATAGCCATCCGTTACTGTCCATTATTTTTTGTCCGTTTTTTTCCTGTGCATGCTCAGAAAGGAAAAAAAAAACAAAAAAAAGTGTGTTAAAAAACGGACACTAACTGATGCTAATGTGTCCGTTTTTTTTTTTTGTAACTGAACCATTAATTCGATCAGTTAAAAAAAACTGACATTAACTTCAGTTAGTGTCCGTTATGATAGGTGTCAGTTTTTTTTTTTTTGTTTTTTTAAACGGACACCTTCATAACGGACTCCAACGGTAGTGTGAACCCTGCCTTACACTGGTGTACCAAGGATAATGTAGTTAACAGTGTCATATGTGGGTATAAACTGCTTTTTGGGCACAGCCGGGCACAAAAGGGAAGGAGGGCTATTTTGAACGTCATGCCACTTTTGCAGGGCCCCTGAAATGCCAGTAAAGTGGAATCCGCAGACTTGTGACTCCATTTTGGAAACTACACCCCTGAAGGGATTTATCAAGTGGCGTAGTGAGCATTTTTTAACCACTGAGCATTGTATTAATTTAATTTCCAGAAATAAATGCACATCTGATAATGAAAAAAAAAGTGACAATTGCAATTTTTCCAGAGATTTGGCATTTCAGTGCCCGATATGTTGTATCCAGCTTGTGTCAGCAGATACACACACTCCAAAAACTGTTAAGCAGGTATCCCGTGCACAACAGCATTTGGAGCATTCATCTCTGATGCAAGCTGGGCACAACATATTACGCACTGAAATGACGTATTCCTGGAAAAATTGTCATTTTCACCATTAGGTGTGTATTAATTCCTGGAAAATAAATTAATGCAACTCTTGGGGGTTAAAACTTATCACTGTACCCCGGATTAATACCTTCAGGGGTGTAGTTTCCAAAATTGGGTCACATGTCAGGGGGATTCCACCTTACTAGCATTTCAGGGCTCTGCAAAAGTGTCACTGCGTCCAAAAACCAAAATAGCACTCCTTCCCTTCTGTACCAGGCTTTGTGCCCAAACAGCAGTTTATACCCACATATGGCATTAAGTACATTATCCTGGGTACCACAGTGTCATAGATGTGGGCATAAACTGCGGTTTGGCACACAGCAGGGCACAGAAGGGGAAAGAGCACAGATTTAGAGGTTTAGTATCTGGACCCCATGTCTTGTTTACAGAGCCTAAGGTACCAGAAAAGTGGAATCTCCTAGGGAATGACCCCATTTTGAAAACTGCACCCCTCAAAGAATTTATCAAGGGGTGTAGTAAGCATTAGTATCCCAGGTATGAACGTACAGCAGATGGTGTAAAGTGAATACGTAAGCTGTGCAGAGTACATTGGAAACACCAAATTCCCTATATCCCCAGTAGCTCCTTTGATTGGGGGGTGGGGCTCACTTCTGGTTTCTTTTCCCTTGTAAGCTCTAAATCTGGGGTGTACCCTGATATGCGCTCGCACATCTTAGACATCCACTTCCTCACGCAGCCAGTTCTGTCCTAATGATTTGGCGATTTTTGTGTTTACATTGTGTAAGCTATATATTTTTTTTTTTCTGGTGATGTAGCCATATGAGGGCTTGCTGTTTGCAGGATGAGATGTATTTTGTAATGACCCCATTTTTGGGTGCCTACAACTTATTGACAAAATTTTATTAACTTTTTACCTGTGCTTTTCATTGGTACTGTTTTGGGGTATATATGACTGTTTTTTTTTTTGTTTTTTTTATAGCATTTCTGGTAAGGCGAAATGGGCCCAAAAAAATCATTATTTCAGGCATTTTTTTCCCCCGACTTTCACCATGCAGGTTAACTAAAGTTTCAGTTATTGTACGAGTTGTTATGGATGCGTTTTATTTTTTTGAAATATATTAATTAATTTTATATATGAAAAGGGAATTTTTGGGGGTTTATAACTGATGATGATGGAAGATGAAGATGAAGATGATGATGAAGATGATGATGACACATAGGCTGACTTCCCTCATCACAGGCAGGATCAACCAGGTACTGGGGGCTCCTAGCAGCCCGGGGTCACTGGCTAGACCCCGGTCTACACAAAATAAATATCAGCACCCCCTGTTCTCGCTGCGGGCTGTACCGAGAGGGTTAGAAACATGCCAGAACCACAGCATCCAAGGGGCTAGAATCCCCGATCGGAGATTAGCTCAGACCGGGGGTTAATTGAGGCTCTGCTTGGGTTTTGTAAATGGTTTCTTTAAAGATTGAGTCAGGGGAGGGATCCTCAGTGGTCAAAGTGTACGTCAACACTTTAACCGCAGAGGCCTCCCTCAACACCATCTTAAAGAAACCAACTCTGCCTCTCGTTTAATAAAACAAAAAAAAAAAAAAAAAAAAAAAAAAGTTTTATCTGTGTGTGCATAAACCATTTTTTACATAAATGTGTTTAAAATATACAGTGGGGAAAAAAGTATTTAGTCAGCCACCAATTGTGCAAGTTCTCCCACTTAAAAAGATGAGAGAGGCCTGTAATTGACATCATAGATAGACCTCAACTATGAGAGACAAAATGGGAAAACAAATCCAGAAAAATCACATTGTCTGATTTTTAAAGAATTTATTTGCAAATTATGGTGGAAAAATAAGTATTTGGTCAATAACAAAAGTTCATCTCAATACTTTTTTATATATCCTTTGTTGGCAATGACAGAGGTCAAACGTTTTCTGTAAGTCTTCACAAGGTTGGCACACACTGTTGCTGGTATGTTGGCCCATTCCTCCATGCAGATCTCCTCTACAGCAGTGATCTTTTGGGGCTGTCACTGGGCAACACGGACTTTCAACTCCCTCCAAAGGTTTTCTATGGGGTTGAGATCTGGAGACTGGCTAGGCCACTCCAGGACCTTGAAATGCTTCTTACGAAGCCACTCCTTCGTTGCCCTGGCGGTGTGCTTGGGATCATTGTCATGCTGAAAGACCCAGCCACGTTTCATCTTCAATGCCCCTGCTGATGGAAGGAGGTTTGCACTCAAAATCTCACAATACATGGCCCCATTCATTCTTTCATGTACACGGATCAGTCGTCCTGGTCCCTTTGCAGAGAAACAGCCCCAAAGCATGATGTTGCCACCCCCATGTTTCACAGTAGGTATGGTGTTCTTTGGATGCAACTCAGCATTCATTCTCACCCAAACATGACGAGTTGTTTTTCTACCAAACAGTTTTACTTTGGTTTCATCTGACCATATTACATTCTCCCAAAACTCTTCTCGAACATCCAAATGCTTTCTAGCAAACTTCAGACAGAAAGAGGTCTTCTTGGAGCGGGAGTCCCAAGGGGACTGTCCTCCGGAGCGAGAGGTGGAGCCACAGAAGGAGCAAAAATGCTGAGAACGGGTGGAACAGGATGGCTGGCATTTAGGACGCCTTTGGGAGAATAGAGAACTTTTACCCACTGTGGCCTCAGAGAAGCTTCTCTAGGCCTTTGCCAAAAAGCTGTCCCTGTTCGTCCCGGGAAAATAGAAGGTCCACGACGGCCTTCTTAGAGGCGGACTCAGCATTCCACAAACTAATCCAAACAGTACGGCTGATATCCAGTGCGTTGGCGGCCACCTTGGCAGCACAGCGAGCTGCTTCGAGAGAAGCATCGCACAGGTACTTGGAAGCATTCAGGATTTGAAAGACGAGCAGCTGGTTGTCTTGGAGGGAAGCTGCATCAGAAATGCCTGTCTGGAGCTGTTTGGCCCAGGAGATGCAGGCCATGCTGACCCAAGAGGCAGCAAAGAAAGGCCTTGGCGAGACAATCCACCTTCTTGTCTGAGGGATCACAGAGAGGCGGAGTCCGCTAAAAGCAGAATAGTAGCCTTGGAGAGTCTAGCTATTATGGGGTCCACCGCAGGAGGCTCTGACCACTTGGAGACACACTGGTCTGGGAAGAGAAAGTCCAACTTCCTATTAGAAGATAGAGGACGGTCTGGGTGAAGCCACTGACCTCATCGTGAAGGAACAAACGCCCCATGGTTGGAAGGAGATACCCTACAGATCGCAGAGGACATCTGTGACTGCACAGATGAGCTCCCGAGTAGCAGCAGATATAGATGTGTTTGACTGATGCCCCGAGTCAGAGGAGTCTCCAGGAGAAACAGATCGAGCAGTGGACGTACATGCTGAAAACCCCCCTGCACCTGAAAGAAAAAAAATAAATAAATAAAAACGATGTAAGACAAAAGATCCGAATCAGGTCATGTCTGCCTCCTCCCAGACTCTAGGTTACAACTGGCTACGCACAGTTTGTGAGAGAGTATAGACCAGAGGCAGAGCCGACAGCTTTTCATTCGTCTAGTTTCAGCCTCCTAGTGGCCAGGTCCATACTCATGGTGCTGTGTCCCCCAGTGAAATAAGTGAGAAACAAGATATTATTGAGTTGAGAACATCAGATCAAAAAAATGTATTACAGCCAAACATGACACCAGTGCTGAGATCTCGGTCTTGCATGAACTTTCCCATCATGGAGACATTACCATCAAGCCCGCCGACAAAGGCGAGGCAGGTGTCATGTATACAGTTTCATACTTGGCTGAGAACGAACGACAGGTAAGTGATACCATTGTATTCAGGTGCATCTCAATAAATTAGAAACGTTTATTTCAGTAATTAAATTAAAAAAGTGACCTCCTATATTTTCTAGATTCTTTACACAGAGAGTGTTCTATTTCAAGTGTTTTATTTCTGTATATGTTGATTATGGATTACAGGTAATGAAAACCAAAATCTAAGAAAATTTGAATATTGTAAAAAAGTTCAGTATTGTAAATTCAGTGTGTCACCTGCCAAGGTATCCTAAGTCTTTAAATGGTTCCTCAGTCTGGTTCAGTAGGACACACAATCATGGAAGATTGCCGATTATGAATTGAATTACTGAAATGAATGAATGTTTCAAAAATATTCAAATTTTTTGAGATGCACCTGTATATGAGGGTTTCAATTGATCCCAAGTTTGAATTACAGAAAAAAAAAAAAAAAAAAAAAATCAATAAAAAAAATAAAAATATTCTGGATGTTGCCTTGCAGAGTAGTATGATTGATGAAGACCTGTATACTTTTCTCAAAATAGGTGCCCCAGTTACACCTATAATATATACCCTTCCCAAGATACATAAGTGTCTACAGAGGCCATCCGGTAGACTCAATAATTAAAGTCCTTAGTACTGAAAATGAGAGACATTATTCCTCAGCTGACTGCTCCATTGTCAATGCTTGCAACTGCCACAGAAATAATAGTCACCTTTGCCTCTGCTTGTGTTTTGTAAATGGTTTCTTTAAAGATGGAGTCAGGGGAGGGATCCTCAGTAGTCAAAGTGGACGTCAACACTTTAACCAACTGAGGAGGCCTCCCTTAACACTATCTTAACCCCATTAAGGACACAGCCCAAAAGTGCGTTAAGGACCAGGCCTCATTTTTCAAAAGTGACATATGTCACTTTACATGGTAATAACTGAGACCCTTTAACTTACACAAGTGATTTTGAGATTGTTTTTTTGTGACTTCATTGTGACATTGTACTTGATTAAAGTTTAACACTAACATGAATATTTTTGTATTTATTTATAAAAAGAATTATGAAATTTGATGGATAAAAAAAAATATATATATATATATATATATATATATATATATATATATATATATATAAAAGCAATTTTTAAAATATCAAATGCTCTGCTTTCCAGACAGATAGTCATGCCACCCAAATATATTAATACATATTATGTACCATATCCCTCTTTTATATTGGCATAATCTTTTAATTGCCCCTTAATTTATTTTGTACGTTCGCAGGCTTGCAAGTATAACAACGATTTTCCAGATTTACAAGAAAATTTCACTTCAGTTCTGAAGGGGATTATAAAGGCCTATATATTATATATATATATATATATATATATATATATATATATATATATATATTAGAAACCCCCATGAATCATCCCATTTTCAAAACGGAACCACTCAAATAATTCAAAACAGCATGTGGGAAGTTTGTTAACCCTTTAAGCATTTCACAGAAATTAAAATAATATGGAGGTGAAATTTAGATGTTTAATTTTTTTTTTCACTAATACATCCAGAATATTTTTTTTTTTTTTTTCTGTAATTCAAACTTGGGATCAATTGAAACCCTCATATACAGGTGCATCTCAATAAATTAGAATATTTTTGAAACATTCATTCATTTCAGGGTTAAAGGAGAAAATGCACCTCACAGTTTGTAATGCAATTCCTCCAGAGCACAGAAATACCCCACATGTGGGAGTAAACTGATGTTTGGGCACCTGGAAGTGCACGGAAGGGAAGGAGCGTCACTGAGTGTTTGAAAAACAGATTTTGCTGGAATAGTTTTCAGGTGCCATGTCTCATTTGCAGAGCCCCTAAATTACCAGTACAATGGAAACCCCCCCAAAAGTGACCCCGTTTTGGAAACCACACCCCTCACAGAAAATATCAAGGGGTATAGCAAGCATTTTGACCCCATAGACGTTTCACAGATTTTACTAACATTGGGACGTGTAAATTAAAAATTTATAAAACGTCAATTTATCCCCAAATTTTTCATTTTTACAAGGGGTTGAAGAAGAAAAACCACCGTACGGTTTGTTAAACAATTGCTTCTGAACACAGAAATGCCCCATATGTGGTCTTAAACTGCTGTTTGGGTACATGGTGAGGCTCAGAATGGAAACAGCGCTATTTGACTTTTGGAGGGCAGCTTTTGCTAAAATAGTTTTCAGCTGCCATGTCCCATTTGCAGAGCCCCTAAAGTACCAGTACAATGGAAACCCCTCAAAAGTGACCCCATTTTAGAAACTAAACCCCTCAAGAAATTTCTCAAGGGGTGTTATCATTTTGAGCCTAAGAGTGCTTGACAAAAATTAATATACAAAGTGAAAATTGCCTTTAAAAAAAAAAAAAAAATATGCCATTTCAGTTCCCAATATGTTGTACCCACTTTGTGTCATCAGAGACATGCAATCCTAAAACTATTAAGTGGGCTATCCTGGGTACAAAAAAGTTGTATTTGTGGGTTTAAACTGCTGCTTGGGCACACAACAGGGCTCAGAAGGAAAGGAGCAGTGCGCTTTTTAGCTTTTGGAGTATAGATTTAGAGGGACTTTCTGGACGCCATGTTTTTGCAGAGCCCTGGAGGTGCCAGTAAATAGTAATTCCCCAAGAAGGGGCAATTTTAGGGTCTCTGCAAACGTGACATGGTGTCCAAAAACCAACAATCTAAATCTGCAGTGCAAAAAGCACATAGCGCTCCTTCACATCTATGCCATGGGCATAAACTGCCGTTTGGGTATACATGCTGAAATGGCAGTTTATGCCCACATGAATTAGGGGGCGTTCACACTACCGTTGGTGACCGTTGCTATTGTCCGTTACAAGATTTTAGCATTGGACACTAGCTGAACCGTCAGAAATCCGTTAAAATTTCCATTCACTTCAATGGGTTTTTATACTGTGTCCGTTAGTGTCCGTTTACACCCAATCCATCAGAAGTCCGTTTTTTTCACGGACAAAAAATCCTACATGCAGGACTTTTTGTCCGTTTGAAAAAAACGGATTCTTGAAAGACAGCAAGTGTTCGTTATTTTTTTAACATTGAAGTCTATGGGTAACGGACTTATAACAGACAGTAACTGATAGCCATCAGTTACTGTCCATTATTTTTTGTCCGTTTTTTTCCTGCGCATGCTCAGAAAGGAAAAAAAAAAAAAAAAAAGTGTGATAAAAAACGGACACTAACTG
Organism: Leptodactylus fallax; assembly: GCA_947044405.1. Taxonomy (NCBI): domain Eukaryota; kingdom Metazoa; phylum Chordata; class Amphibia; order Anura; family Leptodactylidae; genus Leptodactylus; species Leptodactylus fallax. Next base: position 4,219,487 of record CAMRHE010000140.1, read on the forward strand.
ATGCTAATGTGTCCGTTTTTTTTTTTTGTAACTGAACCATTAATTCGATCAGTTAAAAAAAACTGACATTAACTTCAGTTAGTGTCCGTTATGATAGGTGTCAGTTTTTTTTTTTTTTTTTTTTTAAACGGACACCTTCATAACGGACTCCAACGGTAGTGTGAACCCTGCCTTACACTGGTGTACCAAGGATAATGTAGTTAACAGTGTCATATGTGGGTATAAACTGCTTTTTGGGCACAGCCGGGCACAAAAGGGAAGGAGGGCTATTTTGAACGTCATGCCACTTTTGCAGGGCCCCTGAAATGCCAGTAAAGTGGAATCCGCAGACTTGTGACTCCATTTTGGAAACTACACCCCTGAAGGGATTTATCAAGTGGCGTAGTGAGCATTTTTTAACCACTGAGCATTGCATTAATTTAATTTCCAGAAATAAATGCACATCTGATAATGAAAAAAAAAGTGACAATTGCAATTTTTCCAGAGATTTGGCATTTCAGTGCCCGATATGTTGTATCCAGCTTGTGTCAGCAGATACACACACTCCAAAAACTGTTAAGCAGGTATCCCGTGCACAACAGCATTTGGAGCATTCATCTCTGATGCAAGCTGGGCACAACATATTACGCACTGAAATGACGTATTCCTGGAAAAATTGTCATTTTCGCCATTAGGTGTGTATTAATTCCTGGAAAATAAATTAATGCAACTCTTGGGGGTTAAAACTTATCACTGTACCCCGGATTAATACCTTCAGGGGTGTAGTTTCCAAAATTGGGTCACATGTCAGGGGGATTCCACCTTACTAGCATTTCAGGGCTCTGCAAAAGTGTCACTGCGTCCAAAAACCAAAATAGCACTCCTTCCCTTCTGTACCAGGCTTTGTGCCCAAACAGCAGTTTATACCCACATATGGCATTAAGTACATTATCCTGGGTACCACAGTGTCATAGATGTGGGCATAAACTGCGGTTTGGCACACAGCAGGGCACAGAAGGGAAAGAGCACAGATTTAGAGGTTTAGTATCTGGACCCCATGTCTTGTTTACAGAGCCTAAGGTACCAGAAAAGTGAAATCTCCTAGGGAATGACCCCATTTTGAAAACTGCACCCCTCAAAGAATTTATCAAGGGGTGTAGTAAGCATTAGTATCCCAGGTATGAACGTACAGCAGATGGTGTAAAGTGAATACGTAAGCTGTGCAGAGTACATTGGAAACACCAAATTCCCTATATCCCCAGTAGCTCCTTTGATTGGGGGGTGGGGCTCACTTCTGGTTTCTTTTCCCTTGTAAGCTCTAAATCTGGGGTGTACCCTGATATGCGCTCGCACATCTTAGACATCCACTTCCTCACGCAGCCAGTTCTGTCCTAATGATTTGGCGATTTTTGTGTTTACATTGTGTAAGCTATATATTTTTTTTTTTCTGGTGATGTAGCCATATGAGGGCTTGCTGTTTGCAGGATGAGATGTATTTTGTAATGACCCCATTTTTGGGTGCCTACAACTTATTGACAAAATTTTATTAACTTTTTACCTGTGCTTTTCATTGGTACTGTTTTGGGGTATATATGACTGTTTTTTTTTTTTGTTTTTTTTATAGCATTTCTGGTAAGGCGAAATGGGCCCAAAAAAATCATTATTTCAGGCATTTTTTTCCCCCGACTTTCACCATGCAGGTTAACTAAAGTTTCAGTTATTGTACGAGTTGTTATGGATGCGTTTTATTTTTTTGAAATATATTAATTAATTTTATATATGAAAAGGGAATTTTTGGGGGTTTATAACTGATGATGATGGAAGATGAAGATGAAGATGATGATGAAGATGATGATGACACATAGGCTGACTTCCCTCATCACAGGCAGGATCAACCAGGTACTGGGGGCTCCTAGCAGCCCGGGGTCACTGGCTAGACCCCGGTCTACACAAAATAAATATCAGCACCCCCTGTTCTCGCTGCGGGCTGTACCGAGAGGGTTAGAAACATGCCAGAACCGCAGCATCCAAGGGGCTAGAATCCCCGATCGGAGATTAGCTCAGACCGGGGGTTAATTGAGGCTCTGCTTGGGTTTTGTAAATGGTTTCTTTAAAGATTGAGTCAGGGGAGGGATCCTCAGTGGTCAAAGTGTACGTCAACACTTTAACCGCAGAGGCCTCCCTCAACACCATCTTAAAGAAACCAACTCTGCCTCTCGTTTAATAAAACAATAAAAAAAAAAAAAAAAAAAAAAGTTTTATCTGTGTGTGCATAAACCATTTTTTACATAAATGTGTTTAAAATATACAGTGGGGAAAAAAGTATTTAGTCAGCCACCAATTGTGCAAGTTCTCCCACTTAAAAAGATGAGAGAGGCCTGTAATTGACATCATAGATAGACCTCAACTATGAGAGACAAAATGGGAAAACAAATCCAGAAAAATCACATTGTCTGATTTTTAAAGAATTTATTTGCAAATTATGGTGGAAAAATAAGTATTTGGTCAATAACAAAAGTTCATCTCAATACTTTTTTATATATCCTTTGTTGGCAATGACAGAGGTCAAACGTTTTCTGTAAGTCTTCACAAGGTTGGCACACACTGTTGCTGGTATGTTGGCCCATTCCTCCATGCAGATCTCCTCTACAGCAGTGATCTTTTGGGGCTGTCACTGGGCAACACGGACTTTCAACTCCCTCCAAAGGTTTTCTATGGGGTTGAGATCTGGAGACTGGCTAGGCCACTCCAGGACCTTGAAATGCTTCTTACGAAGCCACTCCTTCGTTGCCCTGGCGGTGTGCTTGGGATCATTGTCATGCTGAAAGACCCAGCCACGTTTCATCTTCAATGCCCCTGCTGATGGAAGGAGGTTTGCACTCAAAATCTCACAATACATGGCCCCATTCATTCTTTCATGTACACGGATCAGTCGTCCTGGTCCCTTTGCAGAGAAACAGCCCCAAAGCATGATGTTGCCACCCCCATGTTTCACAGTAGGTATGGTGTTCTTTGGATGCAACTCAGCATTCATTCTCACCCAAACATGACGAGTTGTGTTTCTACCAAACAGTTTTACTTTGGTTTCATCTGACCATATTACATTCTCCCAAAACTCTTCTCGAACATCCAAATGCTTTCTAGCAAACTTCAGACAGAAAGAGGTCTTCTTGGAGCGGGAGTCCCAAGGGGACTGTCCTCCGGAGCGAGAGGTGGAGCCACAGAAGGAGCAAAAATGCTGAGAACGGGTGGAACAGGATGGCTGGCATTTAGGACGCCTTTGGGAGAATAGAGAACTTTTACCCACTGTGGCCTCAGAGAAGCTTCTCTAGGCCTTTGCCAAAAAGCTGTCCCTGTTCGTCCCGGGAAAATAGAAGGTCCACGACGGCCTTCTTAGAGGCGGACTCAGCATTCCACAAACTAATCCAAACAGTACGGCTGATATCCAGTGCGTTGGCGGCCACCTTGGCAGCACAGCGAGCTGCTTCGAGAGAAGCATCGCACAGGTACTTGGAAGCATTCAGGATTTGAAAGACGAGCAGCTGGTTGTCTTGGAGGGAAGCTGCATCAGAAATGCCTGTCTGGAGCTGTTTGGCCCAGGAGATGCAGGCCATGCTGACCCAAGAGGCAGCAAAGAAAGGCCTTGGCGAGACAATCCACCTTCTTGTCTGAGGGATCACAGAGAGGCGGAGTCCGCTAAAAGCAGAATAGTAGCCTTGGAGAGTCTAGCTATTATGGGGTCCACCGCAGGAGGCTCTGACCACTTGGAGACACACTGGTCTGGGAAGAGAAAGTCCAACTTCCTATTAGAAGATAGAGGACGGTCTGGGTGAAGCCACTGACCTCATCGTGAAGGAACAAACGCCCCATGGTTGGAAGGAGATACCCTACAGATCGCAGAGGACATCTGTGACTGCACAGATGAGCTCCCGAGTAGCAGCAGATATAGATGTGTTTGACTGATGCCCCGAGTCAGAGGAGTCTCCAGGAGAAACAGATCGAGCAGTGGACGTACATGCTGAAAACCCCCCTGCACCTGAAAGAAAAAAAAATAAATAAATAAAAACGATGTAAGACAAAAGATCCGAATCAGGTCATGTCTGCCTCCTCCCAGACTCTAGGTTACAACTGGCTACGCACAGTTTGTGAGAGAGTATAGACCAGAGGCAGAGCCGACAGCTTTTCATTCGTCTAGTTTCAGCCTCCTAGTGGCCAGGTCCATACTCATGGTGCTGTGTCCCCCAGTGAAATAAGTGAGAAACAAGATATTATTGAGTTGAGAACATCAGATCAAAAAAATGTATTACAGCCAAACATGACACCAGTGCTGAGATCTCGGTCTTGCATGAACTTTCCCATCATGGAGACATTACCATCAAGCCCGCCGACAAAGGCGAGGCAGGTGTCATGTATACAGTTTCATACTTGGCTGAGAACGAACGACAGGTAAGTGATACCATTGTATTCAGGTGCATCTCAATAAATTAGAAACGTTTATTTCAGTAATTAAATTAAAAAAGTGACCTCCTATATTTTCTAGATTCTTTACACAGAGAGTGTTCTATTTCAAGTGTTTTATTTCTGTATATGTTGATTATGGATTACAGGTAATGAAAACCAAAATCTAAGAAAATTTGAATATTGTAAAAAAGTTCAGTATTGTAAATTCAGTGTGTCACCTGCCAAGGTATCCTAAGTCTTTAAATGGTTCCTCAGTCTGGTTCAGTAGGACACACAATCATGGAAGATTGCCGATTATGAATTGAATTACTGAAATGAATGAATGTTTCAAAAATATTCAAATTTTTTGAGATGCACCTGTATATGAGGGTTTCAATTGATCCCAAGTTTGAATTACAGAAAAAAAAAAAAAAAAAAAATCAATAAAAAAAATAAAAATATTCTGGATGTTGCCTTGCAGAGTAGTATGATTGATGAAGACCTGTATACTTTTCTCAAAATAGGTGCCCCAGTTACACCTATAATATATACCCTTCCCAAGATACATAAGTGTCTACAGAGGCCATCCGGTAGACTCAATAATTAAAGTCCTTAGTACTGAAAATGAGAGACATTATTCCTCAGCTGACTGCTCCATTGTCAATGCTTGCAACTGCCACAGAAATAATAGTCACCTTTGCCTCTGCTTGTGTTTTGTAAATGGTTTCTTTAAAGATGGAGTCAGGGGAGGGATCCTCAGTAGTCAAAGTGGACGTCAACACTTTAACCAACTGAGGAGGCCTCCCTTAACACTATCTTAACCCCATTAAGGACACAGCCCAAAAGTGCGTTAAGGACCAGGCCTCATTTTTCAAAAGTGACATATGTCACTTTACATGGTAATAACTGAGACCCTTTAACTTACACAAGTGATTTTGAGATTGTTTTTTTGTGACTTCATTGTGACATTGTACTTGATTAAAGTTTAACACTAACATGAATATTTTTGTATTTATTTATAAAAAGAATTATGAAATTTGATGGATAAAAAAAAAAATTATTTATATATATATATATATATATATATATATATATAAAAGCAATTTTTAAAATATCAAATGCTCTGCTTTCCAGACAGATAGTCATGCCACCCAAATATATTAATACATATTATGTACCATATCCCTCTTTTATATTGGCATAATCTTTTAATTGCCCCTTAATTTATTTTGTACGTTCGCAGGCTTGCAAGTATAACAACGATTTTCCAGATTTACAAGAAAATTTCACTTCAGTTCTGAAGGGGATTATAAAGGCCTATATATTTTATATATATATATATATATATATATATATATATATATATATATATATATTAGAAACCCCCATGAATCATCCCATTTTCAAAACGGAACCACTCAAATAATTCAAAACAGCATGTGGGAAGTTTGTTAACCCTTTAAGCATTTCACAGAAATTAAAATAATATGGAGGTGAAATTTAGATGTTTAATTTTTTTTTTCACTAATACATCCAGAATATTTTTTTTTTTTTTTTTCTGTAATTCAAACTTGGGATCAATTGAAACCCTCATATACAGGTGCATCTCAATAAATTAGAATATTTTTGAAACATTCATTCATTTCAGGGTTAAAGGAGAAAATGCACCTCACAGTTTGTAATGCAATTCCTCCAGAGCACAGAAATACCCCACATGTGGGAGTAAACTGATGTTTGGGCACCTGGAAGTGCACGGAAGGGAAGGAGCGTCACTGAGTGTTTGAAAAACAGATTTTGCTGGAATAGTTTTCAGGTGCCATGTCTCATTTGCAGAGCCCCTAAATTACCAGTACAATGGAAACCCCCCAAAAGTGACCCCGTTTTGGAAACCACACCCCTCACAGAAAATATCAAGGGGTATAGCAAGCATTTTGACCCCATAGACGTTTCACAGATTTTACTAACATTGGGACGTGTAAATTAAAAATTTATAAAACGTCAATTTATCCCCAAATTTTTCATTTTTACAAGGGGTTGAAGAAGAAAAACCACCGTACGGTTTGTTAAACAATTGCTTCTGAACACAGAAATGCCCCATATGTGGTCTTAAACTGCTGTTTGGGTACATGGTGAGGCTCAGAATGGAAACAGCGCTATTTGACTTTTGGAGGGCAGCTTTTGCTAAAATAGTTTTCAGCTGCCATGTCCCATTTGCAGAGCCCCTAAAGTACCAGTACAATGGAAACCCCTCAAAAGTGACCCCATTTTAGAAACTAAACCCCTCAAGAAATTTCTCAAGGGGTGTTATCATTTTGAGCCTAAGAGTGCTTGACAAAAATTAATATACAAAGTGAAAATTGCCTTAAAAAAAAAAAAAAAATATGCCATTTCAGTTCCCAATATGTTGTACCCACTTTGTGTCATCAGAGACATGCAATCCTAAAACTATTAAGTGGGCTATCCTGGGTACAAAAAAGTTGTATTTGTGGGTTTAAACTGCTGCTTGGGCACACAACAGGGCTCAGAAGGAAAGGAGCAGTGCGCTTTTTAGCTTTTGGAGTATAGATTTAGAGGGACTTTCTGGACGCCATGTTTTTGCAGAGCCCTGGAGGTGCCAGTAAATAGTAATTCCCCAAGAAGGGGCAATTTTAGGGTCTCTGCAAACGTGACATGGTGTCCAAAAACCAACAATCTAAATCTGCAGTGCAAAAAGCACATAGCGCTCCTTCACATCTATGCCATGGGCATAAACTGCCGTTTGGGTATACATGCTGAAATGGCAGTTTATGCCCACATGAATTAGGGGGCGTTCACACTACCGTTGGTGACCGTTGCTATTGTCCGTTACAAGATTTTAGCATTGGACACTAGCTGAACCGTCAGAAATCCGTTAAAATTTCCATTCACTTCAATGGGTTTTTATACTGTGTCCGTTAGTGTCCGTTTACACCCAATCCATCAGAAGTCCGTTTTTTTCACGGACAAAAAATCCTACATGCAGGACTTTTTGTCCGTTTGAAAAAAACGGATTCTTGAAAGACAGCAAGTGTTCGTTATTTTTTTAACATTGAAGTCTATGGGTAACGGACTTATAACAGACAGTAACTGATAGCCATCAGTTACTGTCCATTATTTTTTGTCCGTTTTTTTCCTGCGCATGCTCAGAAAGGAAAAAAAAAACAAAAAAAAGTGTGATAAAAAACGGACACTAACTGATGCTAATGTGTCCGTTTTTTTTTTTGTAACTGAACCATTAATTCGATCAGTTAAAAAAAACTGACATTAACTTCAGTTAGTGTCCGTTATGATAGGTGTCAGTTTTTTTTTTTTTTTGTTTTTTTAAACGGACACCTTCATAACGGACTCCAACGGTAGTGTGAACCCTGCCTTACACTGGTGTACCAAGGATAATGTAGTTAACAGTGTCATATGTGGGTATAAACTGCTTTTTGGGCACAGCCGGGCACAAAAGGGAAGGAGGGCTATTTTGAACGTCATGCCACTTTTGCAGGGCCCCTGAAATGCCAGTAAAGTGGAATCCGCAGACTTGTGACTCCATTTTGGAAACTACACCCCTGAAGGGATTTATCAAGTGGCGTAGTGAGCATTTTTTAACCACTGAGCATTGCATTAATTTAATTTCCAGAAATAAATGCACATCTGATAATGAAAAAAAAAGTGACAATTGCAATTTTTCCAGAGATTTGGCATTTCAGTGCCCGATATGTTGTATCCAGCTTGTGTCAGCAGATACACACACTCCAAAAACTGTTAAGCAGGTATCCCGTGCACAACAGCATTTGGAGCATTCATCTCTGATGCAAGCTGGGCACAACATATTACGCACTGAAATGACGTATTCCTGGAAAAATTGTCATTTTCGCCATTAGGTGTGTATTAATTCCTGGAAAATAAATTAATGCAACTCTTGGGGGTTAAAACTTATCACTGTACCCCGGATTAATACCTTCAGGGGTGTAGTTTCCAAAATTGGGTCACATGTCAGGGGGATTCCACCTTACTAGCATTTCAGGGCTCTGCAAAAGTGTCACTGCGTCCAAAAACCAAAATAGCACTCCTTCCCTTCTGTACCAGGCTTTGTGCCCAAACAGCAGTTTATACCCACATATGGCATTAAGTACATTATCCTGGGTACCACAGTGTCATAGATGTGGGCATAAACTGCGGTTTGGCACACAGCAGGGCACAGAAGGGAAAGAGCACAGATTTAGAGGTTTAGTATCTGGACCCCATGTCTTGTTTACAGAGCCTAAGGTACCAGAAAAGTGGAATCTCCTAGGGAATGACCCCATTTTGAAAACTGCACCCCTCAAAGAATTTATCAAGGGGTGTAGTAAGCATTAGTATCCCAGGTATGAACGTACAGCAGATGGTGTAAAGTGAATACGTAAGCTGTGCAGAGTACATTGGAAACACCAAATTCCCTATATCCCCAGTAGCTCCTTTGATTGGGGGGTGGGGCTCACTTCTGGTTTCTTTTCCCTTGTAAGCTCTAAATCTGGGGTGTACCCTGATATGCGCTCGCACATCTTAGACATCCACTTCCTCACGCAGCCAGTTCTGTCCTAATGATTTGGCGATTTTTGTGTTTACATTGTGTAAGCTATATATTTTTTTTTTTCTGGTGATGTAGCCATATGAGGGCTTGCTGTTTGCAGGATGAGATGTATTTTGTAATGACCCCATTTTTGGGTGCCTACAACTTATTGACAAAATTTTATTAACTTTTTACCTGTGCTTTTCATTGGTACTGTTTTGGGGTATATATGACTGTTTTTTTTTTTGTTTTTTTTATAGCATTTCTGGTAAGGCGAAATGGGCCCAAAAAAATCATTATTTCAGGCATTTTTTTCCCCCGACTTTCACCATGCAGGTTAACTAAAGTTTCAGTTATTGTACGAGTTGTTATGGATGCGTTTTATTTTTTTGAAATATATTAATTAATTTTATATATGAAAAGGGAATTTTTGGGGGTTTATAACTGATGATGATGGAAGATGAAGATGAAGATGATGATGAAGATGATGATGACACATAGGCTGACTTCCCTCATCACAGGCAGGATCAACCAGGTACTGGGGGCTCCTAGCAGCCCGGGGTCACTGGCTAGACCCCGGTCTACACAAAATAAATATCAGCACCCCCTGTTCTCGCTGCGGGCTGTACCGAGAGGGTTAGAAACATGCCAGAACCGCAGCATCCAAGGGGCTAGAATCCCCGATCAGAGATTAGCTCAGACCGGGGGTTAATTGAGGCTCTGCTTGGGTTTTGTAAATGGTTTCTTTAAAGATTGAGTCAGGGGAGGGATCCTCAGTGGTCAAAGTGTACGTCAACACTTTAACCGCAGAGGCCTCCCTCAACACCATCTTAAAGAAACCAACTCTGCCTCTCGTTTAATAAAACAATAAAAAAAAAAAAAAAAAAAAAAAAGTTTTATCTGTGTGTGCATAAACCATTTTTTACATAAATGTGTTTAAAATATACAGTGGGGAAAAAAGTATTTAGTCAGCCACCAATTGTGCAAGTTCTCCCACTTAAAAAGATGAGAGAGGCCTGTAATTGACATCATAGATAGACCTCAACTATGAGAGACAAAATGGGAAAACAAATCCAGAAAAATCACATTGTCTGATTTTTAAAGAATTTATTTGCAAATTATGGTGGAAAAATAAGTATTTGGTCAATAACAAAAGTTCATCTCAATACTTTTTTATATATCCTTTGTTGGCAATGACAGAGGTCAAACGTTTTCTGTAAGTCTTCACAAGGTTGGCACACACTGTTGCTGGTATGTTGGCCCATTCCTCCATGCAGATCTCCTCTACAGCAGTGATCTTTTGGGGATGTCACTGGGCAACACGGACTTTCAACTCCCTCCAAAGGTTTTCTATGGGGTTGAGATCTGGAGACTGGCTAGGCCACTCCAGGACCTTGAAATGCTTCTTACGAAGCCACTCCTTCGTTGCCCTGGCGGTGTGCTTGGGATCATTGTCATGCTGAAAGACCCAGCCACGTTTCATCTTCAATGCCCCTGCTGATGGAAGGAGGTTTGCACTCAAAATCTCACAATACATGGCCCCATTCATTCTTTCATGTACACGGATCAGTCGTCCTGGTCCCTTTGCAGAGAAACAGCCCCAAAGCATGATGTTGCCACCCCCATGTTTCACAGTAGGTATGGTGTTCTTTGGATGCAACTCAGCATTCATTCTCACCCAAACATGACGAGTTGTGTTTCTACCAAACAGTTTTACTTTGGTTTCATCTGACCATATTACATTCTCCCAAAACTCTTCTCGAACATCCAAATGCTTTCTAGCAAACTTCAGACAGAAAGAGGTCTTCTTGGAGCGGGAGTCCCAAGGGGACTGTCCTCCGGAGCGAGAGGTGGAGCCACAGAAGGAGCAAAAATGCTGAGAACGGGTGGAACAGGATGGCTGGCATTTAGGACGCCTTTGGGAGAATAGAGAACTTTTACCCACTGTGGCCTCAGAGAAGCTTCTCTAGGCCTTTGCCAAAAAGCTGTCCCTGTTCGTCCCGGGAAAATAGAAGGTCCACGACGGCCTTCTTAGAGGCGGACTCAGCATTCCACAAACTAATCCAAACAGTACGGCTGATATCCAGTGCGTTGGCGGCCACCTTGGCAGCACAGCGAGCTGCTTCGAGAGAAGCATCGCACAGGTACTTGGAAGCATTCAGGATTTGAAAGACGAGCAGCTGGTTGTCTTGGAGGGAAGCTGCATCAGAAATGCCTGTCTGGAGCTGTTTGGCCCAGGAGATGCAGGCCATGCTGACCCAAGAGGCAGCAAAGAAAGGCCTTGGCGAGACAATCCACCTTCTTGTCTGAGGGATCACAGAGAGGCGGAGTCCGCTAAAAGCAGAATAGTAGCCTTGGAGAGTCTAGCTATTATGGGGTCCACCGCAGGAGGCTCTGACCACTTGGAGACACACTGGTCTGGGAAGAGAAAGTCCAACTTCCTATTAGAAGATAGAGGACGGTCTGGGTGAAGCCACTGACCTCATCGTGAAGGAACAAACGCCCCATGGTTGGAAGGAGATACCCTACAGATCGCAGAGGACATCTGTGACTGCACAGATGAGCTCCCGAGTAGCAGCAGATATAGATGTGTTTGACTGATGCCCCGAGTCAGAGGAGTCTCCAGGAGAAACAGATCGAGCAGTGGACGTACATGCTGAAAACCCCCCTGCACCTGAAAGAAAAAAAAATAAATAAATAAAAACGATGTAAGACAAAAGATCCGAATCAGGTCATGTCTGCCTCCTCCCAGACTCTAGGTTACAACTGGCTACGCACAGTTTGTGAGAGAGTATAGACCAGAGGCAGAGCCGACAGCTTTTCATTCGTCTAGTTTCAGCCTCCTAGTGGCCAGGTCCATACTCATGGTGCTGTGTCCCCCAGTGAAATAAGTGAGAAACAAGATATTATTGAGTTGAGAACATCAGATCAAAAAAATGTATTACAGCCAAACATGACACCAGTGCTGAGATCTCGGTCTTGCATGAACTTTCCCATCATGGAGACATTACCATCAAGCCCGCCGACAAAGGCGAGGCAGGTGTCATGTATACAGTTTCATACTTGGCTGAGAACGAACGACAGGTAAGTGATACCATTGTATTCAGGTGCATCTCAATAAATTAGAAACGTTTATTTCAGTAATTAAATTAAAAAAGTGACCTCCTATATTTTCTAGATTCTTTACACAGAGAGTGTTCTATTTCAAGTGTTTTATTTCTGTATATGTTGATTATGGATTACAGGTAATGAAAACCAAAATCTAAGAAAATTTGAATATTGTAAAAAAGTTCAGTATTGTAAATTCAGTGTGTCACCTGCCAAGGTATCCTAAGTCTTTAAATGGTTCCTCAGTCTGGTTCAGTAGGACACACAATCATGGAAGATTGCCGATTATGAATTGAATTACTGAAATGAATGAATGTTTCAAAAATATTCAAATTTTTTGAGATGCACCTGTATATGAGGGTTTCAATTGATCCCAAGTTTGAATTACAGAAAAAAAAAAAAAAAAAAATCAATAAAAAAAATAAAAATATTCTGGATGTTGCCTTGCAGAGTAGTATGATTGATGAAGACCTGTATACTTTTCTCAAAATAGGTGCCCCAGTTACACCTATAATATATACCCTTCCCAAGATACATAAGTGTCTACAGAGGCCATCCGGTAGACTCAATAATTAAAGTCCTTAGTACTGAAAATGAGAGACATTATTCCTCAGCTGACTGCTCCATTGTCAATGCTTGCAACTGCCACAGAAATAATAGTCACCTTTGCCTCTGCTTGTGTTTTGTAAATGGTTTCTTTAAAGATGGAGTCAGGGGAGGGATCCTCAGTAGTCAAAGTGGACGTCAACACTTTAACCAACTGAGGAGGCCTCCCTTAACACTATCTTAACCCCATTAAGGACACAGCCCAAAAGTGCGTTAAGGACCAGGCCTCATTTTTCAAAAGTGACATATGTCACTTTACATGGTAATAACTGAGACCCTTTAACTTACACAAGTGATTTTGAGATTGTTTTTTTGTGACTTCATTGTGACATTGTACTTGATTAAAGTTTAACACTAACATGAATATTTTTGTATTTATTTATAAAAAGAATTATGAAATTTGATGGATAAAAAAAAAAATATTATTATATATATATATATATATATATATATATATATAAAAGCAATTTTTAAAATATCAAATGCTCTGCTTTCCAGACAGATAGTCATGCCACCCAAATATATTAATACATATTATGTACCATATCCCTCTTTTATATTGGCATAATCTTTTAATTGCCCCTTAATTTATTTTGTACGTTCGCAGGCTTGCAAGTATAACAACGATTTTCCAGATTTACAAGAAAATTTCACTTCAGTTCTGAAGGGGATTATAAAGGCCTATATATTATATATATATATATATATATATATATATATATATATATATTAGAAACCCCCATGAATCATCCCATTTTCAAAACGGAACCACTCAAATAATTCAAAACAGCATGTGGGAAGTTTGTTAACCCTTTAAGCATTTCACAGAAATTAAAATAATATGGAGGTGAAATTTAGATGTTTAATTTTTTTTTTCACTAATACATCCAGAATATTTTTTTTTTTTTTTTTCTGTAATTCAAACTTGGGATCAATTGAAACCCTCATATACAGGTGCATCTCAATAAATTAGAATATTTTTGAAACATTCATTCATTTCAGGGTTAAAGGAGAAAATGCACCTCACAGTTTGTAATGCAATTCCTCCAGAGCACAGAAATACCCCACATGTGGGAGTAAACTGATGTTTGGGCACCTGGAAGTGCACGGAAGGGAAGGAGCGTCACTGAGTGTTTGAAAAACAGATTTTGCTGGAATAGTTTTCAGGTGCCATGTCTCATTTGCAGAGCCCCTAAATTACCAGTACAATGGAAACCCCCCCAAAAGTGACCCCGTTTTGGAAACCACACCCCTCACAGAAAATATCAAGGGGTATAGCAAGCATTTTGACCCCATAGACGTTTCACAGATTTTACTAACATTGGGACGTGTAAATTAAAAATTTATAAAACGTCAATTTATCCCCAAATTTTTCATTTTTACAAGGGGTTGAAGAAGAAAAACCACCGTACGGTTTGTTAAACAATTGCTTCTGAACACAGAAATGCCCCATATGTGGTCTTAAACTGCTGTTTGGGTACATGGTGAGGCTCAGAATGGAAACAGCGCTATTTGACTTTTGGAGGGCAGCTTTTGCTAAAATAGTTTTCAGCTGCCATGTCCCATTTGCAGAGCCCCTAAAGTACCAGTACAATGGAAACCCCTCAAAAGTGACCCCATTTTAGAAACTAAACCCCTCAAGAAATTTCTCAAGGGGTGTTATCATTTTGAGCCTAAGAGTGCTTGACAAAAATTAATATACAAAGTGAAAATTGCCTTAAAAAAAAAAAAAAAATATGCCATTTCAGTTCCCAATATGTTACTTTGTGTCATCAGAGACATGCAATCCTAAAACTATTAAGTGGGCTATCCTGGGTACAAAAAAGTTGTATTTGTGGGTTTAAACTGCTGCTTGGGCACACAACAGGGCTCAGAAGGAAAGGAGCAGTGCGCTTTTTAGCTTTTGGAGTATAGATTTAGAGGGACTTTCTGGACGCCATGTTTTTGCAGAGCCCTGGAGGTGCCAGTAAATAGTAATTCCCCAAGAAGGGGCAATTTTAGGGTCTCTGCAAACGTGACATGGTGTCCAAAAACCAACAATCTAAATCTGCAGTGCAAAAAGCACATAGCGCTCCTTCACATCTATGCCATGGGCATAAACTGCCGTTTGGGTATACATGCTGAAATGGCAGTTTATGCCCACATGAATTAGGGGGCGTTCACACTACCGTTGGTGACCGTTGCTATTGTCCGTTACAAGATTTTAGCATTGGACACTAGCTGAACCGTCAGAAATCCGTTAAAATTTCCATTCACTTCAATGGGTTTTTATACTGTGTCCGTTAGTGTCCGTTTACACCCAATCCATCAGAAGTCCGTTTTTTCACGGACAAAAAATCCTACATGCAGGACTTTTTGTCCGTTTGAAAAAAACGGATTCTTGAAAGACAGCAAGTGTTCGTTATTTTTTTAACATTGAAGTCTATGGGTAACGGACTTATAACAGACAGTAACTGATAGCCATCAGTTACTGTCCATTATTTTTTGTCCGTTTTTTTCCTGCGCATGCTCAGAAAGGAAAAAAAAAAAAAAAAAAAGTGTGATAAAAAACGGACACTAACTGATGCTAATGTGTCCGTTTTTTTTTTTTGTAACTGAACCATTAATTCGATCAGTTAAAAAAAACTGACATTAACTTCAGTTAGTGTCCGTTATGATAGGTGTCAGTTTTTTTTTTTTTTTTTTTTTAAACGGACACCTTCATAACGGACTCCAACGGTAGTGTGAACCCTGCCTTACACTGGTGTACCAAGGATAATGTAGTTAACAGTGTCATATGTGGGTATAAACTGCTTTTTGGGCACAGCCGGGCACAAAAGGGAAGGAGGGCTATTTTGAACGTCATGCCACTTTTGCAGGGCCCCTGAAATGCCAGTAAAGTGGAATCCGCAGACTTGTGACTCCATTTTGGAAACTACACCCCTGAAGGGATTTATCAAGTGGCGTAGTGAGCATTTTTTAACCACTGAGCATTGCATTAATTTAATTTCCAGAAATAAATGCACATCTGATAATGAAAAAAAAAGTGACAATTGCAATTTTTCCAGAGATTTGGCATTTCAGTGCCCGATATGTTGTATCCAGCTTGTGTCAGCAGATACACACACTCCAAAAACTGTTAAGCAGGTATCCCGTGCACAACAGCATTTGGAGCATTCATCTCTGATGCAAGCTGGGCACAACATATTACGCACTGAAATGACGTATTCCTGGAAAAATTGTCATTTTCGCCATTAGGTGTGTATTAATTCCTGGAAAATAAATTAATGCAACTCTTGGGGGTTAAAACTTATCACTGTACCCCGGATTAATACCTTCAGGGGTGTAGTTTCCAAAATTGGGTCACATGTCAGGGGGATTCCACCTTACTAGCATTTCAGGGCTCTGCAAAAGTGTCACTGCGTCCAAAAACCAAAATAGCACTCCTTCCCTTCTGTACCAGGCTTTGTGCCCAAACAGCAGTTTATACCCACATATGGCATTAAGTACATTATCCTGGGTACCACAGTGTCATAGATGTGGGCATAAACTGCGGTTTGGCACACAGCAGGGCACAGAAGGGAAAGAGCACAGATTTAGAGGTTTAGTATCTGGACCCCATGTCTTGTTTACAGAGCCTAAGGTACCAGAAAAGTGGAATCTCCTAGGGAATGACCCCATTTTGAAAACTGCACCCCTCAAAGAATTTATCAAGGGGTGTAGTAAGCATTAGTATCCCAGGTATGAACGTACAGCAGATGGTGTAAAGTGAATACGTAAGCTGTGCAGAGTACATTGGAAACACCAAATTCCCTATATCCCCAGTAGCTCCTTTGATTGGGGGGTGGGGCTCACTTCTGGTTTCTTTTCCCTTGTAAGCTCTAAATCTGGGGTGTACCCTGATATGCGCTCGCACATCTTAGACATCCACTTCCTCACGCAGCCAGTTCTGTCCTAATGATTTGGCGATTTTTGTGTTTACATTGTGTAAGCTATATATTTTTTTTTTTCTGGTGATGTAGCCATATGAGGGCTTGCTGTTTGCAGGATGAGATGTATTTTGTAATGACCCCATTTTTGGGTGCCTACAACTTATTGACAAAATTTTATTAACTTTTTACCTGTGCTTTTCATTGGTACTGTTTTGGGGTATATATGACTGTTTTTTTTTTTTTTTTTTTATAGCATTTCTGGTAAGGCGAAATGGGCCCAAAAAAATCATTATTTCAGGCATTTTTTTCCCCCGACTTTCACCATGCAGGTTAACTAAAGTTTCAGTTATTGTACGAGTTGTTATGGATGCGTTTTATTTTTTTGAAATATATTAATTAATTTTATATATGAAAAGGGAATTTTTGGGGGTTTATAACTGATGATGATGGAAGATGAAGATGAAGATGATGATGAAGATGATGATGACACATAGGCTGACTTCCCTCATCACAGGCAGGATCAACCAGGTACTGGGGGCTCCTAGCAGCCCGGGGTCACTGGCTAGACCCCGGTCTACACAAAATAAATATCAGCACCCCCTGTTCTCGCTGCGGGCTGTACCGAGAGGGTTAGAAACATGCCAGAACCGCAGCATCCAAGGGGCTAGAATCCCCGATCAGAGATTAGCTCAGACCGGGGGTTAATTGAGGCTCTGCTTGGGTTTTGTAAATGGTTTCTTTAAAGATTGAGTCAGGGGAGGGATCCTCAGTGGTCAAAGTGTACGTCAACACTTTAACCGCAGAGGCCTCCCTCAACACCATCTTAAAGAAACCAACTCTGCCTCTCGTTTAATAAAACAATAAAAAAAAAAAAAAAAAAAAAAAGTTTTATCTGTGTGTGCATAAACCATTTTTTACATAAATGTGTTTAAAATATACAGTGGGGAAAAAAGTATTTAGTCAGCCACCAATTGTGCAAGTTCTCCCACTTAAAAAGATGAGAGAGGCCTGTAATTGACATCATAGATAGACCTCAACTATGAGAGACAAAATGGGAAAACAAATCCAGAAAAATCACATTGTCTGATTTTTAAAGAATTTATTTGCAAATTATGGTGGAAAAATAAGTATTTGGTCAATAACAAAAGTTCATCTCAATACTTTTTTATATATCCTTTGTTGGCAATGACAGAGGTCAAACGTTTTCTGTAAGTCTTCACAAGGTTGGCACACACTGTTGCTGGTATGTTGGCCCATTCCTCCATGCAGATCTCCTCTACAGCAGTGATCTTTTGGGGCTGTCACTGGGCAACACGGACTTTCAACTCCCTCCAAAGGTTTTCTATGGGGTTGAGATCTGGAGACTGGCTAGGCCACTCCAGGACCTTGAAATGCTTCTTACGAAGCCACTCCTTCGTTGCCCTGGCGGTGTGCTTGGGATCATTGTCATGCTGAAAGACCCAGCCACGTTTCATCTTCAATGCCCCTGCTGATGGAAGGAGGTTTGCACTCAAAATCTCACAATACATGGCCCCATTCATTCTTTCATGTACACGGATCAGTCGTCCTGGTCCCTTTGCAGAGAAACAGCCCCAAAGCATGATGTTGCCACCCCCATGTTTCACAGTAGGTATGGTGTTCTTTGGATGCAACTCAGCATTCATTCTCACCCAAACATGACGAGTTGTGTTTCTACCAAACAGTTTTACTTTGGTTTCATCTGACCATATTACATTCTCCCAAAACTCTTCTCGAACATCCAAATGCTTTCTAGCAAACTTCAGACAGAAAGAGGTCTTCTTGGAGCGGGAGTCCCAAGGGGACTGTCCTCCGGAGCGAGAGGTGGAGCCACAGAAGGAGCAAAAATGCTGAGAACGGGTGGAACAGGATGGCTGGCATTTAGGACGCCTTTGGGAGAATAGAGAACTTTTACCCACTGTGGCCTCAGAGAAGCTTCTCTAGGCCTTTGCCAAAAAGCTGTCCCTGTTCGTCCCGGGAAAATAGAAGGTCCACGACGGCCTTCTTAGAGGCGGACTCAGCATTCCACAAACTAATCCAAACAGTACGGCTGATATCCAGTGCGTTGGCGGCCACCTTGGCAGCACAGCGAGCTGCTTCGAGAGAAGCATCGCACAGGTACTTGGAAGCATTCAGGATTTGAAAGACGAGCAGCTGGTTGTCTTGGAGGGAAGCTGCATCAGAAATGCCTGTCTGGAGCTGTTTGGCCCAGGAGATGCAGGCCATGCTGACCCAAGAGGCAGCAAAGAAAGGCCTTGGCGAGACAATCCACCTTCTTGTCTGAGGGATCACAGAGAGGCGGAGTCCGCTAAAAGCAGAATAGTAGCCTTGGAGAGTCTAGCTATTATGGGGTCCACCGCAGGAGGCTCTGACCACTTGGAGACACACTGGTCTGGGAAGAGAAAGTCCAACTTCCTATTAGAAGATAGAGGACGGTCTGGGTGAAGCCACTGACCTCATCGTGAAGGAACAAACGCCCCATGGTTGGAAGGAGATACCCTACAGATCGCAGAGGACATCTGTGACTGCACAGATGAGCTCCCGAGTAGCAGCAGATATAGATGTGTTTGACTGATGCCCCGAGTCAGAGGAGTCTCCAGGAGAAACAGATCGAGCAGTGGACGTACATGCTGAAAACCCCCCTGCACCTGAAAGAAAAAAAAATAAATAAATAAAAACGATGTAAGACAAAAGATCCGAATCAGGTCATGTCTGCCTCCTCCCAGACTCTAGGTTACAACTGGCTACGCACAGTTTGTGAGAGAGTATAGACCAGAGGCAGAGCCGACAGCTTTTCATTCGTCTAGTTTCAGCCTCCTAGTGGCCAGGTCCATACTCATGGTGCTGTGTCCCCCAGTGAAATAAGTGAGAAACAAGATATTATTGAGTTGAGAACATCAGATCAAAAAAATGTATTACAGCCAAACATGACACCAGTGCTGAGATCTCGGTCTTGCATGAACTTTCCCATCATGGAGACATTACCATCAAGCCCGCCGACAAAGGCGAGGCAGGTGTCATGTATACAGTTTCATACTTGGCTGAGAACGAACGACAGGTAAGTGATACCATTGTATTCAGGTGCATCTCAATAAATTAGAAACGTTTATTTCAGTAATTAAATTAAAAAAGTGACCTCCTATATTTTCTAGATTCTTTACACAGAGAGTGTTCTATTTCAAGTGTTTTATTTCTGTATATGTTGATTATGGATTACAGGTAATGAAAACCAAAATCTAAGAAAATTTGAATATTGTAAAAAAGTTCAGTATTGTAAATTCAGTGTGTCACCTGCCAAGGTATCCTAAGTCTTTAAATGGTTCCTCAGTCTGGTTCAGTAGGACACACAATCATGGAAGATTGCCGATTATGAATTGAATTACTGAAATGAATGAATGTTTCAAAAATATTCAAATTTTTTGAGATGCACCTGTATATGAGGGTTTCAATTGATCCCAAGTTTGAATTACAGAAAAAAAAAAAAAAAAAAATCAATAAAAAAAATAAAAATATTCTGGATGTTGCCTTGCAGAGTAGTATGATTGATGAAGACCTGTATACTTTTCTCAAAATAGGTGCCCCAGTTACACCTATAATATATACCCTTCCCAAGATACATAAGTGTCTACAGAGGCCATCCGGTAGACTCAATAATTAAAGTCCTTAGTACTGAAAATGAGAGACATTATTCCTCAGCTGACTGCTCCATTGTCAATGCTTGCAACTGCCACAGAAATAATAGTCACCTTTGCCTCTGCTTGTGTTTTGTAAATGGTTTCTTTAAAGATGGAGTCAGGGGAGGGATCCTCAGTAGTCAAAGTGGACGTCAACACTTTAACCAACTGAGGAGGCCTCCCTTAACACTATCTTAACCCCATTAAGGACACAGCCCAAAAGTGCGTTAAGGACCAGGCCTCATTTTTCAAAAGTGACATATGTCACTTTACATGGTAATAACTGAGACCCTTTAACTTACACAAGTGATTTTGAGATTGTTTTTTTGTGACTTCATTGTGACATTGTACTTGATTAAAGTTTAACACTAACATGAATATTTTTGTATTTATTTATAAAAAGAATTATGAAATTTGATGGATAAAAAAAAAAATTATTATATATATATATATATATATATATATATATATAAAAGCAATTTTTAAAATATCAAATGCTCTGCTTTCCAGACAGATAGTCATGCCACCCAAATATATTAATACATATTATGTACCATATCCCTCTTTTATATTGGCATAATCTTTTAATTGCCCCTTAATTTATTTTGTACGTTCGCAGGCTTGCAAGTATAACAACGATTTTCCAGATTTACAAGAAAATTTCACTTCAGTTCTGAAGGGGATTATAAAGGCCTATATATTATATATATATATATATATATATATATATATATATATATTAGAAACCCCCATGAATCATCCCATTTTCAAAACGGAACCACTCAAATAATTCAAAACAGCATGTGGGAAGTTTGTTAACCCTTTAAGCATTTCACAGAAATTAAAATAATATGGAGGTGAAATTTAGATGTTTAATTTTTTTTTTCACTAATACATCCAGAATATTTTTTTTTTTTTTTTTTCTGTAATTCAAACTTGGGATCAATTGAAACCCTCATATACAGGTGCATCTCAATAAATTAGAATATTTTTGAAACATTCATTCATTTCAGGGTTAAAGGAGAAAATGCACCTCACAGTTTGTAATGCAATTCCTCCAGAGCACAGAAATACCCCACATGTGGGAGTAAACTGATGTTTGGGCACCTGGAAGTGCACGGAAGGGAAGGAGCGTCACTGAGTGTTTGAAAAACAGATTTTGCTGGAATAGTTTTCAGGTGCCATGTCTCATTTGCAGAGCCCCTAAATTACCAGTACAATGGAAACCCCCCCAAAAGTGACCCCGTTTTGGAAACCACACCCCTCACAGAAAATATCAAGGGGTATAGCAAGCATTTTGACCCCATAGACGTTTCACAGATTTTACTAACATTGGGACGTGTAAATTAAAAATTTATAAAACGTCAATTTATCCCCAAATTTTTCATTTTTACAAGGGGTTGAAGAAGAAAAACCACCGTACGGTTTGTTAAACAATTGCTTCTGAACACAGAAATGCCCCATATGTGGTCTTAAACTGCTGTTTGGGTACATGGTGAGGCTCAGAATGGAAACAGCGCTATTTGACTTTTGGAGGGCAGCTTTTGCTAAAATAGTTTTCAGCTGCCATGTCCCATTTGCAGAGCCCCTAAAGTACCAGTACAATGGAAACCCCTCAAAAGTGACCCCATTTTAGAAACTAAACCCCTCAAGAAATTTCTCAAGGGGTGTTATCATTTTGAGCCTAAGAGTGCTTGACAAAAATTAATATACAAAGTGAAAATTGCCTTTAAAAAAAAAAAAAAAATATGCCATTTCAGTTCCCAATATGTTCCCACTTTGTGTCATCAGAGACATGCAATCCTAAAACTATTAAGTGGGCTATCCTGGGTACAAAAAAGTTGTATTTGTGGGTTTAAACTGCTGCTTGGGCACACAACAGGGCTCAGAAGGAAAGGAGCAGTGCGCTTTTTAGCTTTTGGAGTATAGATTTAGAGGGACTTTCTGGACGCCATGTTTTTGCAGAGCCCTGGAGGTGCCAGTAAATAGTAATTCCCCAAGAAGGGGCAATTTTAGGGTCTCTGCAAACGTGACATGGTGTCCAAAAACCAACAATCTAAATCTGCAGTGCAAAAAGCACATAGCGCTCCTTCACATCTATGCCATGGGCATAAACTGCCGTTTGGGTATACATGCTGAAATGGCAGTTTATGCCCACATGAATTAGGGGGCGTTCACACTACCGTTGGTGACCGTTGCTATTGTCCGTTACAAGATTTTAGCATTGGACACTAGCTGAACCGTCAGAAATCCGTTAAAATTTCCATTCACTTCAATGGGTTTTTATACTGTGTCCGTTAGTGTCCGTTTACACCCAATCCATCAGAAGTCCCGTTTTTTCACGGACAAAAAATCCTACATGCAGGACTTTTTGTCCGTTTGAAAAAAACGGATTCTTGAAAGACAGCAAGTGTTCGTTATTTTTTTAACATTGAAGTCTATGGGTAACGGACTTATAACAGACAGTAACTGATAGCCATCAGTTACTGTCCATTATTTTTTGTCCGTTTTTTTCCTGCGCATGCTCAGAAAGGAAAAAAAAAAAAAAAAAAAGTGTGATAAAAAACGGACACTAACTGATGCTAATGTGTCCGTTTTTTTTTTTTTGTAACTGAACCATTAATTCGATCAGTTAAAAAAAAACTGACATTAACTTCAGTTAGTGTCCGTTATGATAGGTGTCAGTTTTTTTTTTTTTTGTTTTTTTAAACGGACACCTTCATAACGGACTCCAACGGTAGTGTGAACCCTGCCTTACACTGGTGTACCAAGGATAATGTAGTTAACAGTGTCATATGTGGGTATAAACTGCTTTTTGGGCACAGCCGGGCACAAAAGGGAAGGAGGGCTATTTTGAACGTCATGCCACTTTTGCAGGGCCCCTGAAATGCCAGTAAAGTGGAATCCGCAGACTTGTGACTCCATTTTGGAAACTACACCCCTGAAGGGATTTATCAAGTGGCGTAGTGAGCATTTTTTAACCACTGAGCATTGCATTAATTTAATTTCCAGAAATAAATGCACATCTGATAATGAAAAAAAAAGTGACAATTGCAATTTTTCCAGAGATTTGGCATTTCAGTGCCCGATATGTTGTATCCAGCTTGTGTCAGCAGATACACACACTCCAAAAACTGTTAAGCAGGTATCCCGTGCACAACAGCATTTGGAGCATTCATCTCTGATGCAAGCTGGGCACAACATATTACGCACTGAAATGACGTATTCCTGGAAAAATTGTCATTTTCGCCATTAGGTGTGTATTAATTCCTGGAAAATAAATTAATGCAACTCTTGGGGGTTAAAACTTATCACTGTACCCCGGATTAATACCTTCAGGGGTGTAGTTTCCAAAATTGGGTCACATGTCAGGGGGATTCCACCTTACTAGCATTTCAGGGCTCTGCAAAAGTGTCACTGCGTCCAAAAACCAAAATAGCACTCCTTCCCTTCTGTACCAGGCTTTGTGCCCAAACAGCAGTTTATACCCACATATGGCATTAAGTACATTATCCTGGGTACCACAGTGTCATAGATGTGGGCATAAACTGCGGTTTGGCACACAGCAGGGCACAGAAGGGAAAGAGCACAGATTTAGAGGTTTAGTATCTGGACCCCATGTCTTGTTTACAGAGCCTAAGGTACCAGAAAAGTGGAATCTCCTAGGGAATGACCCCATTTTGAAAACTGCACCCCTCAAAGAATTTATCAAGGGGTGTAGTAAGCATTAGTATCCCAGGTATGAACGTACAGCAGATGGTGTAAAGTGAATACGTAAGCTGTGCAGAGTACATTGGAAACACCAAATTCCCTATATCCCCAGTAGCTCCTTTGATTGGGGGGTGGGGCTCACTTCTGGTTTCTTTTCCCTTGTAAGCTCTAAATCTGGGGTGTACCCTGATATGCGCTCGCACATCTTAGACATCCACTTCCTCACGCAGCCAGTTCTGTCCTAATGATTTGGCGATTTTTGTGTTTACATTGTGTAAGCTATATATTTTTTTTTTTCTGGTGATGTAGCCATATGAGGGCTTGCTGTTTGCAGGATGAGATGTATTTTGTAATGACCCCATTTTTGGGTGCCTACAACTTATTGACAAAATTTTATTAACTTTTTACCTGTGCTTTTCATTGGTACTGTTTTGGGGTATATATGACTGTTTTTTTTTTTGTTTTTTTTATAGCATTTCTGGTAAGGCGAAATGGGCCCAAAAAAATCATTATTTCAGGCATTTTTTTCCCCCGACTTTCACCATGCAGGTTAACTAAAGTTTCAGTTATTGTACGAGTTGTTATGGATGCGTTTTATTTTTTTGAAATATATTAATTAATTTTATATATGAAAAGGGAATTTTTGGGGGTTTATAACTGATGATGATGGAAGATGAAGATGAAGATGATGATGAAGATGATGATGACACATAGGCTGACTTCCCTCATCACAGGCAGGATCAACCAGGTACTGGGGGCTCCTAGCAGCCCGGGGTCACTGGCTAGACCCCGGTCTACACAAAATAAATATCAGCACCCCCTGTTCTCGCTGCGGGCTGTACCGAGAGGGTTAGAAACATGCCAGAACCGCAGCATCCAAGGGGCTAGAATCCCCGATCAGAGATTAGCTCAGACCGGGGGTTAATTGAGGCTCTGCTTGGGTTTTGTAAATGGTTTCTTTAAAGATTGAGTCAGGGGAGGGATCCTCAGTGGTCAAAGTGTACGTCAACACTTTAACCGCAGAGGCCTCCCTCAACACCATCTTAAAGAAACCAACTCTGCCTCTCGTTTAATAAAACAATAAAAAAAAAAAAAAAAAAAAAAGTTTTATCTGTGTGTGCATAAACCATTTTTTACATAAATGTGTTTAAAATATACAGTGGGGAAAAAAGTATTTAGTCAGCCACCAATTGTGCAAGTTCTCCCACTTAAAAAGATGAGAGAGGCCTGTAATTGACATCATAGATAGACCTCAACTATGAGAGACAAAATGGGAAAACAAATCCAGAAAAATCACATTGTCTGATTTTTAAAGAATTTATTTGCAAATTATGGTGGAAAAATAAGTATTTGGTCAATAACAAAAGTTCATCTCAATACTTTTTTATATATCCTTTGTTGGCAATGACAGAGGTCAAACGTTTTCTGTAAGTCTTCACAAGGTTGGCACACACTGTTGCTGGTATGTTGGCCCATTCCTCCATGCAGATCTCCTCTACAGCAGTGATCTTTTGGGGCTGTCACTGGGCAACACGGACTTTCAACTCCCTCCAAAGGTTTTCTATGGGGTTGAGATCTGGAGACTGGCTAGGCCACTCCAGGACCTTGAAATGCTTCTTACGAAGCCACTCCTTCGTTGCCCTGGCGGTGTGCTTGGGATCATTGTCATGCTGAAAGACCCAGCCACGTTTCATCTTCAATGCCCCTGCTGATGGAAGGAGGTTTGCACTCAAAATCTCACAATACATGGCCCCATTCATTCTTTCATGTACACGGATCAGTCGTCCTGGTCCCTTTGCAGAGAAACAGCCCCAAAGCATGATGTTGCCACCCCCATGTTTCACAGTAGGTATGGTGTTCTTTGGATGCAACTCAGCATTCATTCTCACCCAAACATGACGAGTTGTGTTTCTACCAAACAGTTTTACTTTGGTTTCATCTGACCATATTACATTCTCCCAAAACTCTTCTCGAACATCCAAATGCTTTCTAGCAAACTTCAGACAGAAAGAGGTCTTCTTGGAGCGGGAGTCCCAAGGGGACTGTCCTCCGGAGCGAGAGGTGGAGCCACAGAAGGAGCAAAAATGCTGAGAACGGGTGGAACAGGATGGCTGGCATTTAGGACGCCTTTGGGAGAATAGAGAACTTTTACCCACTGTGGCCTCAGAGAAGCTTCTCTAGGCCTTTGCCAAAAAGCTGTCCCTGTTCGTCCCGGGAAAATAGAAGGTCCACGACGGCCTTCTTAGAGGCGGACTCAGCATTCCACAAACTAATCCAAACAGTACGGCTGATATCCAGTGCGTTGGCGGCCACCTTGGCAGCACAGCGAGCTGCTTCGAGAGAAGCATCGCACAGGTACTTGGAAGCATTCAGGATTTGAAAGACGAGCAGCTGGTTGTCTTGGAGGGAAGCTGCATCAGAAATGCCTGTCTGGAGCTGTTTGGCCCAGGAGATGCAGGCCATGCTGACCCAAGAGGCAGCAAAGAAAGGCCTTGGCGAGACAATCCACCTTCTTGTCTGAGGGATCACAGAGAGGCGGAGTCCGCTAAAAGCAGAATAGTAGCCTTGGAGAGTCTAGCTATTATGGGGTCCACCGCAGGAGGCTCTGACCACTTGGAGACACACTGGTCTGGGAAGAGAAAGTCCAACTTCCTATTAGAAGATAGAGGACGGTCTGGGTGAAGCCACTGACCTCATCGTGAAGGAACAAACGCCCCATGGTTGGAAGGAGATACCCTACAGATCGCAGAGGACATCTGTGACTGCACAGATGAGCTCCCGAGTAGCAGCAGATATAGATGTGTTTGACTGATGCCCCGAGTCAGAGGAGTCTCCAGGAGAAACAGATCGAGCAGTGGACGTACATGCTGAAAACCCCCCTGCACCTGAAAGAAAAAAAAATAAATAAATAAAAACGATGTAAGACAAAAGATCCGAATCAGGTCATGTCTGCCTCCTCCCAGACTCTAGGTTACAACTGGCTACGCACAGTTTGTGAGAGAGTATAGACCAGAGGCAGAGCCGACAGCTTTTCATTCGTCTAGTTTCAGCCTCCTAGTGGCCAGGTCCATACTCATGGTGCTGTGTCCCCCAGTGAAATAAGTGAGAAACAAGATATTATTGAGTTGAGAACATCAGATCAAAAAAATGTATTACAGCCAAACATGACACCAGTGCTGAGATCTCGGTCTTGCATGAACTTTCCCATCATGGAGACATTACCATCAAGCCCGCCGACAAAGGCGAGGCAGGTGTCATGTATACAGTTTCATACTTGGCTGAGAACGAACGACAGGTAAGTGATACCATTGTATTCAGGTGCATCTCAATAAATTAGAAACGTTTATTTCAGTAATTAAATTAAAAAAGTGACCTCCTATATTTTCTAGATTCTTTACACAGAGAGTGTTCTATTTCAAGTGTTTTATTTCTGTATATGTTGATTATGGATTACAGGTAATGAAAACCAAAATCTAAGAAAATTTGAATATTGTAAAAAAGTTCAGTATTGTAAATTCAGTGTGTCACCTGCCAAGGTATCCTAAGTCTTTAAATGGTTCCTCAGTCTGGTTCAGTAGGACACACAATCATGGAAGATTGCCGATTATGAATTGAATTACTGAAATGAATGAATGTTTCAAAAATATTCAAATTTTTTGAGATGCACCTGTATATGAGGGTTTCAATTGATCCCAAGTTTGAATTACAGAAAAAAAAAAAAA
This sequence comes from Leptodactylus fallax, assembly GCA_947044405.1. Classification (NCBI taxonomy): domain Eukaryota; kingdom Metazoa; phylum Chordata; class Amphibia; order Anura; family Leptodactylidae; genus Leptodactylus; species Leptodactylus fallax. Next base: position 4,247,214 of record CAMRHE010000140.1, read on the forward strand.
AAAAAATCAATAAAAAAAAATAAAAATATTCTGGATGTTGCCTTGCAGAGTAGTATGATTGATGAAGACCTGTATACTTTTCTCAAAATAGGTGCCCCAGTTACACCTATAATATATACCCTTCCCAAGATACATAAGTGTCTACAGAGGCCATCCGGTAGACTCAATAATTAAAGTCCTTAGTACTGAAAATGAGAGACATTATTCCTCAGCTGACTGCTCCATTGTCAATGCTTGCAACTGCCACAGAAATAATAGTCACCTTTGCCTCTGCTTGTGTTTTGTAAATGGTTTCTTTAAAGATGGAGTCAGGGGAGGGATCCTCAGTAGTCAAAGTGGACGTCAACACTTTAACCAACTGAGGAGGCCTCCCTTAACACTATCTTAACCCCATTAAGGACACAGCCCAAAAGTGCGTTAAGGACCAGGCCTCATTTTTCAAAAGTGACATATGTCACTTTACATGGTAATAACTGAGACCCTTTAACTTACACAAGTGATTTTGAGATTGTTTTTTTGTGACTTCATTGTGACATTGTACTTGATTAAAGTTTAACACTAACATGAATATTTTTGTATTTATTTATAAAAAGAATTATGAAATTTGATGGATAAAAAAAAAAATTATTTATATATATATATATATATATATATATATATATAAAAGCAATTTTTAAAATATCAAATGCTCTGCTTTCCAGACAGATAGTCATGCCACCCAAATATATTAATACATATTATGTACCATATCCCTCTTTTATATTGGCATAATCTTTTAATTGCCCCTTAATTTATTTTGTACGTTCGCAGGCTTGCAAGTATAACAACGATTTTCCAGATTTACAAGAAAATTTCACTTCAGTTCTGAAGGGGATTATAAAGGCCTATATATTTATATATATATATATATATATATATATATATATATATATTAGAAACCCCCATGAATCATCCCATTTTCAAAACGGAACCACTCAAATAATTCAAAACAGCATGTGGGAAGTTTGTTAACCCTTTAAGCATTTCACAGAAATTAAAATAATATGGAGGTGAAATTTAGATGTTTAATTTTTTTTTTCACTAATACATCCAGAATATTTTTTTTTTTTTTTTCTGTAATTCAAACTTGGGATCAATTGAAACCCTCATATACAGGTGCATCTCAATAAATTAGAATATTTTTGAAACATTCATTCATTTCAGGGTTAAAGGAGAAAATGCACCTCACAGTTTGTAATGCAATTCCTCCAGAGCACAGAAATACCCCACATGTGGGAGTAAACTGATGTTTGGGCACCTGGAAGTGCACGGAAGGGAAGGAGCGTCACTGAGTGTTTGAAAAACAGATTTTGCTGGAATAGTTTTCAGGTGCCATGTCTCATTTGCAGAGCCCCTAAATTACCAGTACAATGGAAACCCCCCCAAAAGTGACCCCGTTTTGGAAACCACACCCCTCACAGAAAATATCAAGGGGTATAGCAAGCATTTTGACCCCATAGACGTTTCACAGATTTTACTAACATTGGGACGTGTAAATTAAAAATTTATAAAACGTCAATTTATCCCCAAATTTTTCATTTTTACAAGGGGTTGAAGAAGAAAAACCACCGTACGGTTTGTTAAACAATTGCTTCTGAACACAGAAATGCCCCATATGTGGTCTTAAACTGCTGTTTGGGTACATGGTGAGGCTCAGAATGGAAACAGCGCTATTTGACTTTTGGAGGGCAGCTTTTGCTAAAATAGTTTTCAGCTGCCATGTCCCATTTGCAGAGCCCCTAAAGTACCAGTACAATGGAAACCCCTCAAAAGTGACCCCATTTTAGAAACTAAACCCCTCAAGAAATTTCTCAAGGGGTGTTATCATTTTGAGCCTAAGAGTGCTTGACAAAAATTAATATACAAAGTGAAAATTGCCTTTAAAAAAAAAAAAAAAATATGCCATTTCAGTTCCCAATATGTTACTTTGTGTCATCAGAGACATGCAATCCTAAAACTATTAAGTGGGCTATCCTGGGTACAAAAAAGTTGTATTTGTGGGTTTAAACTGCTGCTTGGGCACACAACAGGGCTCAGAAGGAAAGGAGCAGTGCGCTTTTTAGCTTTTGGAGTATAGATTTAGAGGGACTTTCTGGACGCCATGTTTTTGCAGAGCCCTGGAGGTGCCAGTAAATAGTAATTCCCCAAGAAGGGGCAATTTTAGGGTCTCTGCAAACGTGACATGGTGTCCAAAAACCAACAATCTAAATCTGCAGTGCAAAAAGCACATAGCGCTCCTTCACATCTATGCCATGGGCATAAACTGCCGTTTGGGTATACATGCTGAAATGGCAGTTTATGCCCACATGAATTAGGGGGCGTTCACACTACCGTTGGTGACCGTTGCTATTGTCCGTTACAAGATTTTAGCATTGGACACTAGCTGAACCGTCAGAAATCCGTTAAAATTTCCATTCACTTCAATGGGTTTTTATACTGTGTCCGTTAGTGTCCGTTTACACCCAATCCATCAGAAGTCCGTTTTTTTCACGGACAAAAAATCCTACATGCAGGACTTTTTGTCCGTTTGAAAAAAACGGATTCTTGAAAGACAGCAAGTGTTCGTTATTTTTTTAACATTGAAGTCTATGGGTAACGGACTTATAACAGACAGTAACTGATAGCCATCAGTTACTGTCCATTATTTTTTGTCCGTTTTTTTCCTGCGCATGCTCAGAAAGGAAAAAAAAAAAAAAAAAAAGTGTGATAAAAAACGGACACTAACTGATGCTAATGTGTCCGTTTTTTTTTTTTGTAACTGAACCATTAATTCGATCAGTTAAAAAAAACTGACATTAACTTCAGTTAGTGTCCGTTATGATAGGTGTCAGTTTTTTTTTTTTTTGTTTTTTTAAACGGACACCTTCATAACGGACTCCAACGGTAGTGTGAACCCTGCCTTACACTGGTGTACCAAGGATAATGTAGTTAACAGTGTCATATGTGGGTATAAACTGCTTTTTGGGCACAGCCGGGCACAAAAGGGAAGGAGGGCTATTTTGAACGTCATGCCACTTTTGCAGGGCCCCTGAAATGCCAGTAAAGTGGAATCCGCAGACTTGTGACTCCATTTTGGAAACTACACCCCTGAAGGGATTTATCAAGTGGCGTAGTGAGCATTTTTTAACCACTGAGCATTGCATTAATTTAATTTCCAGAAATAAATGCACATCTGATAATGAAAAAAAAAGTGACAATTGCAATTTTTCCAGAGATTTGGCATTTCAGTGCCCGATATGTTGTATCCAGCTTGTGTCAGCAGATACACACACTCCAAAAACTGTTAAGCAGGTATCCCGTGCACAACAGCATTTGGAGCATTCATCTCTGATGCAAGCTGGGCACAACATATTACGCACTGAAATGACGTATTCCTGGAAAAATTGTCATTTTCGCCATTAGGTGTGTATTAATTCCTGGAAAATAAATTAATGCAACTCTTGGGGGTTAAAACTTATCACTGTACCCCGGATTAATACCTTCAGGGGTGTAGTTTCCAAAATTGGGTCACATGTCAGGGGGATTCCACCTTACTAGCATTTCAGGGCTCTGCAAAAGTGTCACTGCGTCCAAAAACCAAAATAGCACTCCTTCCCTTCTGTACCAGGCTTTGTGCCCAAACAGCAGTTTATACCCACATATGGCATTAAGTACATTATCCTGGGTACCACAGTGTCATAGATGTGGGCATAAACTGCGGTTTGGCACACAGCAGGGCACAGAAGGGAAAGAGCACAGATTTAGAGGTTTAGTATCTGGACCCCATGTCTTGTTTACAGAGCCTAAGGTACCAGAAAAGTGGAATCTCCTAGGGAATGACCCCATTTTGAAAACTGCACCCCTCAAAGAATTTATCAAGGGGTGTAGTAAGCATTAGTATCCCAGGTATGAACGTACAGCAGATGGTGTAAAGTGAATACGTAAGCTGTGCAGAGTACATTGGAAACACCAAATTCCCTATATCCCCAGTAGCTCCTTTGATTGGGGGGTGGGGCTCACTTCTGGTTTCTTTTCCCTTGTAAGCTCTAAATCTGGGGTGTACCCTGATATGCGCTCGCACATCTTAGACATCCACTTCCTCACGCAGCCAGTTCTGTCCTAATGATTTGGCGATTTTTGTGTTTACATTGTGTAAGCTATATATTTTTTTTTTTCTGGTGATGTAGCCATATGAGGGCTTGCTGTTTGCAGGATGAGATGTATTTTGTAATGACCCCATTTTTGGGTGCCTACAACTTATTGACAAAATTTTATTAACTTTTTACCTGTGCTTTTCATTGGTACTGTTTTGGGGTATATATGACTGTTTTTTTTTTTTGTTTTTTTTATAGCATTTCTGGTAAGGCGAAATGGGCCCAAAAAAAATCATTATTTCAGGCATTTTTTTTCCCCCGACTTTCACCATGCAGGTTAACTAAAGTTTCAGTTATTGTACGAGTTGTTATGGATGCGTTTTATTTTTTTGAAATATATTAATTAATTTTATATATGAAAAGGGAATTTTTGGGGGTTTATAACTGATGATGATGGAAGATGAAGATGAAGATGATGATGAAGATGATGATGACACATAGGCTGACTTCCCTCATCACAGGCAGGATCAACCAGGTACTGGGGGCTCCTAGCAGCCCGGGGTCACTGGCTAGACCCCGGTCTACACAAAATAAATATCAGCACCCCCTGTTCTCGCTGCGGGCTGTACCGAGAGGGTTAGAAACATGCCAGAACCGCAGCATCCAAGGGGCTAGAATCCCCGATCGGAGATTAGCTCAGACCGGGGGTTAATTGAGGCTCTGCTTGGGTTTTGTAAATGGTTTCTTTAAAGATTGAGTCAGGGGAGGGATCCTCAGTGGTCAAAGTGTACGTCAACACTTTAACCGCAGAGGCCTCCCTCAACACCATCTTAAAGAAACCAACTCTGCCTCTCGTTTAATAAAACAATAAAAAAAAAAAAAAAAAAAAAAAGTTTTATCTGTGTGTGCATAAACCATTTTTTACATAAATGTGTTTAAAATATACAGTGGGGAAAAAAAGTATTTAGTCAGCCACCAATTGTGCAAGTTCTCCCACTTAAAAAGATGAGAGAGGCCTGTAATTGACATCATAGATAGACCTCAACTATGAGAGACAAAATGGGAAAACAAATCCAGAAAAATCACATTGTCTGATTTTTAAAGAATTTATTTGCAAATTATGGTGGAAAAATAAGTATTTGGTCAATAACAAAAGTTCATCTCAATACTTTTTTATATATCCTTTGTTGGCAATGACAGAGGTCAAACGTTTTCTGTAAGTCTTCACAAGGTTGGCACACACTGTTGCTGGTATGTTGGCCCATTCCTCCATGCAGATCTCCTCTACAGCAGTGATCTTTTGGGGCTGTCACTGGGCAACACGGACTTTCAACTCCCTCCAAAGGTTTTCTATGGGGTTGAGATCTGGAGACTGGCTAGGCCACTCCAGGACCTTGAAATGCTTCTTACGAAGCCACTCCTTCGTTGCCCTGGCGGTGTGCTTGGGATCATTGTCATGCTGAAAGACCCAGCCACGTTTCATCTTCAATGCCCCTGCTGATGGAAGGAGGTTTGCACTCAAAATCTCACAATACATGGCCCCATTCATTCTTTCATGTACACGGATCAGTCGTCCTGGTCCCTTTGCAGAGAAACAGCCCCAAAGCATGATGTTGCCACCCCCATGTTTCACAGTAGGTATGGTGTTCTTTGGATGCAACTCAGCATTCATTCTCACCCAAACATGACGAGTTGTGTTTCTACCAAACAGTTTTACTTTGGTTTCATCTGACCATATTACATTCTCCCAAAACTCTTCTCGAACATCCAAATGCTTTCTAGCAAACTTCAGACAGAAAGAGGTCTTCTTGGAGCGGGAGTCCCAAGGGGACTGTCCTCCGGAGCGAGAGGTGGAGCCACAGAAGGAGCAAAAATGCTGAGAACGGGTGGAACAGGATGGCTGGCATTTAGGACGCCTTTGGGAGAATAGAGAACTTTTACCCACTGTGGCCTCAGAGAAGCTTCTCTAGGCCTTTGCCAAAAAGCTGTCCCTGTTCGTCCCGGGAAAATAGAAGGTCCACGACGGCCTTCTTAGAGGCGGACTCAGCATTCCACAAACTAATCCAAACAGTACGGCTGATATCCAGTGCGTTGGCGGCCACCTTGGCAGCACAGCGAGCTGCTTCGAGAGAAGCATCGCACAGGTACTTGGAAGCATTCAGGATTTGAAAGACGAGCAGCTGGTTGTCTTGGAGGGAAGCTGCATCAGAAATGCCTGTCTGGAGCTGTTTGGCCCAGGAGATGCAGGCCATGCTGACCCAAGAGGCAGCAAAGAAAGGCCTTGGCGAGACAATCCACCTTCTTGTCTGAGGGATCACAGAGAGGCGGAGTCCGCTAAAAGCAGAATAGTAGCCTTGGAGAGTCTAGCTATTATGGGGTCCACCGCAGGAGGCTCTGACCACTTGGAGACACACTGGTCTGGGAAGAGAAAGTCCAACTTCCTATTAGAAGATAGAGGACGGTCTGGGTGAAGCCACTGACCTCATCGTGAAGGAACAAACGCCCCATGGTTGGAAGGAGATACCCTACAGATCGCAGAGGACATCTGTGACTGCACAGATGAGCTCCCGAGTAGCAGCAGATATAGATGTGTTTGACTGATGCCCCGAGTCAGAGGAGTCTCCAGGAGAAACAGATCGAGCAGTGGACGTACATGCTGAAAACCCCCCTGCACCTGAAAGAAAAAAAAATAAATAAATAAAAACGATGTAAGACAAAAGATCCGAATCAGGTCATGTCTGCCTCCTCCCAGACTCTAGGTTACAACTGGCTACGCACAGTTTGTGAGAGAGTATAGACCAGAGGCAGAGCCGACAGCTTTTCATTCGTCTAGTTTCAGCCTCCTAGTGGCCAGGTCCATACTCATGGTGCTGTGTCCCCCAGTGAAATAAGTGAGAAACAAGATATTATTGAGTTGAGAACATCAGATCAAAAAAATGTATTACAGCCAAACATGACACCAGTGCTGAGATCTCGGTCTTGCATGAACTTTCCCATCATGGAGACATTACCATCAAGCCCGCCGACAAAGGCGAGGCAGGTGTCATGTATACAGTTTCATACTTGGCTGAGAACGAACGACAGGTAAGTGATACCATTGTATTCAGGTGCATCTCAATAAATTAGAAACGTTTATTTCAGTAATTAAATTAAAAAAGTGACCTCCTATATTTTCTAGATTCTTTACACAGAGAGTGTTCTATTTCAAGTGTTTTATTTCTGTATATGTTGATTATGGATTACAGGTAATGAAAACCAAAATCTAAGAAAATTTGAATATTGTAAAAAAGTTCAGTATTGTAAATTCAGTGTGTCACCTGCCAAGGTATCCTAAGTCTTTAAATGGTTCCTCAGTCTGGTTCAGTAGGACACACAATCATGGAAGATTGCCGATTATGAATTGAATTACTGAAATGAATGAATGTTTCAAAAATATTCAAATTTTTTGAGATGCACCTGTATATGAGGGTTTCAATTGATCCCAAGTTTGAATTACAGAAAAAAAAAAAAAAAAAAATCAATAAAAAAAATAAAAATATTCTGGATGTTGCCTTGCAGAGTAGTATGATTGATGAAGACCTGTATACTTTTCTCAAAATAGGTGCCCCAGTTACACCTATAATATATACCCTTCCCAAGATACATAAGTGTCTACAGAGGCCATCCGGTAGACTCAATAATTAAAGTCCTTAGTACTGAAAATGAGAGACATTATTCCTCAGCTGACTGCTCCATTGTCAATGCTTGCAACTGCCACAGAAATAATAGTCACCTTTGCCTCTGCTTGTGTTTTGTAAATGGTTTCTTTAAAGATGGAGTCAGGGGAGGGATCCTCAGTAGTCAAAGTGGACGTCAACACTTTAACCAACTGAGGAGGCCTCCCTTAACACTATCTTAACCCCATTAAGGACACAGCCCAAAAGTGCGTTAAGGACCAGGCCTCATTTTTCAAAAGTGACATATGTCACTTTACATGGTAATAACTGAGACCCTTTAACTTACACAAGTGATTTTGAGATTGTTTTTTTGTGACTTCATTGTGACATTGTACTTGATTAAAGTTTAACACTAACATGAATATTTTTGTATTTATTTATAAAAAGAATTATGAAATTTGATGGATAAAAAAAAAAAAAATTATTATATATATATATATATATATATATATATATATATATAAAAGCAATTTTTAAAATATCAAATGCTCTGCTTTCCAGACAGATAGTCATGCCACCCAAATATATTAATACATATTATGTACCATATCCCTCTTTTATATTGGCATAATCTTTTAATTGCCCCTTAATTTATTTTGTACGTTCGCAGGCTTGCAAGTATAACAACGATTTTCCAGATTTACAAGAAAATTTCACTTCAGTTCTGAAGGGGATTATAAAGGCCTATATATTATATATATATATATATATATATATATATATATATATATTAGAAACCCCCATGAATCATCCCATTTTCAAAACGGAACCACTCAAATAATTCAAAACAGCATGTGGGAAGTTTGTTAACCCTTTAAGCATTTCACAGAAATTAAAATAATATGGAGGTGAAATTTAGATGTTTAATTTTTTTTTTCACTAATACATCCAGAATATTTTTTTTTTTTTTTTTCTGTAATTCAAACTTGGGATCAATTGAAACCCTCATATACAGGTGCATCTCAATAAATTAGAATATTTTTGAAACATTCATTCATTTCAGGGTTAAAGGAGAAAATGCACCTCACAGTTTGTAATGCAATTCCTCCAGAGCACAGAAATACCCCACATGTGGGAGTAAACTGATGTTTGGGCACCTGGAAGTGCACGGAAGGGAAGGAGCGTCACTGAGTGTTTGAAAAACAGATTTTGCTGGAATAGTTTTCAGGTGCCATGTCTCATTTGCAGAGCCCCTAAATTACCAGTACAATGGAAACCCCCCCAAAAGTGACCCCGTTTTGGAAACCACACCCCTCACAGAAAATATCAAGGGGTATAGCAAGCATTTTGACCCCATAGACGTTTCACAGATTTTACTAACATTGGGACGTGTAAATTAAAAATTTATAAAACGTCAATTTATCCCCAAATTTTTCATTTTTACAAGGGGTTGAAGAAGAAAAACCACCGTACGGTTTGTTAAACAATTGCTTCTGAACACAGAAATGCCCCATATGTGGTCTTAAACTGCTGTTTGGGTACATGGTGAGGCTCAGAATGGAAACAGCGCTATTTGACTTTTGGAGGGCAGCTTTTGCTAAAATAGTTTTCAGCTGCCATGTCCCATTTGCAGAGCCCCTAAAGTACCAGTACAATGGAAACCCCTCAAAAGTGACCCCATTTTAGAAACTAAACCCCTCAAGAAATTTCTCAAGGGGTGTTATCATTTTGAGCCTAAGAGTGCTTGACAAAAATTAATATACAAAGTGAAAATTGCCTTAAAAAAAAAAAAAAATATGCCATTTCAGTTCCCAATATGTTGTACCCACTTTGTGTCATCAGAGACATGCAATCCTAAAACTATTAAGTGGGCTATCCTGGGTACAAAAAAGTTGTATTTGTGGGTTTAAACTGCTGCTTGGGCACACAACAGGGCTCAGAAGGAAAGGAGCAGTGCGCTTTTTAGCTTTTGGAGTATAGATTTAGAGGGACTTTCTGGACGCCATGTTTTTGCAGAGCCCTGGAGGTGCCAGTAAATAGTAATTCCCCAAGAAGGGGCAATTTTAGGGTCTCTGCAAACGTGACATGGTGTCCAAAAACCAACAATCTAAATCTGCAGTGCAAAAAGCACATAGCGCTCCTTCACATCTATGCCATGGGCATAAACTGCCGTTTGGGTATACATGCTGAAATGGCAGTTTATGCCCACATGAATTAGGGGGCGTTCACACTACCGTTGGTGACCGTTGCTATTGTCCGTTACAAGATTTTAGCATTGGACACTAGCTGAACCGTCAGAAATCCGTTAAAATTTCCATTCACTTCAATGGGTTTTTATACTGTGTCCGTTAGTGTCCGTTTACACCCAATCCATCAGAAGTCCGTTTTTTTCACGGACAAAAAATCCTACATGCAGGACTTTTTGTCCGTTTGAAAAAAACGGATTCTTGAAAGACAGCAAGTGTTCGTTATTTTTTTAACATTGAAGTCTATGGGTAACGGACTTATAACAGACAGTAACTGATAGCCATCAGTTACTGTCCATTATTTTTTGTCCGTTTTTTTCCTGCGCATGCTCAGAAAGGAAAAAAAAAAAAAAAAAAAGTGTGATAAAAAACGGACACTAACTGATGCTAATGTGTCCGTTTTTTTTTTTTGTAACTGAACCATTAATTCGATCAGTTAAAAAAAACTGACATTAACTTCAGTTAGTGTCCGTTATGATAGGTGTCAGTTTTTTTTTTTTTTGTTTTTTTAAACGGACACCTTCATAACGGACTCCAACGGTAGTGTGAACCCTGCCTTACACTGGTGTACCAAGGATAATGTAGTTAACAGTGTCATATGTGGGTATAAACTGCTTTTTGGGCACAGCCGGGCACAAAAGGGAAGGAGGGCTATTTTGAACGTCATGCCACTTTTGCAGGGCCCCTGAAATGCCAGTAAAGTGGAATCCGCAGACTTGTGACTCCATTTTGGAAACTACACCCCTGAAGGGATTTATCAAGTGGCGTAGTGAGCATTTTTTAACCACTGAGCATTGCATTAATTTAATTTCCAGAAATAAATGCACATCTGATAATGAAAAAAAAAGTGACAATTGCAATTTTTCCAGAGATTTGGCATTTCAGTGCCCAATATGTTGTATCCAGCTTGTGTCAGCAGATACACACACTCCAAAAACTGTTAAGCAGGTATCCCGTGCACAACAGCATTTGGAGCATTCATCTCTGATGCAAGCTGGGCACAACATATTACGCACTGAAATGACGTATTCCTGGAAAAATTGTCATTTTCACCATTAGGTGTGTATTAATTCCTGGAAAATAAATTAATGCAACTCTTGGGGGTTAAAACTTATCACTGTACCCCGGATTAATACCTTCAGGGGTGTAGTTTCCAAAATTGGGTCATATGTCAGGGGGATTCCACCTTACTAGCATTTCAGGGCTCTGCAAAAGTGTCACTGCGTCCAAAAACCAAAATAGCACTCCTTCCCTTCTGTACCAGGCTTTGTGCCCAAACAGCAGTTTATACCCACATATGGCATTAAGTACATTATCCTGGGTACCACAGTGTCATAGATGTGGGCATAAACTGCGGTTTGGCACACAGCAGGGCACAGAAGGGAAAGAGCACAGATTTAGAGGTTTAGTATCTGGACCCCATGTCTTGTTTACAGAGCCTAAGGTACCAGAAAAGTGGAATCTCCTAGGGAATGACCCCATTTTGAAAACTGCACCCCTCAAAGAATTTATCAAGGGGTGTAGTAAGCATTAGTATCCCAGGTATGAACGTACAGCAGATGGTGTAAAGTGAATACGTAAGCTGTGCAGAGTACATTGGAAACACCAAATTCCCTATATCCCCAGTAGCTCCTTTGATTGGGGGGTGGGGCTCACTTCTGGTTTCTTTTCCCTTGTAAGCTCTAAATCTGGGGTGTACCCTGATATGCGCTCGCACATCTTAGACATCCACTTCCTCACGCAGCCAGTTCTGTCCTAATGATTTGGCGATTTTTGTGTTTACATTGTGTAAGCTATATATTTTTTTTTTCTGGTGATGTAGCCATATGAGGGCTTGCTGTTTGCAGGATGAGATGTATTTTGTAATGACCCCATTTTTGGGTGCCTACAACTTATTGACAAAATTTTATTAACTTTTTACCTGTGCTTTTCATTGGTACTGTTTTGGGGTATATATGACTGTTTTTTTTTTTGTTTTTTTTATAGCATTTCTGGTAAGGCGAAATGGGCCCAAAAAAATCATTATTTCAGGCATTTTTTTCCCCCGACTTTCACCATGCAGGTTAACTAAAGTTTCAGTTATTGTACGAGTTGTTATGGATGCGTTTTATTTTTTTGAAATATATTAATTAATTTTATATATGAAAAGGGAATTTTTGGGGGTTTATAACTGATGATGATGGAAGATGAAGATGAAGATGATGATGAAGATGATGATGACACATAGGCTGACTTCCCTCATCACAGGCAGGATCAACCAGGTACTGGGGGCTCCTAGCAGCCCGGGGTCACTGGCTAGACCCCGGTCTACACAAAATAAATATCAGCACCCCCTGTTCTCGCTGCGGGCTGTACCGAGAGGGTTAGAAACATGCCAGAACCGCAGCATCCAAGGGGCTAGAATCCCCGATCGGAGATTAGCTCAGACCGGGGGTTAATTGAGGCTCTGCTTGGGTTTTGTAAATGGTTTCTTTAAAGATTGAGTCAGGGGAGGGATCCTCAGTGGTCAAAGTGTACGTCAACACTTTAACCGCAGAGGCCTCCCTCAACACCATCTTAAAGAAACCAACTCTGCCTCTCGTTTAATAAAACAATAAAAAAAAAAAAAAAAAAAAAGTTTTATCTGTGTGTGCATAAACCATTTTTTACATAAATGTGTTTAAAATATACAGTGGGGAAAAAAGTATTTAGTCAGCCACCAATTGTGCAAGTTCTCCCACTTAAAAAGATGAGAGAGGCCTGTAATTGACATCATAGATAGACCTCAACTATGAGAGACAAAATGGGAAAACAAATCCAGAAAAATCACATTGTCTGATTTTTAAAGAATTTATTTGCAAATTATGGTGGAAAAATAAGTATTTGGTCAATAACAAAAGTTCATCTCAATACTTTTTTATATATCCTTTGTTGGCAATGACAGAGGTCAAACGTTTTCTGTAAGTCTTCACAAGGTTGGCACACACTGTTGCTGGTATGTTGGCCCATTCCTCCATGCAGATCTCCTCTACAGCAGTGATCTTTTGGGGCTGTCACTGGGCAACACGGACTTTCAACTCCCTCCAAAGGTTTTCTATGGGGTTGAGATCTGGAGACTGGCTAGGCCACTCCAGGACCTTGAAATGCTTCTTACGAAGCCACTCCTTCGTTGCCCTGGCGGTGTGCTTGGGATCATTGTCATGCTGAAAGACCCAGCCACGTTTCATCTTCAATGCCCCTGCTGATGGAAGGAGGTTTGCACTCAAAATCTCACAATACATGGCCCCATTCATTCTTTCATGTACACGGATCAGTCGTCCTGGTCCCTTTGCAGAGAAACAGCCCCAAAGCATGATGTTGCCACCCCCATGTTTCACAGTAGGTATGGTGTTCTTTGGATGCAACTCAGCATTCATTCTCACCCAAACATGACGAGTTGTGTTTCTACCAAACAGTTTTACTTTGGTTTCATCTGACCATATTACATTCTCCCAAAACTCTTCTCGAACATCCAAATGCTTTCTAGCAAACTTCAGACAGAAAGAGGTCTCTTGGAGCGGGAGTCCCAAGGGGACTGTCCTCCGGAGCGAGAGGTGGAGCCACAGAAGGAGCAAAAATGCTGAGAACGGGTGGAACAGGATGGCTGGCATTTAGGACGCCTTTGGGAGAATAGAGAACTTTTACCCACTGTGGCCTCAGAGAAGCTTCTCTAGGCCTTTGCCAAAAAGCTGTCCCTGTTCGTCCCGGGAAAATAGAAGGTCCACGACGGCCTCTTAGAGGCGGACCAGCATTCCACAAACTAATCCAAACAGTACGGCTGATATCCAGTGCGTTGGCGGCCACCTTGGCAGCACAGCGAGCTGCCGAGAGAAGCACGCACAGGTACTTGGAAGCATTCAGGATTTGAAAGACGAGCAGCTGGTTGTCTTGGAGGGAAGCTGCATCAGAAATGCCTGTCTGGAGCTGTTTGGCCCAGGAGATGCAGGCCATGCTGACCCAAGAGGCAGCAAAGAAAGGCCTTGGCGAGACAATCCACCTTCTTGTCTGAGGGATCACAGAGAGGCGGAGTCCGCTAAAAGCAGAATAGTAGCCTTGGAGAGTCTAGCATATGGGGTCCACCGCAGGAGGCTCTGACCACTTGGAGACACACTGGTCTGGGAAGAGAAAGTCCAACCCATTAGAAGATAGAGGACGGCTGGGTGAAGCCACTGACCTCATCGTGAAGGAACAAACGCCCCATGGTTGGAAGGAGATACCCTACAGATCGCAGAGGACATCTGTGACTGCACAGATGAGCTCCCGAGTAGCAGCAGATATAGATGTGTTTGACTGATGCCCCGAGTCAGAGGAGTCTCCAGGAGAAACAGATCGAGCAGTGGACGTACATGCTGAAAACCCCCCTGCACCTGAAAGAAAAAAATAAATAAATAAAAACGATGTAAGACAAAAGATCCGAATCAGGTCATGTCTGCCTCCTCCCAGACTCTAGGTTACAACTGGCTACGCACAGTTTGTGAGAGAGATAGACCAGAGGCAGAGCCGACAGCTTTTCATTCGCTAGTTTCAGCCTCCTAGTGGCCAGGTCCATACTCATGGTGCTGTGTCCCCCAGTGAAATAAGTGAGAAACAAGATATTATTGAGTTGAGAACATCAGATCAAAAAAATGTATTACAGCCAAACATGACACCAGTGCTGAGATCTCGGTCTTGCATGAACTTTCCCACATGGAGACATTACCACAAGCCCGCCGACAAAGGCGAGGCAGGTGTCATGTATACAGTTTCATACTTGGCTGAGAACGAACGACAGGTAAGTGATACCATTGTATTCAGGTGCATCTCAATAAATTAGAAACGTTTATTTCAGTAATTAAATTAAAAAAGTGACCTCCTATATTTTCTAGATTCTTTACACAGAGAGTGTTCTATTTCAAGTGTTTTATTTCTGTATATGTTGATTATGGATTACAGGTAATGAAAACCAAAATCTAAGAAAATTTGAATATTGTAAAAAAGTTCAGTATTGTAAATCAGTGTGTCACCTGCCAAGGTATCCTAAGTCTTTAAATGGTTCCTCAGTCTGGTTCAGTAGGACACACAATCATGGAAGATTGCCGATTATGAATTGAATTACTGAAATGAATGAATGTTTCAAAAATATTCAAATTTTTGAGATGCACCTGTATATGAGGGTTTCAATTGATCCCAAGTTTGAATTACAGAAAAAAAAAAAAAAATCAATAAAAAAAATAAAAATATTCTGGATGTTGCCTTGCAGAGTAGTATGATTGATGAAGACCTGTATACTTTTCTCAAAATAGGTGCCCCAGTTACACCTATAATATATACCCTTCCCAAGATACATAAGTGTCTACAGAGGCCATCCGGTAGACTCAATAATTAAAGTCCTTAGTACTGAAAATGAGAGACATTATTCCTCAGCTGACTGCTCCATTGTCAATGCTTGCAACTGCCACAGAAAAATAGTCACCTTTGCCTCTGCTTGTGTTTTGTAAATGGTTCTTTAAAGATGGAGTCAGGGGAGGGATCCTCAGTAGTCAAAGTGGACGCAACACTAACCAACTGAGGAGGCCTCCCTAACACTATCTTAACCCCATAAGGACACAGCCCAAAAGTGCGAAGGACCAGGCCTCATTTTCAAAAGTGACATATGTCACTTACATGGTAATAACTGAGACCCTTTAACTTACACAAGTGATTTGAGATGTTTTGTGACTTCATTGTGACATTGTACGATTAAGTTTAACACTAACATGAATATTTGTATTTATTTATAAAAAGAATATGAAATTTGATGGATAAAAAAAAAAAAAATATATATATATATATAAATATATATATATAAAAGCAATTTAAAATATCAAAGCTCGCCCAGACAGATAGCATGCCACCCAAAAAAATACAAAGTACCAATCCCTCATATTGGCATAATCTAATTGCCCCTAATTATTGTACGTTCGCAGGCGCAAGTATAACAACGATTTCCAGATTTACAAGAAAATCACCAGCTGAAGGGGATATAAAGGCCATATATAAATATATATATATATATATATATATAAAAAATAGAAACCCCATGAATCATCCCATTTCAAAACGGAACCACTCAAATAATTCAAAACAGCAGTGGGAAGTTTGTTAACCCAAGCATTTCACAGAAATTAAAATAATATGGAGGTGAAATAGATGTTAACACTAATACATCCAGAATATTTCTGTAATTCAAACTGGGATCAATGAAACCCCATATACAGGTGCATCTCAATAAATTAGAATATGAAACATCATTCATTCAGGGAAAGGAGAAAAGCACCTCACAGTGAAGCAATCCTCCAGAGCACAGAAATACCCCACAGTGGGAGTAACGATGTTTGGGCACCGGAAGTGCCGGAAGGGAAGGACGCACGAGTGGAAAACAGAGCTGGAAAGCAGGGCCAGCCAGCAGAGCCCAAAACCAGACAAGGAAACCCCCCAAAGGACCCCGGGAAACCACACCCCCACAGAAAAACAAGGGGGCAACAGACCCCAAGAGCAAAACAACAGGGACGGAAAAAAAAAAACCCCAAATCACAAGGGGGAAAAAAACCACCGACGGGAAAAGCCACAGAAAGCCCGGATATGTGGCTTAAACGCTGGGGGACACGGTGAGGAGGGAAAGGGAGGGAAGCAGCAGCCCCAAGACAAGGGGGCTTGGCCAAGGGCGCACTGCAGGATCTGAGTCCCCAGCGGCATAGTGTGTTACTGACGGTAGCCTTTGTTACGTTAGTTCCAGTTTTCTGCAGGTCATTCACTAGGTCTCCCCGCATGGTTCTGGGATTTTTGCTCACTGTTCTTGTGATCATTTTGACCCCATGGGATGAGATCTTGTGTAGAACCCCTGATCGAGGGAGATTATCAGTGGTCTTGTAGGTCTTCCATTTTCTAATTATTGCTCCCACAGTTGATTTCTTCACACCAAGCTGCTTGCCTATTGCAGATTCAGTCTTCCCAACCTGGTGCAGATCTACAATTTTGTTTCTGGTGTCCTTCCACAGCTCTTTGGTCTTCACCATAGTGGAGTTTGGTGTGTGTTTGAGGTTGTGGACAAGTGTCTTTTATACTAATAATTTCAAACAGGTGCCATTACTACAGGTAATGAGTGGAGGACAGAGGAGCCTCTTAAAGAAGAAGTTACAGGTCTGTGAGAGCCAGAAATCTTGCTTGTTTGTAGGTGACCAAATACTTATTTTCCACCATAATTTGCAAATTCTTTAAAAACCAGACAATGTGATTTTCTGGATTTGTTTTCTCATTTTGTCTCTCATAGTTGAGGTCTACCTATGATGTCAATTACAGGCCTTTCTCATCTTTTTAAGTGGGAGAACTTGCACAATTGGTGGCTGACTAAATACTTTTTTTCCCCCCATATGTATCCCTAGAGTTGTCTTGTCTTGTCTGACACAAAATAACGGACGGTTACTGATGACTATTAGTTACCGTCCTTTATCCATAGACTTTAATGTTAAAAAAATAATGAACGCTTGACATCCGTCATGAAACAGTTTTTTTTTTTTCCTTCATGGACACAAAAGTCCTGCACATTGAATTTTTTGTCCGCGGAAAATAACGGACATGTGACGGATTTGGTGTAAAACGGACACTAGCGTTCACTAAAGGACACAAGATAAAATCCCATTTTCTGCGGTTCTGCTAGCAGCCGTTGCTAAAATCTTGTAACAGACAATAGCAACGAACGCTAATGACAGTCACCAACGGTAGTGTGAACAACCCCTTAAGGGTTTAAAGGCAGCTGAGTTATTTGCCCAGTAGATTTACTTGAGACAAATTCAAAATCTACAATAAAAATTAAATTAAATTGTCAGGTAGGGCTGAGCGATTAATGGGAAAATAACCAAATATCAACCAGGTTAGCAAATGTCATTTTGTTCACGTTTGGTATTTCATTTCAGTTATTACATAATTTCCGAGGTACTACCTGCCGTTTCTTTCGCACCAAACTCATCCGAATCGGAACTGCTATTATACTCTGGGGTCTCTTTACATACTCATACTGTAAAAGGGACAATGTAATTGTAGTTTAATAGCCCAAAATGTGCATATAATAAACTAAAACGCTATACTCACACAGTCCATGCTTAGAAGCAATGTAGCGCAGAATAGTGTTACTCTGTGTCAATTTAATATCTCCATCCAAAAGGTAGGGCAACTGTATAATAAAAAAAAAAAAAAAAGTTGCTATTATCACCAATTTACTTTGATCTGCCAGGGATTACTTCCACTAATTCAAGTTCTTAGCATCTGTTAATAGGTGTTGCTCCACCAATTCTAGCTTAGTTGGATATTTCTTCTCTAGCCCCCACGATTCCAGAGCAAACAATGCTGTTAGTTTTGGGTTCTGATATGCCATTTAGAATGTCTGCTCCTGCTTGACACAACCCTCTTCACAGTACAAAGGGTGTGATTTTGAGCTCTGACACTGACTGCCTCTGACTGGAGCTCTGAATCACAAGCCCTGCCTGACACCGCCCTTCTGACATTACAGAGCTTACAAAGTACATCAGGCACCAAGGCTAACTGCACTTGCTGCTCGAAAATGGTGGGCCTAAAGAGAATTCCGACTGCTAGAATTGATATAAGGGGCTGGACTTGTTAAAGGTCCTCTTTAAGGACTACAGTTATTCAACACTGAGACACTAGATAAACTGTATGCTATGCTTTGCTTTCTACTGCCCAGCCTAATAGAAAAAAAAAAAAAACCTCTCTCTCCAGAACCGGGGAAAAATGGAGACAGTAGGCTGAGAATATTACAGCACTTGCGACAGTCCATACTTCTGCAACTGGAAGATTATCACATTCAAAATATGGGATTTAAAAAAGCAGAGTACTACATTTAAATTTTAACACAGTTTTCAAAACATCAGAAAATGCATTTCCCTTCCCCAGGGTTACATACATTTGGAAAGTCCAAGCCCAGTTTCTCCTTCTCATCCAACCACTGACTCCTGTCATTGTCTGGAGCTGTATGGAGAGGGAGAAGCATTAGCACCACAAAAAGGTCACGTTCATTATTTCATTTATAACTTCATATCAACATTTAACAAACTCTTATGTCCTACAGCGACAATAGGATAGTAGCTCAGATATGTTTCATTATAGGAGCAGAAAAAAAAAAAAAAAAAGGGGGAAGTGGCATACAACAGCAGCCAACAAATATCACTGACAATAATTCATTCCCTCCATTTTGCCAGATGAGAGTATTGAAAGCTGCAACATCGTTGTATATCGGATTGCTCCCCATCAGCTGTTTAAAGAGGATGTATTAAGGTCTAAAAAGCCCAATAACATACTGTACATCTAAAAGGAACAGTCACCCTGAGCATTTTGGTTTGGTTATCCTTCCAGCCATTCCAACAATAAGCTCTTTCAGTGTTTATACAAATTAGGGAATATTAGCCAAGCTGGTGGTGTGATGTACGTATGGACCAAACACATGACATGGGTGCAACTGCAATGTTAATTTACTCCACTCTCTCAGGCTGCAAACTGAGTATTAAACACACCCAAACACAATTCACACAAACCAGTTAAACGCTGCTTTGAGGGACAATAGAAAGCTACCACTCATGCAAACACAGTCGAGGATCGGGGGGGGGGGGGGGGGGGGAGGGGGGAGGGGGGAATCAGTACAGACCGACCAGTTGCAGCCGTGCAGGGCAGTCACTGTGCTTTTTTTTTTTTTTTTTTTTTTTTTTTTTAAATTAACCACTTAGCAACAGTCCTTTTTTGGGGAAACTTCTTTTGCCTAAGAAAGGTTCTGTGCATATAGAACCGAAACTTTGTAGTAGGAATAAATCCACACATCACTTTTTATTCATCAATTTGGATTGCTGCCTGTTCCTTAACTATTTGGCTATTGAGGGACCCTATGCCGGGTCCATTTGGCAATGCACCCTACCTTGGAAGGATTCTATACATGGTACTGCTCTTGACTTCACTGGACTCATAACACACACACACAGTTATAGTTAAAGGGTTATTCCCACGAACATAACCTTTTTTAAATCTGTAGATTTAAAGATTTTCTCTAATATCTTGTGATCACAGTCTTGTTGTCATGATTGGTTGCCAATGGATAAGACCATGAATGCAGGACCTTTCTAAGGTCAGAAAATCAGCAATGTCGTCCTTACTGTGACCGGGTTATCTCCTCATACATGTAGTCTCCCTGCCTGATAACCTGCATACAAGAAAATCATGGCTGGGTGTTTGACAATTCCCAGACGATAGAAAGTTTCTGCATTTGTGGTTGTATCCATTGGCAACTGATCAAGACAACAGACTGTCACCACTAAGATAGTTAGAGAAAATCTTTAAAACTCAGAATTTTTAACTACTGATATTTGCAAAAATGTTTAACTTTTAATTATCGACAAATCTAGACATGATTATGTTCATGGGAATACCCCATTTAAGTTTCAGGTAGAGTCAATGCTACTTTTTTTTTTTACACTGCACAAGCCGTCATTTTGTGCAGGTCCTGCCACCACTGAACGCTGGTCAGTGACATACGTTACTGACTGCATCTGTGCTGAATTTTTATAATAAATAAATAAGAAAGAGAGGGAGAGACTTGCATATACATGTGTTGAAGCACAACATATACCCCACGCTTTCAAGAAAATATGAAAAAGTTTATATACAATGTGTAAAAACACAGCAAACAAAAATGCCCCAAAGCGCCCAATGAAGGTATTCAGTAGAAAAGGAGTATGCCTTACTGGTCTCTGAAACTGATACAGTCAGTGAGAGAGAAGAGAAAAATGCCCCATTCCTCTATTTTTCCTCTTCCCCTCATCATCATCCAGTGATGAGCGACCCCAAATGAGCCGCCCCAGAACAATTGCTGAGGCAACTCCTGAAAGTGTAGAACAAATGTGTAACTTTGTGGGAAGATCAGTATTCCAAATTGAGATTGAAGGCTTTAGAGAAACTGACTTTTTCAAAGTCTTTTTCTCTGATGAGCTTATAGATTTAATGGTGGCTCAAACAAATTTGTATGCCCAACAATTCATAGAACAAAATACCACCTCTTCATATGCCAGGCCCCAGAGGTGGACCCCAGTAAATGCAGCAGAGGTGAAAATTTTCTGGGGTCTTGTTCTGCATATGGGCATAGTGAAAAAAAACACAAGTTTGACAGTATTTGAGTACAGACATCTTGTATAATACTCCAATCTATAGAATGGCCATAACCAAGACACATTTTGAAATTATCCTGAAATTTTTACACTGTAATGATAATGCACAGTGCCCGCCCTGAGATGCCCCAAACTTTGACCACCTATTCAAAGTTAGGCCAGTCATTGACCACTTTAATGCCAAATTTGCAGTGTCATACATCCCTGATCAGAAAATTTCTATAGAAAAGTCTCTGATCAGTTTCAAAGGGAGGCTGAAATTCCGCCAATACCTGCCCAGTAAGTGGCCACGGTACGGCATTAAAATGTATAAACTGTGCAAGAGCAGCTCAGGGTACACCCACAAGTGTTGGATTTATGAATAAAGGGACACCAGAACTGAGCCCCCAGAATGTCCCCCCAATCCTAGGAGTTAGTGGGAAAATAGTGTGTGATTTGCTGCACCCACTGCTGGACCAGGGTTATCACCTATATGTGGATAATTTCTAATTTCTCTCCCACTCTTTAGGTGCCTCAGTTCCAGAGGAACTGCAGCTTATGGGACAGTGCACAGAAATTGAAAAATCCTAGGACAGATTGTGCAGCCCCTCAGAAGGGGTGAAAGTAGGGCAGTCTGTAATAAGAATATGCTGTTGGTCAAGTATAAAGGACAAGAGGGATGTCATTGTACTGACTACAATTCATAGCAACGGCAGCACCTCTGTCCCTCTACGTGGTAACAGTACCCTTACCCCAAAGCCAGATTGCATCCTGGTATACAATAGGTACATGGGAGGGGTTGATCTATCTGATCAAGTCCTGAAGCCGTATAGAGCTATGCGAAAAACAAAAGTGGTACAAAAAGCTGGCTATGCACATTGTGATAGCATGTAAGCATTATACAGTGCCATCTGTACAATGTGCAGGCAGGACAGGAACTTTCCTTGAGTTTCAGGAGAAAGTTATCAAGACTCTGGTATTTGGGGACCAGGAAGAGCAGGGCCCCAGTACTTCTGGAACAGAAGGTACCTGTATTGTACTAGGGCAACATTTACCCAGTGAAGTTCCACGAACTGCAAAGAAAGGGAAAACCCAAAAAAGGTGCAGAGTGTGTTCCAGAAGTGGGATAAGGAAATACACCATTTATCAGTGTGACACCTGCCCTGAAAAACCTGACCTGTGCATGAAGGATTGCTTCAGACTGTACCACACATCAATGGACTATTAATTTTTTTAATTTATTTATTTATTTTCCATGGTATATCACCTCCTTACACTGTGATGTACTCTACACAGATTTACCTTTCAACCTCTTAAACAGTAATTTCTAGACAATAAATTAATCTAATACCAGTGGGGTCCAAAAGCTCACTATACCACTTGATAATTTTTTTTAAAGTGGTAATTTGGGGTTTCCACTATTCTGGCACTTCAGGGGCTCTGCAAATGGGACATGGTGCCTGATGAAAACTATTCCAGTAAAATCTGCCCTCCAAAAGCCAATTAGCGCTCTTTCCGTTCTGAGCATGTGCCTTGGGATCATTTGAGGGGGGGGGGGTTCCACTGATCTGGCACTTCAGAGGCTCTGCAAATGCAATAAAGTGCCTGAAGCAAATTCCAGTAAAATCTGCCCTCCAAAATCCCAATAGCGCTCCTTCCTTCTTTACCAAACTGTGTGTCCATACATCAACTTACATCCTCATGTGGGATAATTTCATGCTCGGGAGAAATTGCATAACAGATTGTGGAATATATTTTCTCCTTTAACTCCTTGTGAATGTGTACATTCTAGAGCCAAATGAATAAATTAGTATTATAATATTTTGTTTTAATTGCTGTGAAATACTGAAAGGGTTAAGAAACTTTCTAAATGCTTTTTTGAATTCTTTCAAGAGTTCAGTTTTGGAGAATGGAGTTATTTATGGGGGTTTCTATCAGAGGCCTTTCAAGGTCCCTTCAGAACTGAACTGGTCCCTTGAAAAATGAGTTTTGGAAATATTCTTACAAATTTGGAAAATTACTGCTTGACTTGTAAGCCTTATAATATCTGAAAAAAATATGAAAGGGTGATTAAAGTTTGATTGCAACATAAAGCAGAGATGGTTAATTTATTAAGCAATTTGGGTAGTATGACTTTCTATAGGAAAGGCATGCAATTTCAAAGTTTGAAAACTATTTTTTTCCATATTTTCACCAATTTTCTTATTTATCTTTAAGACTAAATATATCGACCAAAATTTACCACTGACATGAAGTACTGTATTTATCGGACTATAATATGCACCTAGGTTTTCGAGGAGGAAAATAGGGAAAAAAAAAAAATGTGGTAAAATACTGTAGTTGTAGTTTTGCAACAGCTGCAAGGCCACATTGACAGATGGCCCTGCAGCTCTACAGGGAAGCATAGGGCGTCTTTTTTTGTTATACCATTTTGGGGAATGTCTATTGCTTTGATCACTTTTCATTCAAATCAGAGGGGAAACAGTGAAAAACGGCAGTTTGGCACTTTTGATACTTTTTCCCACTATGACATTCACCCTACGGAAAAATATTTTTATAAGTTACATTAGGGATACCTAATGTGTATGTGTTTCACAGTAATTTTCTACTTTTATATGTATTCTAGGGAAAGGAGATGATTTAGAACTTTTCGTTTTTTTATTGTTAAACTATTTTATTAGCCCCCCTGGGGGGGCTTGAACCTGCAATCATTTGATTGCAATACAACTGTATAGGTAGTAATGCCCGCGGTCAGAGCGGCCACCATTATCTTTACAGACCTGGGATGCCGGGATTGGTTCGCGCCACCGGGAACACTCTCTCCTGCAACCCCCCATTTTCCTCCCAAATTTGGGGGCAAAAAAGTGCGTCTTATAGTCCGAAAAATACGGTATAGTGTTTCACGATCACAATCTCAGGCTAAGGCCCCACGTAGTGGGCCCCAGCAAAAAACCGAGGAGGCAACGCATATCGATTTTCCTCACATCGCTTTTCACGGAAAGTCCACAGAGGTTTCCTCTGTGGACTTTCTGCTTCCACTATACCTATAGGGAAACCACCGGCGTTTCCATAGGTATAATTGACATGCTGCAATTTCGAAAACCGTGACGGTTTTGGAGATCGCAGTGTGCCTTCTGTGCATATTTTTCTGCAAGGTGGGGATGGGAATCGCAGTGACTAAAATACTGCGTTTTTTCCTGTGGCGTTTCCACCGCAGCCAAACCATGGTGTTTATGCCACGTGGGGCCTTGGCCTCAGAATCACTTGTGAAAGTTAAAGCATCTTAAAGTTATTACCACATAGAAACAGGTCAGATTTGAAAAATGAGGCCTGGTCACTAAGATACTCTATCTTTGTCTATTTGGCTAAAAGTATGTCCATTTTTTTTTTCTGATAGAAAAACAACCACGAACATGTGATTTCACTCATTCGCTCTCATTGTTTTCAAATTGGCCATCGCATGCACATTACTGTTGAAAAAAAAAAAACAAAAAAAAAAACAAACAAACAAAAAAAAACAAAACCTTATTTGCCCACAGATGTGGCCGATTACTGCATGTCCAGTACTGGCACCCTTTAAAATCAACTGTCATTGCTGTGGTTTGCCATGACTAGGCTTACATTTTCATAGAAGTAGCTAACTATCAAAAAGTATTTTTGTAAAAGTATGTTATGTAATATGAAGCCCCATCTCTTATAATCCATTCATTGAATCAGCAAAACTGAACTGATAAAGCTTTAATTTATCAACCGTGCATAGCAGAACACATTTAAGGACAAAGTTCTGTCTTTTTTCCTAATGCCCTTTTGATAACTGCTGACTGGTAACTGCTACTTGTTAGGCCAAGTCTCCATGTTGAAGAAACGCTGCATTTTAGGCTGTGTGGGGGGGGGGGGGAGAACTATGCATTTACAGTACCAGAAAACCAAATTAAATTTAATTTAATGTCATCTATACATAGTGGAGGGGGTGGAAAAACCTGCATTTTCAGGCTACAGTCACATCCACGTTTAGCCATCCGTTTTTTCTGGTTCTCCGATCAGTTCTATGAGAGAATGAAGCCCAAGAAACCCCACTGACTATACAGGCTCCGTCAAACGTCTGCATTTTAAACTGAATTTGCCTAATAAAAACATTGTGCTTACAGAACTTTTCACCTGGCAATTTCTGACAGTTCTTCACTGGAGACTGATACAGATGTGGGCCTAGCTTCCCATATATGCTAACAGAGAGTAAAGCTAGATGCACACGACAGGTAAGGGAAGTCACACGGCCAGTTTTCAATGTCATGAAAGCCTAAGCCAGAGGTTTTTAGTTCTGTTCTTGAGTGGAAAAGTGCCATGTAAACCCAGACTCAAAGAAAGCACCCGAGGCCAGAGAATTGTGCGCATTTATAATTAAGTTTGGTACATAGTGTGTCACCACCATGAGAAGTAGGCTGTAAAGTTATCTAAGGCAAAACCATATTGTAGGAGGTACACAAATCTCTGGTGTAAGATAAAAACAGACTAAGAGTGGGTTTACACTACTGTTGGATGTCCGTTCTAATTGTGTCCGTGAAAAGAGTACAAAACAGGCACCTATCATAACAGACATTAACTGATGTTAATGCGTCCATTAGAATCAGTTAGTGTCCGTTTTTTTTTTTGTTTCTGCTTTGAGCATGCGCAGAAAAAAAAGGGACAGTATAACAGATGCCATCTTTTACCCATAGACACATAGACATTAAAGGGGTTGTCTGGGATAACTGGAAATACCTACACTAATCTTAACACCCTCCCCCCTCCTACTTTCTAAATAACATAATTAATCAAAAATGTATAGTTACCTGTATCATGTGACGACCAGGGGCATTTTCTGATTATCCGGTAACGATCCGTTTCCCCATTTCTGCAAACGGACCATCACTACTAGCCCCCCCCCCATCCACTCCATCATACTTGCCTCTCTTCCTTCTTCCTGCGGGGATGGCTCCTCCCTCTTTTCTGACTGCGGACGCTTCTCCAAGCGCTGCTCTGCGCACTGCTGCTGATAATCCACCTCTACTGCGCAGCTTCCACGCATGCGCAGTAGAGGTGGATCATCGCTGCAGAGAACAGAGCAGTGCTGGGAGAAGAGCGCGTGCCTGCAGAATCAGTAAAGAAGGAGGGGCCGTCGCCCAGGAAGAAGCGTGAAAGGTAAGTATATAATGGGGTCAGGGGTTGAACTGAGTAGGTAGGGAAGGATGGGTTAGCTAGAGAGACAGGGAGGGGGAAGGGTGAGGAAGGAGGGGGGGGTTAGTGTGGAAGTTACATAGACAGTCTGCCAGATTGAGGCAGATGTTAATTGGCTTAACGAACTAAACCTATTTAATAGATTTGATCACACACCAGCTCCTCCCACCCCAGCATGTCCTTCAGTTCACCCTACCACAATGATTTCACCCCATGCGGCTACTTCCCACCAGACCAGTAAATCCAGAAAATCCGTCAAATGATCAAGGCGAGAAAAGCTGCAGGAAAAGATGACATCAGTGCAAAACTAATTAAGACTTGTGGGGATCAGCTGTGTAGTATAATTACATACATGTTTTTTTTTTTTTTTTTAACTCGTTTTATTGAAAATTGCGTATCAGACACAAGAAAAGGAATCAAAACATATACATAACATGTTGCGCACCAGAAAACGAGAATTTAAATGTAAATTCACTCAACACACTACATCCCACCTCGCCAGGCCCTCGTCCAACCGGACCCCACAACTCAGACTCGGTACAGAGAGGATATAATCAGGACATGCACAATACAGTATACATCAGTTATCATGTGCAAAACATGCAGTCAATAAGTCAAAGGTAACAACAAGGATACTCTCCGAAATGAGAGGTCGTGGATACTCCCGGTGTCTCGCACCCCTCACGGCATGAGTAAATGAATGGCAGAACGCAATGAGGGAGCCGTATATTGGGTTACCGGAGAATTGCACCATGCTCCCCACACCTTATGGAATTTCTGA
The DNA here is from genome assembly GCA_947044405.1 of Leptodactylus fallax. Taxonomy (NCBI): domain Eukaryota; kingdom Metazoa; phylum Chordata; class Amphibia; order Anura; family Leptodactylidae; genus Leptodactylus; species Leptodactylus fallax. The sequence continues at coordinate 4,274,400 of CAMRHE010000140.1, forward strand.
GGGCACCCTCTCCCTTTATACACAATCTGGTTATAAGGAAGAACAGTATTAACAAGTTTCTTCCACTGAGATACTGATGGGGGTTTCGGAGCCATCCATCGCAGTGCGATAGCTTTCCTAGCATAAAATAAAGACTCCCTCAAAAGGATTCTAACATGGTGTTGCCATAATTCTTCATCTAATACACCGAAAAGGCATATCTCTGGGGTTAATGGTATAGGTTTAGCCAGAACTTCCACCAGGAGATCCACGACCCCTTTCCAAAAACATTGTATGATCGGACATTCCCAAATCATATGCCAAAAGTCTGCCTGTGGACAAAGACACCTAAGGCATCCTGGGTTGGGCAGACGTCCCATTTTGTAGAGACGGGAAGGTGTCAAGTAACATTGGTGTAGAATATATGTTTGAATCAGTTTGTTGTTAGCTGAAGGTGACACATGTTGAGGAGATTCAAGGATGTCTTGAAACATCTCATTTGTGAGAGTTGGGATATTGATGCACCACCGCGTCAGGGCCGGGGCGTCCAATGTGGATATCTTGGCCTGTATCAGATGTGCATATAAAGTAGATATCAAACCCCCAGGGCCCTGTGAGCGAAGTATGCCGATAAGCGGATACTCAGATATATTGTCCAATCGATCCGGGAACTGAGAAGAGAGTGTATGTCTAATCTGTAGATATCTAAAGAACTGTGTTCTAGGGATGCCATAGGAGGAGCTCAGCGAGTCAAATGTTTTAAAAACACCTTGTATATACAGGTCACTAAGAGAGGACACGCCATACTGCGACCAGGCCCGGGCGCCAGGCAGGGCAAATAACGTCGGCAGACCAGGGTTGTGCCAAAGCGGGGTCTCCGCAGGTATATCAGAATAAGCGGACACCTTTTTCGCCTGACGCCAGACCTGTCCAGCCAGGGTATGGATGGGCAACAATCTCCCCCTGAACATGGCCGGGTGTTCCAACACCGGCCACAAATTACGCAAACCCAGGTGGTGAGCCAGATGTGCCTCGGACCCCGGTAGGGAATCAGATGAGAGCCACTTCCTAATAAAACGGAGCTGTCCTGCTAGGTAGTAAAGAAACAGATCAGGGAGTGATGTGCCCCCGAGCTGCTTCGGTCGTTGTAGAGATGACAACCTAAGCTTAGATCTAGAGTTTCCCCATATAAAGGAGATAATGAGGGAGTCCATTTGTTTAAAAAATCTAAGGGGCACGGACACAGCAGAATGGCTTATAGCATATAGACATTTGGGTAGTACTATCTTTTTAACGAGGTTGATTCTACCAGCCACTGACAAAGGCAGTGTAGCCCAAAGATTAAACTTAATCCTAAAGTGCGAGATGAGTGGAAAAATGTTCTGTTCCAAAAAACACCTATGGTCCCTAGATATAAAGATGCCCAGATATTTGCAAGTTGAGACTGTAGTCAATCCACATACCACATTTCCCTCAGCTACACTTGATGCGCGGCCAATATGCATGTATGAGGACTTAGTCCAATTGGTTCGCAGGCCAGAATAATTACCAAATTCGTCAATTATAGCCATGGCTCTGGGCAGGGACCGGGAGGGGTCGCTCAAACAGGAGTAAGTCATCGGCATAAAGTGCTGTTCTCTCCTCCCGGGTGCCTATCAATATGCCTTTATATATGGGGTCATTCCGAAGCAGTATCGCCAAGGGTTCCACCGCCAAAGCAAACAATAGCGGTGACAATGGACATCCTTGTCTTGTACCCCTACCCAAAGGAAAGTAGGAAGACAATGTGCCATTAATTGACAGCGCCGCTCTAGGGGAACAGTATAGAAGGGAAATCCAGGTAATAAACCCCTCTCCAAATCCGTATCCCCGCAACACCTGCAATAGGAAAGGCCATTCGACAAAGTCGAACGCCTTTGTTGCATCTAAAGAAGCCACCGCCCAGTCATGTGAGGATGATGCCCCAATCTGAGTTATCACCTGAGCCCTTCTAAGATTATCCGATGTGGATTTTCCAGGCATAAAGCCTGTCTGATCCGGATGGACAAGGTCGAGAACAACAGAATTTAGCCTTTTCGCCAACATTTTAGTAAGGAGTTTATAATCTATATTAAGCAGTGATATAGGCCTATATGAGCCACAGTCCAGCGGATCCTTGTCAGGCTTAAGTAACAGGATAATGGTGGCGTCATAAAAGGACTCCGGGAGACTGCGGCCCACAAAGGCAGCATTGTAACATTCAAGCAACACCGGGAGAAGCAGGCCCCCATACTGGGCGTAAACCTCCACCGGGATACCGTCCGGACCCGGTGATTTGCCCCTTGCCATATCTGCCAGGGCTCCCGATAGCTCCTCTAGCGTAAAAGGGGAATCTAAAGATTCACGTTGGTCTTCTGACAATGTAGGAAGGGGGATCAAACCCAAATAGGTAGCAAGCTCTCCATCAGTGACTCTAAGCTTGGAGAGGTACAACTCACTGTAATACCTATAAAATCTGTCACTAATGGCCAAGCTATTGGACAGTACCTCCCCCCGTCTCTGAATGTACTCGTAGTATTGCAGGTGAGGCTGTGTTTTGATGTATCAGTTGAGCTAGAAAGCTGCTTGACTGGTTACCGAGTTCGTAAAACTTCTGTTTGCTAAAAAACATAGACCTACGTGCCTTGTCATGCAGTATATGCAGATATTGTCTACCCGTCTGCAACCATTGGGATCTAGCCTCATCAGTTGGATTAGCCACGTAGGCGGCTTCGAGCGAGGCACACTGGGTCGCTAAGGTGGTCTCCAACAGCGAGGATTCCCTCTTTACAAAGGAAATGGGGGACTTAATACAACCCCTAAGATATGCCTTCATAGTCTCCCATAAGAGGAGTGGAGAAGTGTTTGGGGAATTAATGGTCAAAAACGTCTGAAGTTGATCAGGTATTCGATCATGTGGTACAAATAGTTTCAACCAAAATGGGTGGATTCGCCAACCCTGTCGTGGCTTAGCAGCCGTACTACTGTTTAATTGGACCAACAACGGGGAATGATCAGACACTGCCCTGGGTAAATAGGATATGGTCTGCAACCAAGAATATGCTTTAGTATTTCCAAAAGCATGATCAATCCTGGACAGAGTATGTCTGTTGGCAGAGTGACAGGAAAAGGTGCGGGCCTCCGGAAACCGGACCCGCCACAAATCCAACCACCCCAATTCACGGTTCACTCCGGCCATTGTAGTAGGGCGAGGCAGAGAGGGGGAACCCGGTTCCGCAGAGAACCGATCCAAGGCAATATCCATAACTTTGTTAAAGTCACCCAGACATAATGCAATAGCCCCAGGGAATCGGGTCGCAAACTGTGCAGCCTGCTGGAGCACAGCGAGATCAGACGCCGGTGGCAAATACACACCCAGGATAACATACAGGACAGAGTCAACCCAGGCCTGGACAAAAACGTATCGTCCCTCGGGGTCCCTTACAATGAGGCCTGGCTCCCACCTGAGTCTACGATGCACCAAAATGGACACCCCCCTGGAATAGGAAGTATGTGTAGAGTGAGCCGCCCACTGAACCCATGGCTTCTGAAGTCGTCTGGAATTGTCTGGAACCAAATGAGTTTCCTGAAGGCATATGAGGTGTGGGTCAGCCCTCCTAATCTGAGAAAAAACCAACGACCTCTTTCGTGGGCTGCCTAGGCCCCTCACATTCCAAGATAGTACACTAAAGGACGCCATGGTCGTCTAAGAATGTAATGTAATCATGGCAGTCCAGGACCCCAAAAGTGACCCAGCTATGAGTGTGTAGTGCGTGGCTGAGTGAGACACAGAGTGGTGTGCAGCAACCTAAGAACAATATACAAACGAAATGAACCATTACACCCCTAAAGGGTGTGAAACATCTTGCTGGCATAAACAAACAATATGCGTTAAATTAACCGTGGCTACAATTTACGGGGGAAGAAGTGCACCCAAAGTGGTTGGTATACGGGGCACTGTCTTAAAGGTATAGATGATCAATAGGCTAGGGGATATACTATTCAACAGAGCCAGGTTCACATGAGTAAGTAGCATACACCGGCGCCCCGGGGGTCGCCAGCCCAGGTAACTATAAGGCTACAGGATACTATAATAACAGAACCGCACTTTTCATAAAGCTACTTATACAATAAACAAGGACATCCCGTAATACATAAGTCCCTATGTATGGTCCGATTGGACCTCTCACCACACGCCGTCAGGATCATTGTCTCGGAGATCGAGGTAGAAGAGATAGCCAGTCCTCCACATCCTTTGGCGAAGTAAAGAATAGGGACCTGCCGTCATGGACGACCCGAAGACGCGCTGGGTAAATCATGGAGTATTGTATAGCCTTTTCTCTCAGTCGCCTCTTAACGGCCACAAAGGATGCCCGGGTCTTCTGGAGCGCCGCCGAGAAATCTGGAAACATGGCCAGGGCTACCGAAAGACAAGCTGGGCCTTGCTGGAGTGGACCACCACTTCTCCAACTGGATCCTAGACTACCTCACAAACCGACCTCAATACGGGAGAGCCCGGGACTGTGTGTCAGAAACTGTGATCTGTAATACGGGGGCACCTCAGGGTACAGTTCTTGCCCCTTTCCTCTTCACACTGTACACTGCTGATTTTAGGTGCAACTCATCTAGCTGCTACCTACATTAGTATTCTGACAACTCTGCAATACTAGGCCTCATCACAGACGATGATGACAGGGAGTACAGGGAACTGAACCGGGATTTTGTGGACTGGTGCCAGCAGAACCACCTTAGGATTAATGCTGGGAAGACCAAGGAGATGGTGGTGGACTTCCGTAAATGCAGATGCCCTCCTAAACCAGTGGACATCCAGGGGACGGGCATAGAGATTGCCAACACCTATAAGTACCTGGGTATGCTCCTTAATAATAAGCTGGACTGGGCAGATCACATGGAGGTCCTGTACAGGAAGGGCCACAGCAGGCTCTACCTGCTTAGGAGAGCTAAGAGTTTTTGGAGTCCAGGGGGCACTTAGGACTTTCATCAACTCGGTAGTGGCATCAGCCATCTTCTTCGGAGTGGCCTGCTGGGGGAGCAGTATATTAACCAAGGATAGAAGTAAACTTGACTAGGTGATTAGAAGGGCCAGCTCTGTCTTGGGGAGCCCACTGGACCCAGTTCAGGTGGTGGGTGACAGAAGGATACTGTCCGTGGTGAGCTCCATGCGGAAGAAGAAGTCCCATCCCATGCATGAGACTGTGATAGCACTGGACAGTACTGTCAGTGACAGACTGCTCCACCCTAAGTGTGAGAAGGATCGCTATTGGAAGTCTTTCCTCCCCCACCGCGGTTAGGCTGTACAACCAACACCGTCCTAAGCAGAGATCATTACACACAGAGAACGGAAATATCTTTCTGCCTGTTAAACATCCCCCCCCCACCTGTACATGTTGTATTTGCATCTGCTTATCTTTGCTGCTGTAACACACTGAATTTCCCAATGATGGTAAATATTGATCAATATTTTTGTATTTATTTATATAAAATTAGGAAATTTGGAGAAAAAAAAAAAAACCCTGCAATTTCCAAAATGTGAAATGCCCTGCTTTTCAAACAGATAGTCATACCACCAAACAAATTAATAAATATTATCTACCATATCTCTGCTATATATAGGTTTCATCTTTTGTCATTTAATTTATTTTGGACATTATAAAGCTGACAAGTGTAACAGCGATTTTCCAGATTTACAAGAAAATTTCCCAACTAATTTTTTTAGGGACCACTTCAGGTCTGAAGAGGATTATAAAGGCCTATATATTAGAAACCCCCATGAATCACACAATTTTCAAAACTGCACCCCTCATAATTCAAAACAGCATTTGGGAAGTTTGTTAACCCTTTAAGCATTTCACAGGGATTGAAACAATATGGAGGTGATATTTAGACATTTCATTTTTTTCAATAATACATTCATTTAGCTCTAAAATTAACACATTCACAAAGGGTTAATGGAGAAAATGAATATCACAGTTTGTTATGCAATTTCTCCCGAGCTCAGAAATACCCCACATGTGGGTGTAAACTGATCTTTGGGCATTCGGCAGTACACATTCGGTGTCCCACTAGCACACCTGAACCAGCGATGCTCTGATAGTTGATTCAGCACTATAGACTGCAATACATGTAGATGCCTAGGCTGATTTCATGTACGTCAGAATGTGTGAAAGGGTTAATGTTAAAAAAATAAAAACAAACAAACAGACCCTTGACATCCGTCATAAAACGTATTTTTGCATACAAGTCCTGCACCCCTAATTCTTGTGTACACGGATTTGGTGTAAATAGACATTAACAGGATACTAAATGGACACAACAGATAAAAATCCCATTGATTTCAACGGTATTTAAACGGATTTATGACAGTTCTGCTAGTGTCCGTTGTTAACCCCTTCCCGCCGGTGACATTTTTCGAATTTCGTTTTTGACTTCCTCCCCCCCCCCCCTTCCAAACCCAATAACTTTTTTATTTTTCCATTCTCAGAGCCATATGAGGTCTTAATGTTTATGGGACAAGTTTTTTTTTTCATGATGCTACCATTTATTATTCTGTACAATGTACTGGGAAGCTGGAAAAAAAATTCAGAATGTGGTGGATTTGAAGAAAAAGTGCACTGTTTTTACGGTGTTCACTCTACAGCCAAAATGACATGTCACCTGTATTCTATGTTTCGTGTTTCGGTACGATTCCGGGGATACAAATTTATATGTTTTTATTGACATTTTAACCCCTTAAAAATCCAAAACTGTGCAAAAATATACTATATATATATATATATATTTTTTTTTTTTTTTTTTTTTAAAGTCGACATATTCTGATTTTTATACTTCCGTGTATGGAGATGAATAGGGCGTCTTTTTTGAAGGGCCAGGTGTACTTTTTAGTTATACCATTTTGGGGAATTGCTATTGCTTTGATCACTTTTTATTCAAATTTTTATCAGAGGCAAAACAGTGAAAAAAAGACCGGAGGTTTGGCACTTTTGTTTTTTTTTCCCACCGCTACGGTGTTTACCGTATGGGAAAAATATTTCTATAGATTTGTAGACATGGCGTTTTCGGACACAGGGATACCTAATGTGTTTCACAGTATTTAACTACTTTTATATGTGTTCTAGGGAAAGGGGGATGATTTGAACTTTTAATATTTTTTATTTTTTTTTAAATATTTTTTTTATTTTTTATTTTGCATTTATTAGACCCCCTAGGGGTCTTGAACCCCAGGGGGTCTGATCACTAATGCAATTCATTACAATACTAATGCATTGCAAAAAACTGGCGCTTCTATTGCAGGCTACATAGAGTAGCCTGCTATAGAAGTTAATGAAATACAGGCCTTAGAGCCTTCACAAGACTCCCGGCTATCATAGCAACAGGACGCTGGCCCCGGGAAAATGGCGGCGCCCGCGCGCCTCCGGTAAAATGGCACCTCAGTCAGCTTTGACCGAGGCTCCAGAATGGTTAATGCCCACGATCAATGCGGGCACCAATCGCCGCATGACTCCCGAGCGGCCGCCATCTTTAAACACCCGGCATCCGCCGTACTATTACGGCGGATGTCGGGAAAGGGTTATAATCTTGTAACAGACACTAGCAGCAGACACTACTGACAGTCACCAACGGTAGTGTGAACGCCCCCTAATTAAAAAGTAAAAATATCAGTGACTGGCCCACAACCTCAAACAGTCACACTCCAAACTCCACTATGGTGAAGACCAAAGAGCTGTGGAAGGGCACCAGAAACAAAATTGTAGACCTCTGAGAAGAAATCAACTGTGGGAGCAATAATTATAAAACGGAAGACATACAGGACCACTGATAATCTCCCTCGATCAGGGGCTCCACGCAAGAACTCACCCCGTGGGGTCAAAATGATCACAAGAATGGTGAGCAAAAATACCAGAACCACACGGGGGGACCTAGTGAATGACCTGCAGAAAGCTGGGACTAACGTAACAAAGGCTTACCGTCAGTAACACACTATGCCGCCAGGGACTCAGATCCTGCAGTGCCAGACGTGTCCCCCTGCTTAAGCCAGTACATATGCTTTCATGTACACGACTGATCCGTGTACATGAAAGCATGAAAGGGGCCATGTATCGTGAGATTTTGAGTGCAAACCTCCTTCCATCAGCAAGGGCATTGAAAATGAAATGTGGCTGGGTCTTTCAGCATGACAATGATCCCAAGCACACTGCCAGGGCAACGAAGGAGTGGCTTCGTAAGAAGCATTTCAAGGTCCTGGAGTGGCCTAGCCACTCTCCAGATCTCAACCCCATAGAAAACCTTTGGAGGGAGTTGAAAGTCCGTGTTGCCCAATGACAGCCCCAAAACATCACTGCTCTAGAGGAGATCTGCATGGAGGAATGGGCCAACATACCAGCCACAGTGTGTGCCAACCTTGTGAAGACTTACAGAAAACGTTTGACCTCTGTCATTGCCAACAAAGGATATATAACAAAGTATTGAGATGAACTTTTGTTATTGACCAAATTCTTATTTTCCACCATAATTTGCAAATAAATTCTTTAAAAATCAGAAAATGTGATTTTACTGGATTTGTTTTCTTTTTTTGTCTCTCATAGTTGAGATCTACCTATGATGTCAGTTACAGGCCTCTCATCTTTTTAAGTGGGAGAACTTGCACAATTGGTGGCTGACTAAATACTTTTTTTCCCCAGTGTGTGTGTGTGTACTGTATATATATTTTATAATTAATTAAAAGCTAAACATTTTTGCAAATATAAGTTGTGAAATGGGTTGTCCGGGATAAAATGCAATTTCTACAGTAATCTAAACACCCTCTCTCTGCCTACTTTCTAAATTACTTACTTTAACTAAAATGTACTGTATATTTACCCATATCCCTGGGGCAGTCATGTGACCGTCTCAGGCACATTTCCTGATTTTCTGCGCGGAAGTCTGTTCTTCAGGAATGTTCAGGTTGCTGCAGGCGTGAGTGACGTCATCACATCGCCCTACGTTGAAAATGATGCCCCATGGATGTAATCCTATACGACTGGTGTTAGTGGTGAGACCTTTCCATTTTCTTTATTATTTTTGTTGTGTTTACGGAGGCTTACTACGGTATATAGGAACTGTTCCATACATCAGTCATATGTGTATACTATGTAGCTGTGAGGTTGTGTCACTATTAGATATGTAATTATTGCCATTCCGACATACTTTACTGTCTCAATTTGCATTGATGCACTGTGATTTATATTTATCTGGTTACCCATGGATATGAGGACTTTTAAACAATTAATATATTTTTCTTGAATTGTAGGTACCTTTTTATAGGATCTTGATGAAAAGTTGTTTTAATTGTTCCACTACTACTTGAGAGAATTTTTTTCTAAGTGGAGTTCTTTTGCCTTGATTGGTAATTTTGACTGAATTGTTGAGAACAAACTTATACAAAGCAGCAGGGGAGCGAGGAGAGTTGTGTATCATTGTTTTAATTATGGTAAACTTTGGGGGCAAATGGAGGGGGAACATTAAACTGGGGCAGATGAAAAGGGGACATTAATAGCCTTCAATAGCCTTGTACTATCAGAGGGGGCGTTCCTTACCACCCAGCGATGACGATGAGCGGTGAGGCCCGCCCTCTTGACGCTGAATGGATATTGGTGCTGAAACTAACTTTCTAGTGGAATCTAAAACCGCTGGTGCCAGAGAACGTGAAAGGTCCTCTTTAATATAACATAAAAGCTGGAAAAAAAAAATTTCAGAATGGGGTTAAATTGTAGAAAATCTGCATTTGTGCAACATTCTTTTGGACTTGTTTTTATGACAATCACTTTGCAGCCAAAATGATATGTCACTTGTATTCTATGGGATGGTACAATTTCTGGGATACCAAATTTATATATATAGAGAGAGAGAGAGAAAAGAAAGTTTTAAAGTAGCATAGTAAAAAAAAAGATTGGGTGCAAATCCAAACAGAGGGTGGCAATACCTCCAAAATTCAAATAGCAAGGAAAAAATGGCAGGACTCCAATTAGAAGCAAAAACTAGTGACTTAATCCAAGACAAGTGCGACGTTTCGGTCCACACAGAAACCTTTCTCAAGCAATAATGAGGTAGCTGCAAGCTACTTTATATAGGAAACACGACAGTGTGATGTGATTAACAATACCAATTACAAGTAATTACAATAAAACTGCATAAATATAATGATCCTTTGTAAAAAAAAACAAACATCTAAAATATACAGTCATGGCCAAAAGTTTTGAGAATGATACAAATATTAATTTTTACAAAGTCTACTGCTTCAGTTTTTCTAATGGCAATTTGCATATACTCCAGAATGTTATAAAGAGTGATCAGCTTAACAGCAATTACTTGCAAAGTCAATATTTGCCTAGAAAATGAACTTTATCCCCCAAAACACATTTCAACATCATTGCAGCCCTGCCTTAAAAGGACCACCTAACATCGTTTCAGTGATTGCTCCATTAACACAGGTGTGGGTGTTGATGAGGACAGGGCTGGAGATCAATCTGTCATGATTAAGTAAGAATGACACCACTGGACACTTTAAAAGGAGGCTGGTGCTTGCCATCATTGTTTCTCTTCTGTTAACCATGGTTATCTCTAAAGAAACACGTGCAGTCATCATTGCACTGCACAAAAATGGCCTAACTGGGAAGAGTATTGCAGCTAGAAAGATTGCACCTCAGTCAACAATCTATCGCATCATCAAGAACTTCAAGGAGAGAGGTTCCATTGGTGCCAAAAAGGCTCCAGGGCGCCCAAGAAAGACCAGAAAGCGGCAGGACCGTCTCTTAAAAGTGTTTCAGCTGCGGGATCGGGCTACCAGCAGTGCAGAGCTTGCTGAGGAATGGCAGCAGGCAGGTGTGAGTGCATCTGCACGCACTGTGAGGCGGAGACTCTTGGAGCAAGGCCTGGTCTCAAGGAGGGCAGCAAAGAAGCCACTTCTCTCCAGAAAAAACATCAGGGACAGACTGATATTCTGCAAAAGGTACAGGGAGTGGACTGCTGAGGACTGGGGTAAAGTCATTTTCTCTGATGAATCCCCTTTTCGATTGTTTGGAACATCTGGAAAACAGCTTATTCGGAGAAGAAGAGGTGAGCGCTACCACCAGTCTTGTCTCATGCCAACTGTAAAGCATCCTGAAACCATTCATGTGTGGGGTTGCTTCTCAGCCAAGGGAATCGGCTCTCTCACAGTCTTGCCTAAAAACACAGCCATGAATAAAGAATGGTACCAGAATGTCCTCCAAAAGCAACTTCTCCCAACCGTCCAAGAGCAGTTTGGCGCTCAACAATGCCTTTTCCAGCATGATGGAGCACCTTGCCATAAAGCAAAGGTGATAACTAAATGGCTCAGGGAACAAAACATAGAGATTTTGGGTCCATGGCCTGGAAACTCCCCAGATCTTAATCCCATTGAGAACTTGTGGTCAATCATCAAGAGACGGGTGGACAAACAAAAACCAACAAATTCAGACAAAATTAAAGCATTGATTCTGCAAGAATGGACTGCTATCAGTCAGGATTTGGTCCAGAAGTTGATTGAGAGCATGCCAGGGAGAATTGCAGAGGTCCTGAAGAAGAAGGGTCAACACTGCAAATATTGACTTGCTGCATTAACTCATTCTAACTGTCAATATAAGCTTCTGTTACTCATAATATGAATGCAATTATATTTCTGTATGTGATAAAAACATCTGACAAACACACATAAAAACCAGAGGGCAGCAGATCATGTGAAAATATAATATTTGTGTCATTCTCAAAACTTTTGGCCATGACTGTACATTGAAAATTCAAGTAAAAATCATGTGTAAATAATCACCATAATATGTATAAAGCCAGTAAAATAGTGTAATTCATAAGATCATGACTTAATAAGGACATAAATAATGGCATTTGCATAATAAATTAAGGAAGGGAGGGACATCCCACTCACCTACATAAAATACATAATGTATCCATGTTTATCACATTATTGCATGTGGAACAACTCCACAGCGCATGAATAAACAGCTGTTAAGGGAATATGATGCTGTATCAGACTAGCTTTATATGTCCAGGCACCATCTGCATGTTAAAGGACACGACTGGTGACGGCTCATACAGCTTTATATATGTGTAATGACACTAACCTCTATTACAAAATTGTCTGACCATTGTATAAGCATTATACAATTATACATTGTTGCCGCCCCTGCTACCTCTTGTGTCACCCCCTATACCTCATAGATTGTAAGCTCTTGCGAGCAGGGCCCTCAGTCCCAGTGTGTGAATTGACTATTTCTTTGTAATGTATCTTTTTTTTTTTTTGTCAGTACTTGAACCCTACAAGTTGTACAGTGCTGCAGAATATGTTGGCACTATATAAATAAAATGTATTATTATTATTATAGTGAGAACTAGTGCATCAACCGAGCATGTCAGCGCATGCGCAAAGCACATATCTCAGTACGATCCGACATATCAACTCCTGACAAATGCCCATAACTCACTGCGCATGCGTGGACATGCGCAATTGGAAATTAAATCACGGAGGTCATTTCTAGTATTGGTGGACATGCGCAATGAGGCATTATTATCAGAAATTACATCCCATCAACGAGATAAAAGACTATAGCTATGTATATCCGCTCATTAACGGACAAATAGATGGCCATATTTATCAGAAGCCACATATAATGAATAAATACAAATATAAAGACAAAAAAAATAGAAAAAAAAAAAAATTTACAAATAGCTACACAAGTATATAAGTTAAGCTAGGAGGTATACATATATATGGATGCAAGAGCATACTCGGGCCATATATCATGGTCACGGGATGCTTTCACAAAAACCTATGATCAACCAGGTAAAGACATGGAAAACATCCCACTAGAGATGTGTCCTACCTCTTAAGTAGAAACATTCAACTGAATCTATTCATAGACTCAGAGCCCGCTCCACTCTACATACCTTTGGGATCTATTCTCCATACGCCTAGAATTATGGTCGCAAATAAATAAATACAAAACAATAAATATTTTATTAAAAAAAAGGGAATTACATGTCCACCCATTAGATATAGACAATGCACAAAAACCAACAGCGATAATATATACACGTGGACAAAATTGTTGGTACCCCTCATTTAATGAAAGAAAAACCCACAATGGTCACAGAAATAACTTGAATCTGACAAAAGTGATAATATATAAAAATTCTAGGAAAATGAACAAATGAAAGTCAGACATTGATTTTCAACCATGCTTCAACAGAATTTAAAAAAAAAGAAAACTCATGAAACAGGCCTGGACAGAAATGATGGTTCCCTTAACTTAATATTTTGTTGTACAACCTGTTGAGGCAATCACTGCAATCAAACGATTCCTGTAACTGTCAATGAGACTTCTGCACTTCTCAACAGTATTTTGGCCCACTCCTCATGAGCAAACTGCTCCAGTTGTCCCGGGTTTGAAGGGTGCCTTTTCCAGACGGCATGTTTCAGCTCCATCCAAAGATTCTCAATAGGATTTAGGTCAGGGCTCATAGAAGGCCACTTCAGAATAGTCCAATGTTTTCCTCTTAGCCATTCTTGGTTGTTTTTAGCTGTGTGTTTTGGGTCATTATCATGTTGCAAGACCCATGACCTGCGACTGAGACCAAGCTTTCTGACACTGGGCAGCACATTTCTCTCTAGAATCCCTTGATATTCTTGAGATTTCATTGTACCCTGCACAGATTCAAGACACCCTGTACCAGATGCAGTAAAGCAGCCCCAGAACATAACAGAGCCTCCTCCATGTTTCACAGTAGGGACAGTGCTCTTTTCAAGATATGCTTCATTTTTCTGTCTGTAAACATAAAGCTGATGTGCCTTGCCAAAAACTTCGATTTTTGTCTCATCTGTCCATAGGACATTCTCCCAGAAGCTTTGTGGCTTTTCAATATGTAGTTTGGCAAATTCCAGTCTGGCTTTTTTAAGTTATTTCTGTGACCATTGTGGCTTTTTCTTTCATTAAACGAGGGGTACCAACAATTTTGTCCACGTGTGTACTGTATATTTTACAAAAATAAACATGAGGGATGTATCCTCCTCCCCGCTTTCTCTGTTATCTTCAAGGATATATATCAACGGTGAAATATCTATCTATCTATATATATATCTCTCAAAAAAGCAATTGTAGCAGCACCAGCAAATCGGGGTATCATCCCATAATTTGCACGCCAGAAACCCCTCTCCAGTCAAAAGGGTTCCTAATAGAAAAAACTATCCAATCTGCCAGTAACTTGTGTAGATGGAAAATGTCCTTTTATTGGAAAAGCAGTACACCACGTATCGGTTCTCACAGGAACCTTTGCACTAGAGAATAAAACCTTTGCACTTTTCCAATAAAAGGACATTTTCCATCTACACAAGTTGCTGGCAGATTGGAATGTTTTTTTTTTTTTTTAACATATACTGTACATACCCATATATATACACACACACACACTGGCTTGCAAAAGTATTCATACCCCTTGAACTTTTTCAAATTTTGTCACCTTACAACCACAAACTTAAATGCATTTTATTGAGATTTTAAGTGATAGACCAACACAAAGTAGCAGATAATTGTGAAGTGGAACGAAAATGATACGTTTTTCTAAATTTTAATCAAATAAAAATCTGAAAAGTGTGACGTGCAAAAGTATTCAGCCCCCCTATATCAATACTTTGTAGAGCCATGTTTCGCTGCAATTGCAGCTGCAAGTCTTTTGGGGTATGTCTCTACCTGCTTTGCGCATCTAGAGACTTTGACTGGGCCATTTTAACACATGAATATTCTTTAAGCTGAACCATTCCACTGTAGCTCTGGCTGTATGTTTAGGGTCATTGTCTCCTTCCCAGTCTCAAGTCTTTTTGCAGCATCCAATCAGTTTTCTTCCAGGATTGCCCTTTATTTAGCTCCATCCATCTTCCCATCAACTCTGACCAGCTTCCCTGTCCCTGCTGAAGAAAAGCCTCCCCACAGCATGATGCGGCCACCAACATGTTTCACAGTGGGGATGGTGTGTTCAGGGTGATGAGCAGTGTTACTTTTCCACCACACATAGCACTTTGCATTTAGGCCAAAAAGTTCAACTTTGGTCTCAGCTGACCAGAACACGTTTGATGTGTCCCCTATATGGCTTGTGGCAAACTGTAAATGGCACGTCTTATGTCTTTCTTTCAACAATGGTTTTCCTCTTGCCACTCTTCCATAAAGGCCAGATTTGTGGAGTGCACAACTTATAGTTATTCTCTGGAAAGATTCTCCCTCCTGAGCTGTGGATTTGTGCAGCTCCTCCATAGTGACCATGGGCCTCTTGTCTGCTTCTCTGACCCGTGCTCTCCTTAGTTTAGGTGGATGGCCATGTTTTGGTAAGTTTGCAGTTGTAGAATACTTTTTCCATTTTTGGATGATGGATTGAACAGTGCTCCATGGGATGCTCAAAGCTCGGGATATGTTTTTACCTAACTCTGCATTAAACTTCTCCACAACTTTATCTCTGACCTGTCTGGTGAGTTCCTTGGTCTTCATGATGCTGTTTGTTCACTGGTGTTCTCTAACAAACCACTGAGGCCTTCACAGAACAGGTGTATTTATACTGAGACTAAATTACACACAGCTGGACTCTGTGTGTAATTAGTTAACTAATTAAGTGACTTCTGAGGGCAATTGATAGCACTGGATTTTATTTAGGGGTAACAGAGTACAGGGGGCTGGATACTTTTGTACATCGCCCTTTTCAGATTTTTATTTGATTAAAATTTTGAAATCCATGTATCATTTTTGTTCCACTTCACAATTATGTGCTACTTTGTGTTGGTCGATCACTTAAAATATCAATAAAATACATTTAAGTTTGTGGTTGTAAGGGGACAAAATGTGAAAAAGTTCAAGGGGTATGAATACTTTTGCAAGCCACTGTATAATTTTTTGTTATGCGTCATTCTGTATATATATCATATACCATATGGCAGGTAGAAGGCTGCTATGTGATTATCAGGATGCTCTGTGGGGAACTAATGACCATATTTGCTAGCGATTAGAAGTGCTAAATTTGGAAATCTGAATTGAGGCTTGGAATGCATTGCTTCTATGCGCTGGAATGACTTGATCCAGTCACACTATAGCGGTCATGTGACGAGCTACATGACTGCAACACGGCTCGCTATACCCGTGCTTGCGTGGTTTGGTTCCCCTGACACCATCATGATGTGATGTGTCGGTTACTGCCACAGGTGGGTCTCTTTAGCTTCCCTGGACACTATATATTGCCCCTCTGTATTTTATCTTATACAACTCCTGATGACGTCTCTGGGTGAAACGTGTTGAGGTCGTACCTCAACACTGTGACCTGACTTTGGGGACCTCTTTTTTTGATACTATGGCGGCAGATATTCATATATAATTTGCTAAGATTATGCTATACATTTATCATTAGTTTAAAGGAGTTATCCAGGCAAATACTGACAAAACAATGTTTTGTCAAGAATCATACTCGCCTTTCGCCGATGCCTCCCAGCACAGTCCGATCCACCCGGTCCGTTGTTGTTAATCAGCAGAAGGGATCCAGGACGTCATAGCGAGCAGTTTCACTTTGAGAAGACGCAGGAGCAGACCGTGCTGGGGGGACACGAGCACTTGGGACAGGTGAGTATGATTTTTTTTTTTAACCTCTCCCAGGCTATTTTAAAAATGTATTTTTTTTTCCCCAACAACCTCTTTAAGAGAACACCTTGGACTGCCTGATAATTGATATTGTGACATATAGTGGTTACTGTGTGTTGTCTCACTGTCATTGTGACTAGTGTTTTTCTCTGTGCAACAGCTATATATTGATTATTTAATGGACATTATTGACTAATATTATAATTATTGTCTGTATTTTGCACTGTGGCATGTTGAGTATATGATCTGGTAATATTAAATTCTATTGATTATATCCTGTGCTGTGAGATCCTCTTAATATATTATAGTGAACTGTATGTTTATTATCTTTGTGACAATACCTGCTATCAGCTAATATATTTATGGCCCCCTAAATAAGCCATAAGGCTTGTTTTTTTAGCAGTTTGTTTGTTATATGAATATCACTAATTTGTTTGGATACTAATAAAATATGATATTTTTGAAGGTATGTGTAAAGGGAAGTGCTTACCACAAATATGTATATATATATATATATATATATATATATATATATATATATGTATATATATATAAATATATATATATTTATCTAGTTGTATCAATCATTCCATTCAGAACTTCTGAGACAGCTATATACTTCAGATATCTATAAGTGTCTGCAGGCTACAAAACCTGCTTTCAAAGAGCTGTAATCTAACAGACATCAAGCATTGGCCAGGAAGGCTTTTGTTTAAAAGGGTGGAGATGGAATGTGCTAATGAGACCTTCATGGTGAT
This sequence comes from Leptodactylus fallax, assembly GCA_947044405.1. Lineage (NCBI taxonomy): Eukaryota > Metazoa > Chordata > Amphibia > Anura > Leptodactylidae > Leptodactylus > Leptodactylus fallax. The sequence continues at coordinate 4,291,852 of CAMRHE010000140.1, forward strand.
GATAATCAGCTTCCCTTGTTCAGTATGTTTCATGTTTTTTTTTACCACAGTATTGTGTTTTTGGTATAAATTTGGTATGGTCAATGTATGTGGAGGTAACCTGATATTGGATATTAAAGGGGTTGTTCAGGATAAAACAACAATTTGTAACTAAGTCCCCCATGCCCCCCCCCTCCAACTTTCTAATATATCTTTTTTTTCCATATTTTATAGATTTTCAGTAATATATATATAGGTCAAGTGACCTACATATATTACATTTTTTACCTTTCCGCTGATGTAACGGGTCTTCTGTCTAATCCATATCCTGACCGGTTACATCAGTGTAAAGGACTTGCCCCACCCAGCCCCACTGTACTTACCATCTCCTCTGGATGTGGGCCTCCTCCTCTTCTTTTGTGTGTCAGCCCCCACGTATGCACAATAGTGCCTGGGAAGTTGGCACACAATACTTACCCAGCTTCTCTTGCTTCCGAAAGTGACATCGGGCCCGGCCACAGGCAGCGTGGGAGGCCTGCAGCGCAGAGCCAGCATCTCCTCCGCTAAAGGCAAACGTCAAGAAGAGGAGGAGACAGGAAGACAGGTAAGTATGATGGGGGGGCTGAGCTAGTTGGGAAGGGCTAGCAGTGGGCGGGCTAGCTAGGTAGACAGGGGGGATGTGAGAGAGGAATTTGAGTGAAAAGCAATGCATCATGGTAGTTTTAGGCTAAACCATGTAAACAAATGCAGAAGATGCCAGGAGCTCCCGGACAAACCCAGAAATTACTCAAAACACTGATAAAGGTATTTGGGTGCACTTATTAACCCACTAATAGACCTTTTTTTTTTAAAAAAAAAACTATTTTTGCCCGGAAAACCCCTTTAACCCTTTCACTGCCAGGGGTCTCCAGAAATTTTGCACCTCTGGTAGCCACAGCAATTTTCACAGTTTTGAGATGGCCATATCAAACCTAAATTGCAACATTAAAAAATCATCCAAGCCCCCATACCTATATATTTTCTTAAAGTAGACACTTGCAGCATTGTCAGAATGCTATTTGATACTGTATGCGAACAAGCACCTTCATGCAATTTTGATTTAAAGTGAATGTTTTATAAAAAAAAATGCAAAATAAATGTACAGTATATTAGTTGCTAAAAGTCGAAACCAAACAAAAAGTTATATGCACCAAACCTCCTAAAAATAAGAGTTCAACATGTGCAGAGTTCATTCATATCACTAAGGCCTACACCTGCATGCATATATCTTCAGAAAATCACTAGAACTGGAAGGAACAAAAATCTGTTTTAAAGCTGGAAATGTTTAAAAAAAAGTAACATCCTATAAAATGTAGGGATTACACACCATGGAAAGCAAGTGAACCCCTAAAACGATATATTTTTTGAAAGTAGACAACCTGAAGATTACATGTGTCTCAATTGGTTATCAATAGCCACATCCACCTTCATGTAACTTTGTGACAAACACAAATAATTTTTTGAAAAAATGCACTAAAACATATATTTGCACTTAAAACTCCTATTCAGTCTTACATTCACACACAAAATACATTTAAAATAAAAGATCAAGGTGTACACAATTTATATATACCACAAATATCAACTACAACAAGAGCTCATACTCTCAAAAACGCTGATATAGAAGACAAGCAAGATTTTGCTGTTATTCACTAATATGTTCAAAATCTATACTGCAACTAGCAAACTGTGACTGTGATACCAAAATCTAACTTTTTTGAGATTGCACAGCATACCGTATATAAAAACACAACTTAATATGTCATATATACAACCACCTTCTTGCAACTTTGCAGCAGAGATTGTAAGCAAAAATTGCACAAAAATTCAAATTTGCCACTAAAGTGCCGGCTCAAGCAGTCCCTTTCTGAAAGCAAAATGTACTTTCCAAAAAGTGCAATATGTGAGGAATTCATACATACCACACATGTATAAATTTACAAGTGTGGGTGTTGAAGAAACGCCAAAATCACAGAAATGCGCCATCCATTTTGTGCATGCAAATTAAATAGGAGTTTACATAAAATATAATATTCTATCCCCCTATAAAAATTGTAGCAATTTATACGTTCATTTCTAGTGATAATCGTTATTGCTATTATTTTAGCGAGTAACGGATATCGCTAGAGGTGTATTTTACTCTATAAAGATCAGGTATGGACAGGACAGGGATTGGGTGAAATGTAAACTTTATTGGTGACTTTGTGTATGTGTTGTGTAAGTGTTTGGTACAACTCTTTTGGTGCCGCGACCTGTACAATGGTAAACATCTGGGTCACAGCGCCAATAAACTTCCTGGTTATGTTCAGAGGGGTATTATATAAAAATACCCCTCTAGTAAGGCTCAGAGGGGTATTACATTATCCCTCTATGTGACAATCTGAGAGCAAGTCCCTGCAAATCCCCCTCTGGGGTCACATACAGGTTATGCACAGATGATGATGATGATTTCTCATCTCTGTGCAGACTCCAGGGCTGCTCCTCCTCCCTCCTTCTCCTACCCCAGCTCTTAAGATGCTTCCTGAGACAGGAGGGGGGAGGACATTTTAGAGCCCCGTTTCTCAGGATCCATTTGGTCTGTGATTCATTTTAAAAAGGAGAATCTCATACCAAGATCTTCATGCTATCCCTTACAAATTCGGAACAAATAGCTGTTAAATACGCTGTCGGGAATTGAGATCTGCAATGTGATCTCAATGCCGAATAGCTTTTTCAACAGTGAATCGCTCTTAAACTGTAAGGGCTATTATAAAGATATTGGTATCATTTTAAAATGAATCCCAGATCTTCTTAATAGACCTAATGGAACTTGCGATATCGTCATTAGAAGTAAGGGCGTATTAGATACATGATTGGCTACAGAAGTGCCACCCTGGGAGGAAGTATAAATACATGGCTGGCAGGGAAAGGGTTAATGGTGCATATTCAGATTGGGTCACAGTCACCAGTGGGGTGCCACAGGGATCAGTACTAGGCCTTCTTCTTATTAATATTTTTATTAATGACCTAGTAGAGGATCTAAAGAATAGAATATCAATATTTGCAAATGATAGCTCTGTAAAGTAGTAAACACAGAGGAAGATAGTATAACATTACAGAGTGATTTGGGGAAGCTGGAAGCTTGGACATACAGGGGGAAAAAAGTATTTAGTCAGCCACCAATTGTGCAAGTTCTCCAACTTAAAAAGATGAGAGAGGCCTGTAATTGACATCATAGGTAGGCCTCAAATATGAGAGACAAAATGAGAAAAAAAATCCAGAAAATCACATTGTCTGATTTTTAAAGAATTTATGTAACATCTCTGCCTGTTCGGATCTCTGCGCCACCCTCTGCTCGCACGCTGCGGCGAAGGAGGCGTGTTCAGTTTGATTCCTTGCATAGGTTTCTTGTTGCTCAGTCTGAACACTGTCCTAGACTATGTAATTGATTTTCTGCCACACCCGTTTCCTTCACCTTGGTTTTCTTCTGCTCCACTAATAGTTCATCTCAGCCTTGCCTGTGTGATTGACAGCCTGTCCTCCTATCAAGTCTGGGGCGGGTTCTTTCTTCCTATTTATTCTTTGCTCACATTCACATTGGCGCTGGTTATTGCTTTGTGCGTTCTGGCTATTACTCCTTGCTGTTTTTGTTACCTGTATTCCTATTCCTGACCTCTGGCCTTGTCTTTTGACTATTCTCTTGGATTTTGATTCTGTATTGCATTGCTCGTCTGTTACCGAACCCTTGGCTTGCTGACCTCCCTTTTTGTCATTTGTTCTGTCTATGCTCTGTGTTGTCACTTATTCAGTGTAGTGACCGGCTCCGAGTTGTCGGCTGTCACCTAGGACAGTCAGGCAAGAGGCAGGGCCAGTGGGGGGTTTTCAGCTTTAAGGCTCACTGTCTTGTTGTGCCCCTCCCCCCAGGGTTCTCCAGAAGCTACTGGGGAATCGCTCCTCTAGCGATTCCCTTACAATTTATTTGCAAATTATGGTGGAAAATAAGTATTTGATCAATAACAAAAGTTCATCTCAATACTTTTGTTATATACCCTTTGTTGGCAATGACAGAGGTCAAACGTTTTCTGTAAGTCTTCACAAGGTTGGCACACACTGTTGCTGGTATGTTGGCCCATTCCTCCATGCAGATCTCCTATAGAGCAGTGATGTTTTGGAGCTGTCGCTGGGCAACACGGACTTTCAACTCCCTCCAAAGGTTTTCTATGGGGTTGAGATCTGGAGATTGGCTAGGCCACTAGCCACTTGAAATGCTTTTTACGAAGCCACTCCTTCGTTGCCCTGGCAGTGTGCTTGGGATCATTGTCATGCTGAAAGACCCAGCCACGTTTCATCTTCAATTCCCTTGCTGATGGAAGGAGGTTTGCACTCAAAATTTCACGATACATGGCCCCATTCATTCTTTCATGTACACGTATCAGTCGTCCTGGTCCCTTTGCAGAGAAACAGCCCCAAAGAATGATGTTGCCACCCCCATGCTTCACAGTAGGTATGGTGTTCTTTGGATGCAACTCAGCATTCACTCTCCTCCAAACACGACGAGTTGTGTTTCTACCAAACAGTTTTACTTTGGTTTCATCTGACCATATGACATTCTCCCAATACTCTTCTGGAACATCCAAATGCTCTCTAGCAAACTTCAGAAGGGCCCAGATATGTACTGGCTTAAGCAGGGGGACACGTCTGGCACTGCAGGATCTGAGTCCTTGGCTGCGTATTATGTTACTGACGGTAGACTTTGTTATGTTAGTCCCAGCTTTCTGCAGGACATTCACTATGTCCCCCTATGTCACAGGTGTCAAACACAAGGCCCGCGGACCGAATCCGGCCCGCTGCCTTCTGTTATCCGGCTCGGCCTCACGCAATACAAGAGCAATAAAGATGGCTGCCGCCTCATTTCTCCTCATTAGCGGTGCGCCTCTGGGCGGCCGCCATCTTTATTGCCTCAGGCGGCACTGTCCCTCACTGTCTGGGGGGCGGCATTTTTCTATTCAATGTAAACCAGCCCAGGACAGGCCGCTTTAAAAGAAAAACAGAGCTGAGCGGGGCCTGTCCTGGGCTGGTTTAAGAGACATCGCATCTCAGCGCAGGCGGCGATACAATGACGTCATTGCGCCGCCTACGCTGAGACACAGACGTCGCTGACAAGAGGAGGCGGCGGCGGCTGCATCAAGGCATCGCAGGTGAGTATAACTTTTTTTTATATATAAATAGGCCGTGACCTGCTGGAGTATCCCCAGCAGGTCACGGCCTATTTATTTACCTAACCCGCATCTGCTCGTGGCCACCTCCGCTTCCCCTTCTGCTATGGGATGCAGAAGGGGAAATGGATGCCGCTGTGAGCAGCCGCGGGCATCGGTAAGTGAGGCTGCGGGCCTCAAACACTACTATTATTATACTCCGGGGTCTTTTCAGACCGCTGAGTATAATAATCGGAGGCCTAGGGTAGGTGAGGGAACATAAAAACCAATGTTACTCACCTCCTGCGATCCGACGTAACTCCGAGCAGGCTTGAGGCCTCTGGTGACGTCATCAGGTCGCGTCGCCGGCCTGATCACGTGACGTGTGTGCGCAATTAAACAGGGCCGAATGCTGCAAGGAGTGCACCAGTGTCCAGGATAGGTAAGTACAACTGGTTTTTATGTTTGTATCCTCCCCTGGGTCTCCGTTCATTATACTCTGGGGTCTGAAAAGACCCCAGAGTATAATAATAGTTCATGGGTGGCCCACTATGGTGCATAATACCCTGTGCAGGGACCACTGTGGAACATAATACCAGTGCAGGGGCCACTATGGAGCATAATACAAGTGCAGGGGCCACTATGGAGCATAATACCAGTGCAGTGGCCACTGTGGAGCATAATACCGTGTGCAGGGGCCAATATGGAGCATAATACCCTGTGCAGGGACCACTGTGGAACATAATACCAGTGCAGGGGCCACTATGGAGCATAATACCAGTGCAGTGGCCACTATGGAGCATAATACCGTGTGCAGTGGCCACTGTGGAGCATAATACCATGTGCAGGGGCCAATATGGAGCATAATACCGTGTGCAGGGGCCACTAGGGAGCATAATACCGTGTGCAGGGGCAGCTGTGAGTCATAATACAGTGTGCAGGGACTGCTGTGGAACATTATAGTGTGTGTAAATGGGGCGCTATAAATAGGGGCTATGGCACCTGTTTATATTATATGCTGTCTAATAGCTCGCTTAACTGTTAAGGAGAAGTTACTTTTATACACGTGTAAAATAATCTTGGCCCTTCAAGGTACCCCGTGAGGCTGAAGTGGCCCCCGGTGAAAATGAGTTTGACACCCCTGCCCTATGTGGTTCTGGGATTTTTGCTCATCGTTCTTGTGATCATTTTGACCACACGAGGTGAGATTTTGCGTGGAGCCCCTGATGGAGGAAGGTTATCAGTGGTCTTGTATGTCTTCCATTTTCTAATTATTGCTCCAACAGTTGATTTCTTCACACCAAGCTGCTTGCCTATTGCAGATTCAGTCTTCCCAGCCTGGTGCAGGTCTACAATTTTGTTTCTGGTGTCCTTCCACAGCTCTTTGGTCTTCACCATAGTGGAGTTTGGAGTGTGACTGTTTGAGGTTGTGGACAGGTATCTTTTAATACTGATAACAATGTCAAACAGATGCCATTACTACAGGTAATGAGTGGAGGACAGAGGAGTCTCTTAAAGAAGATGTTACAGGTCTGTGAGAGCCAGAAATCTTGCTTGTTTGTAGGTGACCAAATACTTATTTTCCACCATAATTTGCAAATAAATTCTTAAAAAAATCAGACAATGTGATTTTCTAGATATGTTTTCTCATTTTGTCTCTCATAGTTGAGGTCTACCTATGATGTCAATTACAGGCCTCTCACCTTTTTAAGTGGAATAACTTGCACAATTGGTGGCTGACTAAATACTTTTTTTTTCCCCACTGTAGAAGTGGCTGATGAGTTTTAATATGGATCAAAGTAAAGTTATGAATTTGGACTATGGAAACAAGTGTTACAATTCTGTGTTAAATAACAAAACACTGGGTAAGACTACTGGGGATATTGGTTGACAGAAAACATAATTTTAGCAACTAGAGCCAGGTAGCTTCTCCCAAAGCAAATAAAATTAAGGGCTGCATTAAGAGAGAGGAATAGATGCACATGTCAGAATATATTTTTGCCTCTATACAAATCACTGGTCAGGCCATACGTAGAATGCTGTGCACAATTACTAGTATATAGGAAAGATATAGCTGAACTGCAGCAGGTGCAGAGGGCAACCAAGGTAATTAAGGGATGGGTGGACTGGACAGGTTATCAGAGACAGGTTATCAGATTTGATGTTCCATGGGGAGGCTTAAAGAGGACCTTTCATGTCCTCAGGCACATGCGGTTTTACATACCGCTAGAAAGCCGACAGCGCGCTGCATTCAGCACACTGCCGGGCTTTAAAAGAGGACCTTTCATGTCCTCAGGCAGATGAATTCAGCACACTGTCGGCTTTCCTGGTATGTGCCCCGGGGCTGGAGATCTCTGTGCCGTTAGTTTTGGCACCAATCTCTGCCCATAAGTGTGTTCCTGACAGTCTAGCTGGGCTGTGAGGAATGCCCCCCATGACAGTACTTGTCCATAGTCCTGTTCTGTCAGATGGGACGTTCCATACTGCCCTGTGATGACGCTGAGCTGTAAGGAACGCCCCCTCTGACTGAACAGGACTATGGACAAGTACTGTCATGGGTGGGACGTTCCTCATAGCCCAGCTAGACTGTCAGGAACGCCCTTCTGACAGTGTGCAGAGATCGGTGCCGTTAGTTTCTCCAGCCACAGGGCACATACCGGGAAAGCCGACAGTGCGTTGAATTCAGGCTTTCTAGCTGTATATGAAACCGCATGTGCATGAGGACATCAAAGGTCCTTTTTAAGTGTGACCAAATTATGATGTACAAATATATGAATGGACTGTATAGATCTTGTTGTTCCAATGATCTTGTTGCAGATGTGCAGCTTCAAGAGGGGCTTGGATGCCTTTCTTTAGAGCAGTGGTTCCCACTTTTGGATGAGAATTTAGTTTGGGACCCAATAGCCCCTTTTGGAAAAAAAAAAAATCCCTACCTGTAGTCTGCTGAATTCCATCTGTAATGCTCTACGTCTTATTCTAATTTTCACCACTGTTTTATGCCTCTAACAGCTGAGCACTCCTGCTGAATGTACAGACAAGCCATAATGACTGCTCTCATTAATGCAGGGCTAGACATCCTGCAGAGACATTCCATTGACCTACCTGGGAAATTTAGTTCAGTTCAGAGGAAGCTCCATTATTAGCACCTCTTTAACTACATTTCCCAGAGGGCTCAATGTTGGGGTATGTGAGGTGACTAACAAGAGCCAATGCGCGACGGCCCCTCCTTCTTTACTGATACTGCAGGCGCGCGCTCTTCTCCCAGCACTGGTCTGTGCTCTGAAGCAACTATCCTCCTCTACTGTGCATGCGTGGAAGCTTTGTAGTAGATGTGGATTATCGGCAGTAGTGCGCAGAGCAGTGTTGGGAGAAGCAGCAGAAGTCATAAGAAGGAGGAGCTGTCCCGCAGGAAGAAGGCTGGAAGTTAAGTATAATGGAATGTCCCTGGGGCAGTCACATGATATGGGTAAATATACATTTTTGATTAATTATGTTATTTAGAAAGTACAGGGGGGGGAGGGTGTTTAGATTAGTGTATGGATAGGGCTCTGGATCAGAACACTGCTATAAGTCACAAACTTTATATATATTGTATAATGACAGAGTTTTACTGTGGCCCCTTGACGTTGAACAATATGACAGTGCAACCCTCAGCCCAAAAAACAGTTGTGCACCCCTGCTCTAGGCTATGAATATATCTTCTCTCTGGCCCCTCATCATAATAATTCACAAGTACACACAATATTTCACACAACTACATTTATTTAAATTCTGAAGAGATACACAGAACAAACTACAGTCGTGGCCAAAAGGTTTGAGACTGACAAATTTTGGTTCTCACAAAGTTTGCATATGCAGTGTTTATAGATCTTTTAGGCTACATGAACATGCTGTTTACCCCACAGGCTCACAACCACATGATATGTGGTCGCACATATGGGGTCAAAGAAATGAATAGGTCAGTGTGCTAGCTGTGTAAAACATAGCTAGCACACTAACAATACACACAGTCACGTGCATGAGGCCTTCGATGTTTCTAAGGTATACTGAAGTACAATCATAAGCATTTCATAATTTGTTAAACTTTTGACAAATACATACAAGTTTATGCAAAAGACTCAGTTTACAGTGTTGACCCTTATTTTTTGAGACTTCTGCAATTTGCCTTGCATGTCAGATATCAGTGTCTATGTCAATTACTGAGTAATGTCAAACCATCTACCTATTCAGTGCTTGGAGATTATCAAAAATTTTTGTCTATCGTTTTTGAGGACAGACCACAGGTTCTCAATGAGATGGAGATCTGAGGAATTTCCTGGCCATTAACCCAAAATTGCAATGTTTTGAACACCAAGCAACTATTACTTTTGCCTTGTGACATGGTACTCGAACAAAGCTTTCTCCAGCATGATAAAAATCACCAAATTGCTCCTGGATCTTGGGAGGATGTTCAGATATCATTCTTTATTCATAACAGTGAAACTGTGAGCCCACTCCCTTGGATGAAAGCAACCCCAACATGAATTGTCTCAGGTTGCTTTACTATTGGCATGACAGTACTAAAAACATTGAAGCAGCAAACTTTGTTAAAAACCAAAAAAAATTGTATCAATATCAAAACTTTTGGCTATGACTGTACACAATTAGAGATGAATTATGGAACAGAAACATTTTAGATCTCCAATATGCAACATGCCGCCTTAAAGCATATCAGCTGGTAAATACAGTATGTTGTACATGATTATCTGTTGGCCCATATAGCCATTCGGTTGTTAACAGGAGTCTTTATATAACGGGGCGTTTTCATGTATGCAGCAATAGCGGGCAGAGCCTAAAAAAAAATAAATTACAGTATTTAAAAGGAATTGGTTGCTGTAAAGAGATCACTTAATATTTCAGGAACTGTATTCTTTATTTAGGGAGATATATATATATATACACACACACACACACACATATACATACATACACACACGTGTGTGAGAGGGTCTCTCACGTACTATATCTGCTCACTGTACGCCAGTTCTGTGGGGTATACGTACACCTAACTCACCAGACACTTGCGGTTGTAAAAAGGGGTACTTCGCATCCATACTTTCTTCCAGCTCACCTGTCACACTTGGCTACACCCATACAAATCGCAAAGCTGCCACCACACACCACTTAAGGGATTTAATACACAAAAAGGGTATACAATAAAAAGATGCAATTAAAAAAAAAGACACGCTTACAATGTAATATAACAAGGACCAACAAAGAACAGACCTGTTTAATCCTTGGAACTACGTATACGAAACAGACAGATAACACTAAGCTATGACCCCAAAGACTGAGAAAAAGGGCATGTATTCCCCTCACATTTATAAGGCACAGACAAGTACACAAAGACCCAATCTCCTAACTATACCCATGAATGAAAAAAAAAAAACATAACTAAAGGAAAATTTACAAATAGACAGAACTCGATATATACATATTTCAACACACACACACACACACACACACACACACACACACTATGGACAAAAGTATTGGGATACCTACAGGTGTTTTTATGACAGCCCATTCTAAATTAACAGACACCAATACAGAGGCGTCATTACCCCCTTTGCATCTAAAACAGCTTCCATCACCTGAGGTGTTTGTTTGGTGGACACACGCCCGGTTTTGCCACCTTAACGATTTACTCTGTAAACAAGTCTTCACCAAGAACTATTTTACTAGCACATTTTCCCTGCCCCTCTCAATGGTCTTTCGGACTGCTCAAGTATTTCACTTCCTGCTTCTCTTCTCCCACTTAATTCAGAGATCTCTCTCACTAGCTTTCAGAGATTATGTTTGTTTAGAGCTGCTGATAAGGGCTCCTTTTCTTGTATATATGACTTGCTCAACGCTCCACCTGGGAGCGAGACCTTGACCTCAGCTCATTGGGGGGGGACTGCTGTACATCGAGTAGCAAAGGTAGTTGGCAGGTCACCTTCATGGAGTACTCTTTAAAAGTTCTTCACTTGTGCCTTCTGTCAGCAAGACCTGCATTTCCTGGGCTGAACAGTTCCACGAGGTCTCTCCTGTGTTGCTTCCCTGCAGGAGCATAGACCAGGGAAATCAGCTGCTTGTTTCGCTAATCATGAATGCCTCCAGTTTATGCAATGCTTCCTCGAATCAGCTCGCCGTTCTGCCTAGGCGACTGCCTTATGCTGTGGCAATGCACCATTGTTTTGGATCAGTTTATTGTATGCTGTATCCATCTCTAGAAAGCGGTTGTGGCCCGTCCCCTCTTGGGAATAACAGGGCCGGCTTTTTGTTAAAGGCCTTGCCTACTCATCTTTGTGGCTGAAGGAGAAGGAAGATTTTCCCTCCCCCTGAGGTGTCCTAGCGCCAGACTCCCTCCTTCAGCCGTGGTCTGGGTTTCTGCTAGCCCAGGTTTTCCTGGCAGTCTCTCCCTGAGCCACCCAGGTTTTTTCCACTTCCAAGTCCTTCTCTTCTTGAGGTCCCCCCCCCTCTGGTGGGTGGGTGGGTGTGTGTGTGTGTGTGTCTGAGTGTGTGTGTTTAGGGGGACAGCTGCTCTCCTTCATGGAGACCTGGCTGGCTAGCGCCTACTTCTCCTGGGTTCGAGAAGTGGTGTCAACCGACTTCTCCATCACATTTTTTTTCTCCATGCAGTCTCCTCTATTCAGTGGCTGGGCATCATTGCCCCCATCCCAGTTTCAGGAAAGACGGCTCTCTTCATCTCCTCCTGTAGAGGCTTGTCAGGATTGTCCATATCCGCAGGTTGGGCTTGTTGCCCTGCGGTCGGTGGTGGCATCCCTGGACACCAGCGATTTCCTGTCGACCTTCAACTTCTGCGACGCTCTCCTCCTTGAGCTTTTTCTGGGTGATGACATCCTTAATGGCCATCCTCCGTTCCGGAGGAGTGCCATGATTTTGTATTTGACGTCCTCCAGGTGCAAGCTCCCTCTGAGATGGACATTCTGGCCAGCTTACGGATCACCTTGGAGCTCCTTTGCTGTTTTGGCTGGCCTATCAGCAAGGAAAAGTCCTGCAACAGGCCTTCTCAGCGCATAGAATTCCTGGGCATGATTCTCGATCGCTCCAGGGCCAGTTGTTGCTCCTGGAACCCAAGATCCTGGCCCCCCCGATCCGGTGTCTCCTGCTTTTGGGGGATCCCTCAGTGCTCTCTTCTCTTCTGCCTGTGAGTCCTGGGCATGAGGGTCATGACCTTTGAGGCTCTCCCTTTGGCTCAATTCCACTCGAGCCCTTGCAATTGGTATTTTTGGCCTGCCAGGACTAGTCTTGTGCAGCTCGACCACCTGTCTCTCCTGCCTTTACGGGTTCACCGAGAGCTTCTTTGTTGGCTCCCCTTTCCAGGAATCTCTCAGGAAAATCTCCCACCCCCATCCTTCTTTGGCAGGTTTTCCCTCCAATGCCAGCCTTCCAGCTGGGAATGGTCTTGTGTGCCTTGCCCATTAAGGGCCTATGGTCCAAAGCTGAGACCATCAGATCTTCCTCTGGTACTGGGGGCCATCTTCCTAGCCCTGTCTCATTGGACCGCTCTCCTCCAAGGGCGTCCGGTCAGAGTCCAGACTGACAACTCCTCTGTGATCTCCTCCTTGAACTCAGGGGAGCACCAGAAGCCATGTGGCCTTTCTGAGGCCTCCTGCTCTCTTCTGTGGGCGGAGCATCCCATTCTGGCTCTTTTAGTGGTCCACATTTCTTTCATGGACAATTGGGCAGTAGACTGAGCCAAGGTAAACTCGACCGGGTGAGTGGTCGCTTCATCAGACGATTTTCCTCCAGCTGTGCTTTAGGTGGGGCACGCCCGATGTCATTCTCTTCGTCTCCCGCCTGAACCGCAAGGTCCCCTGCTTCATGGCCTTGTTCCTGGACCCTCGAGCCATCGTCTCCGATGCTCTCATGGTTCCCTTGTCAGACTTTGCCTTGTGTACCTGTTCCCTCCTCTTCTAAGGAGTCTTAAGACCAAGGGGATTCCAGCCATCCTGGTGGCTCCGGATTGGCCCAGCCAAGCCTGGTATGCAGCTCTCATGTTCCTGCTGGCAGACGCTCTTCAGCCTCTTCCTCTGCAGGTCGACTTTATGTCTCTTAGACCGCTGTTCCACTCCACCTTCCTCAGCTGCATTTAATGGCGTGGCTGTTGAACTCGAGGTTCTGAGACGCCGTGGGCTTAGTTACCTGTTGTCTAGACCACGCTCAATGCCCGGAAACCCCAGTCTGCCAAGACCTCCCATTGCTTGTGGAAGTTTTGTGCTTGCTGGTGTGAATGTAATGATTATCATCCGCTCTCCTTTTCTCTTCCCAGGATCCTGTTTTTTTTTTTTCCAGTGCAGTCTGAATCACGGTCTTGGTCTTTCTTCTCTTGAAGGACAGGTCTCTGCCCTCTATTCTTTTCTCTGAAGTCCCAGGCCTTTTGGCCTCAGGTGAAGACTTTCCTACGGGGAGTGGCGCACGGCACCCCCCCCACCGTGGAACTGTGGGATCTTAACCTCGCCCTTGAGGTGCTTCAGGGTCCCCCCCTTCATGATTTTCAGGATTCCACCCCCCCTCCTTCACCTTCTGTTCTGGAATGTCACTCTCCTGGTGGCCATTTCCTCCATTCGCAGGGTCTCCGGCTTCCTTTTTGGTTCTCCATAGGGACAGGTTTTCCTTTGTCTGCCACCGTCCTGCCTAAGGTGATTTCCTCCTTTCACATCAACTAGAGCAGGGGTAGGCAACCTTTTTTGTTCGGCGTGCCGATTTTAATTAAAAAAATCGAAGCTGACGTACTCGGAGTGCCGGTCAATAATTGTAAGTCTGACGACCCCTAAACTAAAGTCATATACCACAAACCATAACACAGAAGTGCTGCCACCAGATGCTTTAGGACACATGCGCTTACTGCTATTTCCTGGGACGCTCCTGTACTTTCCGATTAGAAGCAATGAAATACCTGTGCAGCCCCCAATTAGTGGTAAATGTGTCCAGGAGCACCATGTGGCGGCATCCTTATGGTGAATACACACTATGTATCTGGATGCAGATATAGTCTTAGGCCACTGGAACTTTTACTTCAATGTAAAACTGCGTTCACATCCAAAATGCCTGTGTTTTCTGTGCAAAAACACATCCTTAATGCATAAAACACACCTTTATACAGAATAATGTCCCATAGCGGCCCCTGCACAAGGTATTATATCCCATAACAGCCTTTGCACAAGGTATTATATCCCATAACAGCCTCTGCACACCGTATTATGTCACATAGTGGCCCCTACACAGCGTATTATGTCACATAGTGGCCCCTGCACACAGTATTATGTCATATAGTGGCCCCAGCACACGATATTAGGTCCCATAGCAGCCTCTGCACACGGTATTAGGTCTCATAGCGGTCCGGTATTAGGTCCCATAGCGGTCCCTGCACACGGTATTAGGTCCCATAGTGGTCCCTGCACAAGGTATTAGGTCCCATAGCGGTCCCCGCACATGGTATTAGGTCCCATAGCGATCCCCACACACGGTATCAGGTCCTATAGCGGTCCCCGCACACGGTATTATGTCCTATAGCGGTCCCCACACACGGTATTATGTCCTATAGCGGTCCCCACACACGGTATTATGTCCTATAGCGGTCCCCACACACGGTATTATGTCCTATAGCGGTCCCCGCACACGGTATTATGTCCTATAGCGGTCCCCACACACGGTATTATGTTCCATAGCTCTCAGACTTCCGAGTACAGTAAGTGCAGGACCAAGAGAGGGGACAAACATAAAAAAACAATGAATTCACCATTCCACGCTCCGCAGCCGCTCTGTTCTCTTCGGCGCTTCTGCCGCTGATTGGGTCTCTGGGGTCACGTCGCGTAATGACGTATGTGTAATGACGCCAGACGTGACCCCTGTCAGCTGTCAGAAGTGCCGGCAGATCGCACAGCCGCCGCGTAGCGCAGGGAACAAGGTGAGTATCATTGTTTTTTATGTTTCTTCACTTCTCCTAAGTCTCCGCTTATTATACTGGGGGTCTGGAGAGACCCCACAGTATAATAATAGCAGCTTTGTTTCGGCCATGTTTGGTCCGATCGAAGCTGCTGGGTGAGGACTCCGCTGCCGTGCCAGGGGAATAAGCCTTGCGTGCCACTCTTGGCACGCGTGCCAGGGGTTGCCAACCCCTGAACTAGAGCATAGTCTTGGCTTCTCTCTGCCCGGACCCCAAGCATCCACATGAGCGTTCTCTTCACTGCTTGGATGTTGTCCGGGCAACTTGGTTCTTTTCTCTCTCTGAGGATTTTTCATCCTCCCTGATGGCCCTCGCAAGGGCCTGTCTGCTTCTGAGGCGTCCATCTCTCGATGGATTTGGTCTGCAGTCAAGGAGTCCTATCAGCTTAAGGGTAGGGCTCTGCCCTTCTGTGTTATGGCTCTCTCCTTGAGAGCTGTCGGAGCCTCCTGGGCTGTTCGGTATCATGTTTCTGCCATCCAGGGCTGGAAGGTCCTCCTCCCACACTTTTCACATATCCATTCTGTGGCCTCTGCCAATGCCAGTTTGGGTTGTAAGGTTCTGCTGCAGCTGTGCACTAGGTTGTTCGCATGGTCGTGTAATTCCTAGCCCCTGTGACATCCCATGGTGCTGTGTCCCCACAGTGAAATAAGTGAGAAAATGGGATTTTCGTACTCACCATAAAATTCTTCTCTCTGGGTGACACAGATCCCACCCTTGTTTTTCCTGTTCCTGACCGAGCTGTTTTGATTCTTTTTTTTTTGGGTTCAGGCAACGCTGGTGGTTGTTGGTTCTGTGCTCTTTTTTGCCTTTTGGTGTCTTTCTCCTACTGCTGCGGTACAAACTGACTTAGCACAATGTCTGTGAAAAGGGTATAGCCCAGAGGCAGAGCCGACAGCTTTTCATTCTCCTAGTGTCAGCTTCCTAGTAGCCAGTTCTATACCCCATGGTGCTGTGTCCCCTAGTGAATACAATGAGAAAAGGATTTTACGGCGAGTACGAAAATCCTGTTTTTACTAGCTGCCTGGATTCACTTCGCCTCCAACTGCAACCAAAAATAGTTTCTCTCAGTGGCTGAGGTGATGCGACGGGTTGATACTATTATGCTTCATGAGAAGATTAATTCCACTATTTCTGACGTATGCCCGATCTTTGACAAGATTTGGGCACCTTGGGTCAACAAGTCTCGCATTCCAGGCCTCCCATACTGTCTACAGCTTTAGTCCTGTGATTGGATTGCGTTCTCCCTCCCTACTGGTGGATTCTTAGTTGTCTCTTCTGCTGCCCTTGTCCATTGTAGTGCTGTTTTTCTCCCTTTCCTCTCCTGATTCTGGTTAATTTTTTTTGTTATTGTGTTTTTATTTTTGCCTCTTTTACCCTTTGTTTCCTTGTACACTACCATTTGTTAAAGGAGTTCTCCAGGCAAAAAAGCCTTAAAAAAAAAAAAAAAAAAAGTATTTTAGTGCTATTAATGGGTTAATAAGTGCACTAAAATGCCTTTAGCGGTATTTTGAGTGATTTCGGGGTTTTTTCTGGGAGCTCCTGACATCTTCTGCATTTGTTTACATGCGTAGCTTCCTGCTCTCTTAGCCTACAACTACCATTATGCATTGCTGTTCACTCAATTCCCCCTCCCTGTTTCCCTAGCTAGCCAACGGACTACTAGCCCTACCTACCTAACCAACTCAGCCCACCCCTCACCCCATCATACTTAACTTTCTTCTCTGGACTTCTGCGGTGCCTGCGCAATAAAGCCAACAGAGCTCTATTGCACATGCGAGGGAGACAGACAGGCTTCTTCACATGACCGTCCTGGCGATCTTGGTAATTGTAGATTTTTTTTTTTATTTTTTTTTATAGTAAGTAAATTAGAAGTTAGGCGGGGGGGGGGGAGAGTTTAGGGTGAATTTTTTTATTTTATCCTGGACAACCCCTTTAAGCGATGTTAACTTTGACATTTGATGCAATCTCTATGCTGATTTATTACAGTTTGTGATCAACATGCGGTTTACTGTGTTTTTTTTTTTTATTCTGTTGTAATTTAATAAATATCTTTGAAACTAACACAGCTTCCACTCTTCTGGAAAGGCTTTCTAGAAAATTTTGGACTGTGGCTATTGGGATATTTGCCCACCCAAAAAGAGCCTTTGTGAGGTCAGACCCTGAAGTTGGACAAGAGGGCCTGTCTTGCAATCTCCATTCTAGTTAATCCAAAAGGTGTTTGATGGGATTAAGGTGAAGGCTCTGTGTGGGACAGTCAAATTCTTCCTCACCAAATTCACCCAACCATGGCTGTATGGACCCTGTGCACTAGGTCAGAGTCATGCTAGAAAAGAACATGGTCTTTCCCCAAACTGTTCCCACAAAGTTGAAAGCATGCAATTTTTCAAAATGTCTTGCTATGCTGAAGACTTCCCTTCACGTGAACTAAGCCAACCACTGAAAAACAACCCACAGTCATTATCTCTCAGACTCTACAGTTATCAGAGCGAAAGCATGGAACGTAATGACGTGCTCTTGCTGAATGGGACGCATTCCTGATCTCATTCACTTCAATTGGAGCACCAGAGATAGCCGAATGCTGTACATTCTCCATCTCCAGCATTACCATTTAAGTAAATGGCAGCAGGGATATGTCCCATCCAGCAGCCGCATGCCTACGTTCAGTCCAGCTGCATCCAGAGTAGGAATTTTCAGGATCGGAGGGGATCTGTCAGACTCCACCAATTAGCTAGATATCTTCTATTCTATGGATAAATGTGGCATAAACCCTTTAATACCAGTGGAAGTCTGAAACTCTGCAGTTACAGTTATCAGAATGTTTGCAACTTATTTTGCACTATGAATTTCAGTGCTGTGTGACTCTTCTCTGTAACTTTACATGGTCTGCCACTTCAGCTGTCTCCACACAAGACATACTCACAGCATATCAACTGCAACGGGAAATCAGCAGACACGTCCAATGTGGAACAAGCCTTACTTTGATTTGAAAATATTTAGCAAACGTTTGTCAGTAAAACTGTGGTTTTGAAAATATTTATTGCCTGGCTAGAAACCTAAGATTTTTAGTGGCTGACAGATTTAACGCAACAATACAATCAGATGCAGCGGGGAACTTTTCCTTGGTTTCCATCCCCTTAACAATAAGAGTGGATATGTGCTCTTTGATTGTCATATGCCACATCTGAACTCTTAAAAATTCTTAACAATACTAAATGTGCAATGTCTCATGTTCTGTTTAGGTCAAGATTTAGCAGACAGACACGATTTTTATGCAGTTTTTACAAAATGTTAAACTTTGTGAAAGTGCCACCTATGGACACATTCATGCAATTTTTAATCAATGTGACAGGCGTCTACTTTTGCAGTAGACGCCAATTTTACAGTTCAGATTTTCAGTTTCTCAAAAGTGTAAAAAAGTCATGAATAAGAAAAGGTTAATGAAGAGATCACAAAGATGCCTGTACATCATAATCTGTCTCACATAAATGAATTGATCATGTACCTCAAATCTTGCATGGAAATCCTGCAGGTTCTTGAACTTTTGCAAGCAGCTAGGATCTAACATATGGTGTTGATCCAGGACATCATACATGAGAAAGTCTACAAATGTAATCTTTGGAACAGAAGACAAAAATACTGTATATAATAAGTGATGGAAAAAAAAATTAAAATAAAAGGCAGAAATGTATATTATATAAGCATGCTAGCAACTAGTACATAAAAATACATTACCTTGTCCCCAACAAACCAGTGTCGGTCCCCCAAAAATCGAGAGTATCTTGCCAATACAGTTGGTAACTTTTCAAGGTATGGTCCCTTTAGCTGGTCCTGAAAGGTAAAAAAAAAAATTATATATAAAAAAAAAAAATGACATATATTATATATATTGTGAGAAGGTGACTGGTAAGGTTCTGGAAGGTCGCTATGTCTCTCCCAGATTCCTCACTTAACTGTGGTAAGTGGGGTTACAACACAGGTAACAAAACCTCAGTTGTGAGAAGTCTTTCTGTTAACCTCTTCTTGTCCTACTAGGCAGGGGCCTTCGAGCACAGATGGTAACTTGGCCTCATTAAAGGCCTATAAAAGGTTGCTCAGTCCTCAGTCCTGGATAGTTCCTGGGGGAGAGAGGAGGATCCGGGTTCTGTCTAAACCTTCTGAAGACTGGCGAGACTCTAGTGTGAACTGTGTTTTGCCCTGCATGTTGACCGCGTGGCTGAAGCAAGCTACACGTACAGTTAGTATATTACCCGTGTTTAGTTAGTAGCTCGGACGAGCAGGAGTTTTGTTATTGTTTTGCCTGAAGTTAAGGTTTTTTTATTTTCTGCCTTTTTTTGAGAAATAAACGTACAGGGTAAAACCTGTTGGAATTAGATTTTTGTGTCTGGGTCCACTGCTGCTACCACTGAGCCTATCCTCCCACAAATTATATGTATATATACATATATATACATACACATACATACACAAAATAGCAAAAACCACTTGTGCAAAAAATACTTATTGCAACACACATATTGGAACAGTCTTACTGCCCTAGTTTGTATATAGACGAAATTCCAACAGGCAAGCCGGGTAGTGCAACTTCATGTGTGGGAGGTACTGCGGAATCTCCAACCACAACCAGTGGGAGTCTCTAGTCTTGACTCCTTCCATGTGTTTTTTTCTCAGGGCTCATCTGTCCGAATTCCCTTCAGCATCTGACCAAAGTCACCGATCACGGGACACTGATCCTATTAGGCCCTCCCTACATACCCAGATTGACTCCCATCCTTACAAGGGCTGTACCAAGTCAGTCATTAAAACAAATGGCCCTGGTGCACCCTATACTGATGTACAGTTTCCCCCCAGGGAACTAATGCTATGGGCAAAAATAATAAATAATGATAAATGATAGATAATACTCTCCAAGGGATCTCCCCCTTCCTGCAGGGAAAAAGCTTATTATACGGGTACCCTTAAAAAACATCCAGCACAGTGGTGCCTCTAGGCTAATCTAACTAGTGTAGCTGTAAACCATGTAATTGCACGTGAACTCCTAGC
Organism: Leptodactylus fallax; assembly: GCA_947044405.1. Lineage (NCBI taxonomy): Eukaryota > Metazoa > Chordata > Amphibia > Anura > Leptodactylidae > Leptodactylus > Leptodactylus fallax. Next base: position 4,312,078 of record CAMRHE010000140.1, read on the forward strand.
AAAGGGTCACAGCAAGTGTTCGTCCTTTAATGCTCCCATCACCATAGCCATGTTACGCGCCCTCTAAGACTCACCTTCGGCTAGAGAAGACCCGGCATCAGGTAAAGTATCCCACTCCAGGTGCTACGTGCCTCAAGCACGTGGGATGAGAGAGCACGGTGTGCAGAGGGCAGAAAGGTAGAATTATGCCTTACCAATAATTTGGGTTCACGAGCACCATGACAGCACCTAAACCGGAGAGATTGACCCTTGACCTTAATAGGAACAGGAACACAGAGATTAAAAGCACCCTCCCCCTCAGTGGTTTTATAAATTATAGGATCACCCATATAAGGTACCATAATACATCCAAGGGAGAGAAATTCAGAGGCGCTGTCCAAAGGAGGCCATGTACTCACAGTAGCAGGTACTGAAGCTATAGAATCATGAAGAGGAAGCTGGACACTCAGCAGAAGACATAGTGAAGCCATAATAGAAGAGTGTCTCTTACCTTCTGGGTTTGAAATTGGCACCAAAGAGAGGAGCCCTGTCCGCTCTGCATGGAACATAGAGGGAGTAGAAACACTCCGGCCTATGCAGGAGTATCCATCCAGCCCTTTTGAAACTTCCTGGCCTCTGACGTCCACGTCACATACGTGCCGATACCAGAACCTGTGCTGCCTGAACACCACAGCAGGAGCAGAAGGGAAAGAGCAGCAGAGGCTCCAGGAAGAACCCACTAAAGGGGAACCTGGGCCGGGCATGGTGATGCCAGGAACTTAAACTCCCCTAGAGCGCATTTCACCAGCAAGAAGAAGACTGGCCCCAACAGCAGACTTCATGTAGGAAGGCTACCTGGCAAGTAGCGATCCCCTTTTCACCAGGATAACACCATCAGAGAAGGACTCTCTGTGACCTGATCCTTACAGGAACAGTAAGGCACTGAGGAGGTGAGGGTGCTTTTAATCTCTCTGTGTTCCTGTTCCTATTAAGGTCAAGGGTCAATCTCTCCGGTTTTGGTGCTGTCATGGTGACGAGGTGAAATTAAGATAAGTAGCCGCAAAACTATGTAATACAGCCTAAAATATATGCATGATGCACACAAAAAAAAACAACAACAAAAAACACATACATAATATATATATATATATACAGCACAGACCAAAAGTTTGGACACACCTTCTCATTCCAAGAGTTTTCTGTATTTTCATGACTATAAAAATTGTAGATTCACACTGAAGGCATCAAAACTATGAATTAAAACATGTGGAATTATATACTTAAAAAAGTGTGAAAACTGAATATATGTCTTATATTCTAGGTTCTTCAAAGTAGCCACCTTTTGCTTTGATTACTGCTTTGCACACTCTTGGCATTCTCTTGATGAGCTTCAAGAGGTAGTCACCTGAAATGGTTTTCACTTCACAGGTGTGCCCTGTCAGGTTTAATAAGTGGGATTTCTTGCCTTATAAATGTGGTTGGGACCATCAGTTGTGTTGTTCAGAAGTCAGGTGGATACACAGCTGATAGTCCTACTGAATGGAGTGTTAGAATTTGTATTATGGCAAGAAAAAAGCAGCTAAGTAAAGAAAAACGAGTGGCCATCATTACTTTAAGAAATGAAGGTCAGTCAGTCCGAAAAATTGGGAAAACTTTGAAAGTTTCCCCAATTGCAGTGGCCAAAACCATCAAGCGCTACAAAGAAACTGGCTCACATGAGGACCACCCCAGGAAAGGAAGACCAAGCGTCACCTCTGCTGTGGAGGATAAGTTCATCCGAGTCACCAGCCTCAGAAATCGCAGGTTAACAGCAGCTCAGATTAGAGACCAGGTCAATGCCACACAGAGTTCTAGCAGCAGACACATCTCTACAACAGCTGTTAAGAGGAGACTGTGTGCAGCAGGCCTTCATGGTAAAATAGCTGCTAGGAAACCACTGCTAAGGACAGGCAACAAGCAGAAGAGACTTGTTTGGGCTAAAGAACACAAGGAATGGACATTAGACCTGTGGAAATCTGTGCTTTGGTCTGAGGAGTCCGAATTTGAGATCTTTGGTTCCAACCACCGTGTCTTTGTGCGACGCAGAAAAGGTGAACGAATGGACTCTACATGCCTGGTTCCCACCGTGAAGCATGTAGGAGGAGGTGTGATGGTGTGGGGGTGCTTTGCTGGTGACACTGTTGGGGATTTATTCAAAATTTAAGGAATACTGAACCAGCATGGTTACCATAGCAACTTGCAGCGACATCCTATTCCATCCGGTTTGCGTTTAGTTGGACCATCATTTATTTTTCAACAGGACAATGACCCCAAACACACCTCCAGACTGTGTAAGGGCTATTTGACCAAGAAGGAGAGTGATGGGGTGCTACGCCAGATGACCTGGCCTCCACAGTCACCAGACCTGAACCCAATCGAGATGGTTTGGGGTGAGCTGGACCGCAGAGTGACGGCAAAAAAGCCAACAAGTGCTAAGCATCTCTGGGAACTCCTTCAAGACTGTTGGAAGACCATTTCAGGTGACTACCTCTTGAAGCTCATCAAGAGAATGCCAAGAGTGTGCAAAGCAGTAATCAAAGCAAAAGGTGGCTACTTTGAAGAACCTAGAATATAAGACATATTTTCAGTTTTCACACTTTTTTGCTAAGTATATAATTCCACATGTTTTAATTCATAGTCTTGATGCCTTCAGTGTGAATCTACAATTTTTATAGTCATGAAAATACAGAAAACTCTTGGAATGAGAAGGTGTGTCCAAACTTTTGGTCTGTACTGTATACACACACTATAGAAAAAAAAAAAAAATATGATGCAAATACAGAGAAAAAAAGGGCCGTAGAGGAAGGAGCTTAAGCTATTATACACAGGGCGAAGATAGCTGACAGGGCATATTACAAGCTTATATAAAGCAATGAAATTGAAGCTGGTCATTTAGACCCCTAGGGCTAATAGTGTCCAACCTAAAAATCCACACCATCTCCCTTTAAAGAATCCTTTTATCCCAGTTGCCACCTCAGGGTCCTGGATGTACCACATCGATACCCATAAATGATATCTCTGTCACCTTTCCTCCATGACAGTTACTCAAGTAACGTGCTACTGGGGTGTCACATTGGTGTAAAATGTCACCAAGATGATCACCCACTTGTCTGCAGAATTCTCGCCATGTTTTTTCAGTGTTTTCCAAATTACACCTACAGGTTGCTCAGAAACAGATCAGTCAGATCCTGAAGGGAAGAGTAGGACACACAGAAAAGGTTGTGACCAGAGACTCCAACGGGTTGTCGTTGAGGATTCCTGCAGTATATTCCACACATGAAGTGGCACAACCCGGCTTGCATGTTGGAAAACTACGGTAATTACAGCGGTAAGACTGTTTGTTGTAATAACTGTCTGCACAAGTAGCTTTTGATAGTTCTTTATTCTTGTATTACCGTTTGTCACCTTGGCTGCTACTGGATTGTCAAGTGTGTGTATATATATATATATATATATATATATATATATATATATATATATTGACTCCCTTCATTTGCTGTTTTTGAGGGTCTCAGAATTACCAGCAGTAGGCTACATTGTTTATTTCCAATTCGGCTGAGGTCAAACAGTCTATAAAAAGCAATGTAAGGTTCCTTGCATGAACGAGAAGCTACATATTCCATTCTAGGTTTTACTTACAAACTGAGGGTTGTATGAAATAGATACAAGCCGCATCTGAAAATCCATGGCTTCATTTTCAAGAAGTGACACAAGGTTCTGTTCATTCTCAGTATTACCACCTGCAATACAGCAAGAACAAATCATTCCAATTTTAAAACAGCATTTATTTACGTTTGTTCCACTAAAATTTTTCAGGTTGTGAAACTAGACTCCTGTACACAGACCTCATTTGTATGACTGCTGTTTGCTAGTAAATATAGTTTAAAAGAAATCTTACCCAAAAGAAATCACAAGCAAAAGATGCTGAGCATACACAGTACCCTGTTCTAAACTAAGGCTACATTTACACAACCATTTTTCTATTCAGTTTTGATTTTTAAGGTTAATATGTCATGATCAACCATTTGGGTGGGAGGAAAAAAAAAAAATACAAAGTATAGATTTTTTTTTTTTTAATAGTATAGAGTTTTAAGTCTGAGCAGTCTGACGACAACCTGTAAGGGGTTAAATGGCAACTATGCATCAGAATGATAATAGGGTGGGGGATAATATCATGAACAAAAGTACATGGTACCTCCTCCCCTGGGGTTATCTGAAGTGACAGGGACAGGAGAATAATAAAGTCGTTTTCTCCTCTCCCTGCACTGTCAACTGAACATGTTCCCTTGCATACTGAAATGTGAAAGTGTGAGTATTTGCACCACCTGTGCAGTAAAAAGGAACAAAATAGAGCATCTGTTTTTATCGTTCTGGGACTAATTGTTAGTAAACTACAATGGATGTGTGAATAATTACATTGAAATCAATATGTCCGTATTCCATTTATAAGAAAAACACATGGAACACGTGCATGAAAAATGGAAGTGTGATTAAGACCTAAAATGAAAAGGTGGAACCATCATTGGTCCCAAACCTACTGGGCAAAATTCAAGTATGAGAACCATGTATAGCTAAATGCACTCAGGATTGGCATCACCACTCTTATGCTATAGGTTCCGGTTAATGTAATTACAGGATGCCTACCACATGAGGTATGAGTGAATATTGGTTATTTTTATTAAACAAGGAGATAGGTACATCAAATCAGATATGCAAAAAAGAAGTATGCAAAGGTCTTGAATGGTTTGACGCATGTGCACTGAATACAAGTAGATCAAGCCCGAGAAGACCATCTGCCGGTATACCCCACACGTAGAAGTAGAGAGCTATAGTGACTAAGCATGAGTAAAACATATAAATGTAAAATAGAGTAACAATTAAGATATTTCACAAATACCTAGCATAAAAAAAATAATAAAACAAAACAAAAAAACAAACAAACACACACACACACACACACAACAACCCACAGACAAGTGAAGAAGTCAGTCCACTGGCAGACACGACAATGGACTTTTGGCAGGCCGACTGGGGCAAGGTGGTGTTGACAGCCAAGAGGGAGAGGTTGCAGATGTGCGAGATCAGTAAACGGGAGCCACATGGAGATAAGTTGATCACCCTTTTGCAGCTTGGGCCAAATTGGTTTTAAATCTTTTGGCATGTGAATGATAACAGTAGATATGTAGAAACTGAAGGAAAAGCCAAATGGGAACGGCCACCGATATATAGTATCTTCTGCTGGCACAGAAATTCAGTAAGTAGGCAAAGTTGTCTCCTCTTGAGAAATGCAATGGTAGAAAGGTTTTGGAAAATACTAATTTGATGGTCCTCGAGGTTAGATCAGTTAAGATCCTGGCTCTCCAAACTATTGCTTGCTTAGTCAGGAATAGCATGATGCAGAATATAATGTCCAATGTAGGATTTCCTCCTTTGAGTTTAGGCTATGTACCCTAAGTACCCTATGGGCTCTTTTTACTCCCAACTCAGCTAGTCTGGGCCTATGGAGTAGAATATTAAATTGCCCTCTATTATCTTGATATTTCAAGTACGAGTAGATATTATTAAGGTAGTGTTGACAGTCTGCAAGATAGCCTGCGACTGCAGAGCCATGAGAGAGAAGCTTAGCCAGAGTTTCTCTGCTTGGCGTCTATTGTGTTTTATCTCAGAAAGTTCAGTCATGACAGGGCAAGTTCAATAAGGCACAGGAGATGGAGCGTCTCTAGAATTATCCTACAGCATCTTATAATGAAAGATGAGGATATTCTAGAATGTTTGACATGGGAGGGCTCACCAATTTGTGAGGGCTCCGGTCTTTAAAGAGGACCTTTCACGTCCTCATATATATGCGGTTTTACATACCGCTAGAAAGCCGACAGCGCACTGAATAATGATGAAAAGGGGGATTGCCTAAATTTTGAAGTTAAGATAACATGCATACCAGTGGGAGTCCAATCGCAAGAGAATGAAGGTTCCATTCCCCTGTCCAAAAGGAACAGCAGGCCAAGCGTGAGCCTGCTGTTCTATTCTCTCTCTATGATGCTGCTAGAGATAGCCACATACAGTGCATAGCTATCTCCTGCAGTCCCATGGAGAATTAATGGAGCAGCAATGCGTATGCTCGGACTGCTGCTCCATTTAGCTGGAAGAACAGGTCCTCATCCTTGTGAGCTGTGGATATGAAATAAAACTTTTCTAATTAAAAAAAAAAAAAAAAAAAAAAAAAGTGTTAAGTTGCAATCTGAATTTAATAAACTCAAAGTCCATACTCACACATTCCATGCTTGCGGGCAATGTAACGCAGAATGGTGTTACTCTGTGTTAACATAACGTCTCCATCCAAAAGGTAGGGCAACTGCACAATACAAAATTTGCCATCAACACTAACTTGGTTCTAGAACAAATCCTAATCAGTATGGCCATATCTGTTCACTAACCCACAATTAAGTCATGATTTCCCTTTACCATGTTTACATACATTTGGAAAGTCCAAGCCCAGCTTCTCTTTCTCATCCAACCACTGACTCTTGTCATAATCTGGGGCTATATGGAGACAGAAGAATTAGTTCGAAGAAGTGCAAGGAAAAATAAAACAAAAATACTGGCAGAGTGACTCATAGGACTTTATGTACTGACAACATGCATAATGCAGAATTTACTCACCTATTTAGGTTGTGGCACAACAACCAATGATCTGTGCACAACAGTCATTCAGGATGCAGCAGTCTTTGGAAAGGGAAAAACAAAAAACAAAAAACCTCTCTCTTGACATGACAGCAGACAAAGTCCAGAGGAAATGGTAAATGTAAAAATGGGATTTTTGTACTCACCGTAAAATCCTTTTCTCGTTGTATTCACTGGGGGACACAGCACCATGGGTATAGACCTGGTCACTAGGAGACAGACACTAGGGAAATGAAAGTTGTTGGCTCCGCCTCTAGGCTATACCCTGCCACAGCCACTGTGCAGTTTGTACAGTAGCAACAGTAGGAGAGAGACACAAAAGGAATATGGAACCAACAACCACCAACAGTGCCTGAACCCGAAAAAGAACCAACACAGTTCGGGCAGGAACACTGAAAAACAAGGGTGGGATCTGTGTCCCCCAGCGAATACAACGAGAAAAGGATTTTACGGTGAGTACAAAAATCCCATTTTCTCACTTATTTCACTGGGGGACATAGCACCATGGGATGTCCTAAAGCAGCCCCAGAGGGTGGGAATAACACGGCCATGCAAACCCTTAACGCTCAGCCACTTCCAGAAACTTACAACCCAAACTGGCATCGACAGAGGCCACAGAATGGATCTGGTGAAACTTAGAGAAAGAGGATGGAGGCCCAGTGGGATACTTACAGACCTGGAAGCAGAAGCCTGATGCCAGAGGCCCAGGAAACTCCAACAGCTCTAGAGGAGAGAGCCGTCACACGGAAAGGCAGAGCCCTACCCTTAAACCAATAGGTCTCCTTAATCTCAGACCAAAGCCATCAGAAGATGGGACCTCTGGAAGCAGGCAGGCCCTTGCAAGGGAACTCAGGGAGAACGAGCAAAGCGTCCGAACAACAGAAAGGAACCGTGAGGGACAGTATACACGCAAAACACCTGGGCAACAACTGGGCAGGGAAGAGCAAGCACTCACATGGATGCCTGGGGACCGAGCAAAAAGAGGGCAAGACCAAGTCCTTGATGTGGAAGGAGGAAAACCACCCTAAGAAAAAAATACTGTGGCAGACGTAGGAAAACCTTATCCTTGTGGAGGACCAGAAAGGGAGGCTGCCGAAAAGAGGGCAGCCAATTTGGGACCCCTGCAGATGTAGCTAATGGCCACCAGAAACTTGATCTACCAGGACAGAAGGCAAAAAAAGGGATATCAAAGGCTCGAAAGGGGTGGGAACCTGAAGCACCTTAAAGACGAGGTTAAGATCCCACGGATCCAAGGGTTCCAAAGGAGCACAGAGTGGCACTCCTGTAGGACAGTCTTTAAAAGGGAAAAAGACTAAGACGTTGATCCAGACCAGACTGGGGAACATCCGATGAGAATCGTTACTCCCCCAACGGTGGACGTAAGCCTTCCACGTTTGATGGCAGATCTAAGCTATCTGGAATTTCTGGGCCTTGAGTATGTTAGGATAACAAACTCTGAAAAAACCACGACTCCTCAAACCTTGGATTCAACAGCCACATTGTGAATGCAGCTGAGTCAAGGTGGGGTTGAACAGCGGTCCTTGAGACAGAAGGTCAACCAGCAGAGGAAGAGGCCAAGGAGCATCCGCCAACAGGAACATGAGATCCACATACCAGGCCCGGCAAGGCCAATCTGGTGCCAGGATAGCTTGAACCCCCTTGGTCTTAAGATTCTGGAGGACCCAAGGGAGAAGAGGAAGCGAAAAACCAAACTCACAAGAGCACCAGCGGTGATGGTTCGAGGATCCAGAGACCTGGCAATTTAGCCGGGGACTTTGTGGTCCCAGCGGAGGCGAAAAAGGTCGACGTCAGTCACGCCACAGTTGAAGGAAGATCTGCTGATAAAGCGACCCTCGCCTGGAGCAATATTTTCTCGACTCAAGGAGTCCGCCACCCAGTGGTTCACGCCAGAAAAAAGGTTGACCACCGAAAGAGCTGGAAAGAGGCGCTCCACCCAAGGAAGAGATTGTGAGGCTTCTACTAAGGTCGCACGGCTCCTGGTGCCCCGCTGAGGATTCAAGTAGGCGACCATGCAGGAGAGGTCAGTCTGGACTGTGACCAGATGTCCTTGGAGAAAAGGGCAAATAAGATAGCCCTGGGTTCCAGCAGGTTGAACCGGAGGGAGGAATCTGCCCTGGACCACAGGCCCTGAACAGTCAAAGCATCGAGGACCACTCCCCAGCTGGAGAGACTGGAGTCAGAGGGAATCACCTACCAACAGAGGGGGGGGGGGGGGAAGGACTTCCCTTGAGAAATTCCTGGGGAGGAGATACCTAAAGAATCTCTTGGCGAACCAAGGAGGAAAGAGAACCAGGCAGATGAGGCTGTCCGGAGATTTGTCCCAGCAGGCCGGAATCATCAAGTGGAGAGGACGATAGAGTAAATGAATGAAAGGTACAGCCTAGAAGGTCAAGGCGATCGTGCGCAAGACCCACATGCCAAAACGAAGAGAGCAAGGAGAGTACCTCTGAAGGAGGGACACATCGGACCTCAGGATCTTGGCCTCCGGGAGGAGAACCACACCCTGGAGCGAGTAGAGGATCATGTCCCGGATTCCATGTGTTTAGAGGGCACAAGACATCCTCATTGATGAGCCAGCAGAACCGGCAAAGAAGGACCAAGGTGAGCCACAAGCTGGTCAGATTGTCTGACCTGGAGGGGCTTCACCAGGAGGTTGTCCCAGTCTGGAAACACGGCAACACCTCTGGTGTGGAGGATGGCCATGAGACACGCCATCACTGAGAAAAAAAAACCCAGAGGGCAGAGGCCAGCCGGAAGGGGAGAGCAATAACTGGAAAGGTCAAGGATCCACCGCAAAACGAAGAAACTGCTGACGGCACAGCGCGATGATGTAAATGGACAAAGAATTCGCCCATCTCCAGAGATGCCACCACAGACTGCATAGACTACAGCGGAACTTGCAGACATGGACGAACCTGTTGAGCCCTTTCAGGTCCATGATGGGACAAAGGAAGCCATCCTTCTTGGGAATGGAGAACAGATAAGAATAGTAACCCAGGATACGCTCTGAAGCGGGAATGGGGACGCTGACTCCCTGCCGCTGGAGATTGGAGACAGCCTGGATTGTCTGACATAGGGAAGGCAAAGAGACTCCAGCCAAAGCTGGAGTAGCCGGACGACACCGCCTCTCAGGCCCCAGACCCAGAAAACAAACAAAAAACTTCATGCCGAGGAGGGCTAGGAAGAGGAAGGCCTGGATGACTTGGTGCAGAACTGCCAGGGAGGCCTGGACTTGAAAGAAGCTTTCTGGACCAGGAGAACGGCTGACACATAGGACGCCTATGAGGGAGGAAGAATCTATTCCCCCATGGCCTCAGGGATAAGCTTCTCGACACCTTTAACAAAAATTCGGCCCAGGTCGACCTGGAAAGGGAGAAGGTCTGTGTTCGCCTTCTTGGAGGCGGACTCAGTATTCCACAACGAATCCTATATGGTATGGCGGATAGCCACTGCATTGGCGGCCGCCTTGGCAGATTTGGGAGGCATCTGCAGTTATTTGGAAGCGGTCAGGATCTCAAGAGACAAGCAGCTGGAGGGAAGCTGCATCAGGGAGGTTTGACTGAAGCTGTTTGGCCCAGGAAAAGCAGGCCTTGATGACCCAAGAGGCAGCGAAGGAGAGCCATAGTGAGAAACCAGCCACTACAAAGGCCACCCTGGCGAGGGAAGCCACCTTCTTGCAGCAATACAATAGCCAGCATTTAGGACAATGCAATGTATCAGTTCTGCATTGCAAACAATACAACAGAAGCGATCCGATCTCACTCCGAGGGATCACTGAGGTAGGCAAAGTCCGCTGAAGGCAGAATAGAAGCCTTGGAGAGCCTAGCTATCACGGGATCCACCACGGGAGTCTCTTAATGATAGGAAGGGACACATGGGGCGGCTCGCTGACAAGATGTCAAGACAGGCCGGCTTGCGCTCACTAATTACTGATATATAAGTACCGCCCGCTAACCGATTGCACCACTGGAACAACCTACTTCCTTTACCTCGGATGTTCATCATTTCCAGCCAGGGAGAGCTAGAGACCTGTGTCACAGCATAGCCTGGCAGAACTGCCCAAGCTCACCTTCCACTTGGAGACACACAGGTCAAGGGAAGGGATGTCCGACTTCCTAGTAGAAGACAGGATGGTCCAGGGAGAAGTCATTGTGCCCTCAAGATGTGATCAAACACCCAGTGGCAGAAGGAGATGTCCACTTGAGAGGATAGGTCCAGGTCCTCAGAGATCTGTAGGGTCTCCCTACCACATGGATGACTCCCGCATAGCAGCAGATATAGATGAGCCTAGCTAAAGCTCCGAGTCGGAGTCAGAGGCGTCCCCAGGTAAGTAGACCAAGCAGAGGGAGGCAGGTATCCGCCTGTCGGAGTGGAGCCGTGAGCTGAGTCCCTATCTGGGGAGTACCCAGAGGAAGGGGTGGTGGACCGTGAACAGTTGGAAGACTTCCTGGTCCTTTTGAGGGGATGGCTCCTGGAGCTGCGATGGGAACTATGAGGGTGCCCAGGGAGATCCCTAGAAGCCGCCGACTGAGCAGCCATTCCAAGTTTCCAGCACTGACTAGTTAAGTCTGGTAAGGACACCATGGCCAAGGTGAGGGAGGCCACCCAATCTGGGGATGGAAGAACCCGGAGAGGGGCCAGGAGGTTCCTGACTGGCTGAGGTGGAAGGCAGAGACAGTACATGGGCTCAGGCTGTCCGCACGGCAACTGTTTTTGATACAAGGGGTGCACATATAAAAATGTGACGGAACCAGAGGGGCTGGAGGGTGAGTGACAAAGCAGAGGGGGACCATGGAAATTAGGGGTAACCCAGGGGGTTAGCCTACCAGATCGCAAAAGATGGCCACTCACAAACTGCTGCAGAGAGGGCTCCGCAGGTGCAATGTCTCCCAGGGAGCTGTGAGGAGAGTAAGAGGAATCCCCGCTTTCCCAGCAAGCCAAAAAGACAAGAAGCAAGTAAAAAGTGATTCTGAGGAGAGCAAAGCCCTTCCCCTGGTAAATACAGGCTCAGTAGCTACTGTACTGGGCAGGCTGAATTGCTTGCCAGGACAGCCCCCTGGACAATGGAAGGCCCCAGGCGGAGTCTGAATGCCAGAAAAGCCAGGGAAAGGGGCGGGACAGCTGCGGCCTAGTTCCCGGCCAGGCCTCGGACTCGCTTAGAAACGTGCCTGGCCGCAAGGCACCGTTGGCGGCGAGGCGCGGCCACGAACTCTGGAAGTCCCAACGGAGGCCTGGGAAAGGTACCGGGGGGGCCAGGAAAGGGGGTCCCCACACGAGGGGGGGGGGGACCGGTACTCTGGCCGCCAGTGTGGTGATTGGGGACTGGGTGACCGGCGAGGCTCTTTTGCAGAGCGCTGCGCCCGCAGGAGGGTACGACTAGTGTGGTGTACACGCTGAAGACCCCCTGCACCTGAAAGAAAAGTAAAAATAAAAACGATGTAAGACAGAAGACCTGAGTCAGGTCGTGTCTGCCTCCTACGACACTAGGTTTAAAACTGATTCATGCACAGTGGCTGTGGCAGGGTATAGCCTGGAGGCAGAGCCAACAGCTTTCATTTCCCTGGTGTCTGTCTCCTAGTGACCAGGTCTATACCCATGGTGCTGTCTCCCCCAGTGAAATAAGCGAGAAACTTCTATTTATATAAACAAACATTTTGCATTTATCCCCTTAGCAACCCAGGGCGTAATAGTACATCTTGAGTCGCATGACGATGTATGGAGAGAGCTCAGGAGCTGAGCTCTCCATACACAGCGGGTGCTGGCTGTATAATACAGCCCGGACCCACTGCTAACAGCAGCGATCGGGCGGCTGTTAACCCTTTAGCTGTTGCGGTCAAACGGGACCGCGGCGTCTAAATTGCGCAGGCGCCATCATTTTTCCCCGATCGCCGCCCTCCAGAACATCATCGGAGGGCGGCGATCGGTTGCCATGACAGCCAGGAGCCTATTGAAGGCTCCCAGGCCTGTCATTACATTAGATCTATTAAGCGATGTCAGAGGCATCGTCTAATAGAAGTATAGGCATTTTGCTTTCAGTGGATAGAAAGCGATCAGACCCCCTAGGTTTCAAGGTCCCTAGGGGGTCTGATCATACAAGTAAAAGTATAAAAAAAAAAAAAGTTTTTAAAAGTATAAAAAAAAAAAAAAAAAAAAAAAAAAAAAAAAAACCCACAAAAGTTCAAATTACCCCCCTTTCCCTAGATCAGATATAAAAGTAAATAAACAAAAGTAAACATAAACACATTAGGTATCCCCGCGCTCCAAAATGCCCGAACTATTAAAATATTTAATGCAAAAATGAAAAGTGGCCGGGTCTTTAAGGGGTTAATACCCAATACCTCTGGACTTTGTCACTTCAAGAGAGAGTGACTGCATTTTTTTTTTTCTGCCTACACTCTAACAAAAATATTAGTGGCGGTAGCAGAAACAATATAACATTCAGTATGGAGGTATACCAGTCATACAGATCTGGTGACCATCCCCCAAAAGAGCAGCTTTCAGTTTTTCAGACAAGTTTAACTACTTCCTGCCCCAGAATGTAAAAGGACAGTACTGTAAATGGGTCATTCCTGCAAACTGCCATGCTTTGGCATACTGGTACTGCCATAGCCAGTGGATAGCAGTTTGAGATAACTGAATCAGGCCATTCCACAGTCATAGTAATTTCATCACCAATGGGTGGTTTTCGTCTGACTAGTATGGCAGCCAGGAACCTTCTGAGGGCTCCCAGGTCTGTTATAGTAATACAATTATTGAAGTATAAAATGGCAGTACTGGAAATAGGTGAAATACAGCACATCTCCAGCATCCCCATCAATCTTGTGGCACAAATAACACTTTACACAGCGCCATAAGAGTCAGAAAAAGTTACACGTGTCAGAATTTGGCAACTAGAACTAAAAAAAAAAAAAAAAATCAGCTAGAGGAAGAAAACTGCACGCTCATAAACGCAATAACTAACAATGGAGTAATCCACAAGGATTTCTGACGTAAATTTGAGACTGACTTGTCAAGGGTGAACAGTTTTTGAGTGGAATGGCAACAAGCAGAACACTGCTGAGCATGCGCACCCTGCAACCCCCCCCTCCCAAGAACAGAAACCACTCACCTTCCCCTGTCACGTAGCGCTTCTCTTCGTAGGGAGTTCCGGTGTATTCCAGCAGCAGGCGGATCGCATGGCAGAGCTAGAGCAAAAATAAGACAATATCACATTACCAGTACGTCGGAGCGTAGTGATATCTACCACATAACTTTCAATACTCCTCTCACCCCACGGATATCCCAGTAGCCGAGGATCATCATCTTGTCCAGTAATGTGTCTATTTCTGCTCTGTTCACTGCGCTTTGATCTCGCCAAACGATTGCTCGGACGTTCACGTGACTCGCTCCTGAAATAACAGCCAATCAGGTCAGGTTGAGAGAAGGCGTCAAATGTTGGACTTTGTGTGGCTTTTTATGTGCAGATACTAAGTAGTAAATTTGATGTTGATTATTGGTGTTGCTAGATAATAATTTACAAACTATCAAACATGTGACCATTTGTGGACTATATTTCTTTCAAGCCTTATTAAAACATTCATGTGAGGGGAAAAGGACTCACTTGATGCTTTTACATACCTCCCAACTTTCAAAGGACAGAAAGAGGGACAGTATGTGCGGCACATTATGCGTGCTGCGACAAATTTAGCTCCATCCACTTCTATGTTGACTCTGCCCATTCTCATCCATTTTTCTGTGTGCCCACACACGGTATAATGCTCCTACGGACACCATTACATTATATGCCCCCACATAATATTGTTCCCCTCCAATTGTCCCACAGTATGAAGTCCCTCTCCTGGAGCCCCAGTTTAAACTAGGGGAAACTAGAGGGGGACATTAAACTGGGGCAGCTGGAGGGGAATACTAAACTGTGGGGCAGCTGGAGGGTGACATTAAACTGGGGGCAACTAGAGGCGGACATGTCCCCCTCCAGTTTAATGTCCCTTTCCGGTTGGCTTCAGTTTAATGTCCCCATCCAGCGATCCCCACTATTTGATGTCACCCTTCATCTGCCCCTCCAATTTAATGTCCCCCCTCCATCCATCCCCAGTTTAATGTCCGCCCTTCAGTTGCCCCCCAGTTTAATGCCTCACTCTATATGCTCCAGTTTAATGTCCCCACTCCATCTGCCCCCAGTTTCATGTCCCCCCTTCATCTGTCCCCATGATTAATGTTCCCTTTCAATTTGCCCCCAAAGTTTAACATAATACACTGATACTCGCGCTTACAGCTCCCGGGGTCAGAGCCCACAGAGGCCAAGTGGTGAGGCAGGAGCTGTGTGTGGACAGGTCCTACTTCACCATTGTATTCAACTCATCTGCGTCCTCCAGACGAAGATGAGTTGCAACCGGGATGTACTTCTTGCTGACCAGGACAGTGGGACAGGATCCGGTATCTGGGACTGTCTTGCTGAATCCGGGACGGTTGGGAGGTATGGTTTTGGGCTGTGTTCTAACCCCTTAAGGACATGGTAAACACCACCTTTAGCCTAAGGGTAAGTACACACAGTAGAATTTGGTGGCAGATTCTTCACAAATTCTGTCACCCATTGTTTTCAATAAGCGTCCTGCTCAATCTTCCCCAGATGCTGCGGCTTTAGCAGCAGAAAGTCGATACTGAATGCCAATGCCCTGCATCGGCATCCTGTCGCGGGTACACCGCGGCCAGAAAACAGAGGCTCAAAGTGAAGAGAAATTCCTCTTCATTTACCATTGTGTACCCCTGTTGCGGAACGCAGCAGAAACGCATTGCAAATCAGCGGCAGATTCCGCCCAAATTCTGTCTCCCATTGTTTACAATGGGAGACAGAGATCGCAGCAGGACGCTGAAAAAATAAGCATCCTATTCGATCGTTTTTTTTTTTCCTACTAGAAGACATCGGCACCCTCTCAAACGCGTTGTGGGGTGGTCAAGTGCGGCCAGAACATGTTGAGAAACCCCTTAGATGCTGCGGTCATGATTGACTGCGGCATCTAAGGATCTAACATCCGTTCAGAGCTGAGCTCCACAAATATTCATACTTGCATACTCACCCAGAAGTAAGGCTCCGAAAACAAAGTGAAATCTAGTGGGTCAGTTGCATCGGCCAGGCACTCTACCATTGAGTATGTTACGTGAGCACGTTATGTGCTGATCATGTCATGAGCAAGAGACATGACCAGTACATTAACATGCAGATATCAGAAGAATTGGTTATGATCTTGTCATGCTCAGTCCTCCAGGACATTAAAGGGGGTGTCCAGGATAAATGGAAATCCCTACACTAATCTAAACACCCTCTCTCCTTTTCCTTTCTAAATAACATAATTAATGTACAGTATATTTACCCATAACCCTGCGATGGTCACATGAGACAGGTGACATATGCTGGTTATCCGGTGACGATCCGTTTCCGGAAACGGAACGTTACTACTACTCCCCCCCGCCATCCACTCCATCATACTTCCAGGCTTCTTCTTGCGGGGCGGCTCCTCCCTCTTTTCTAACTATTGCTATCTGCTATTGCTGCCGATAATCCATGTCTACGGCGCAGCTCCTACACCTGCGCAGTAGAGGCGGATCGTCACTGCAGAGCACAGAGCAGCAATGGAACAATAGCGTGCGCAGGCAGTCAGAAAAGAAGGATGGGCCATCCCACAGGAGGAAGAGAGGTAAGTATGTAGTGGGGTCGGGGGTTGGGCTGAGTAGGTAAAGAATGGCTAGTAGTGGGCGGGATAGCTAGAGAGACAGGGAGGGGGGTGTATGGGAGGGAGAAAGGAAGGGGGGAGTGAGGTGAGAGGGAGCTACTGTGGAAATTACATAGCAGGATGCTGAACCATGTAAACAAATGCAGAAGATACCAGGAGCTCCCAGAGACACCCAGAAATCACTCAAAACACTGCTAAAGTTATATGGGTACATTATTAACCCATTAATAGCACTAGCAGACCTTTTTTAAAAAAACATTTTTGCGGGTTAAATGCATCAAAAGTATTGAGAGACATACACCTCGATCAACGATTTTGGAACAGGCTAGTGTAGACTTTAGCCATTTGCACAAGTAAATTTTTTGGGCTGCACAGCCCCAGTTCAATACTTCAAGCATGGTACAATCAGGGTAAAAGTCACAATTTATGGCCAAGCATCCATAATTTCTACTTTTGATAGGCCTTGTTTTCAATATACCTACATCAGACAACTGGTATAAATCTGTTATCTCTTTCTCTTATATATATAAAAATTTGTTTCTGTCTGTTCTTTATGCACGTCCAAATGACTAGACTGATCTTCACCAAATTTGGCACACAGGTACATCAGGTGTCCGGGAAGGTTTTACACCGGGTCTCAGCTCTCTAGGACGTACCATTCCTGAGATACAGTATTTCCCAAAAATTACATGCATTAGCCAATAGAAGCTTGCAAATCTTTCACTCATATTCCAACTGCCATACACACGGTCACATGTCCCTTATCAGTCAATAGAAGCTCGCAGGCGCTTAGTCTCCACATGCACACAGCTTTACTCCAGGTTTCCATAACAAATCAGTCATCTTCACTGCTGTAGTTCAGCTTTAAAGGGGCAGGGCACTGTGGATGACACTGTTACACAAGTTGATAGTAGTATAATGTTGTACCGTGTTAGCCATTGAAAGTAGTGGAAGAGTGAAGAAATCAGGCGATACCTTTTAGAGGCTAACTGAGTATATTTATAAGTAAGCTTTCAGGAGTACTAGCTAGCTCCCTTCATCAGACATTGTGTGATACAAGAACTGAAAATTCACAGATTTTTATACACATGGTTTTCAAAGCATTTTAGAGTCCTTAAAAAAATGCAATCTAAGTAGAGAAGTTATTTACAACAGGTCAAAAAAACAGTCTGGAAACTTGTGGTGCGTGACGGAGGGATCAGTAATTCTTGCTGTTATCTGTTTGCTATCAGGAGGTGATTTGTGTCCCTCACAGTTCATACATAGTGTGATTTGAAGCTGGCATGAATATTGAGTTCAGTTCATGTTTCATACATAGTGTGACATGAAACTGGCATGAATATTAAGTCCAAATTGCAGAGTTTGAAATTTTTGCATAAATTTGTACTCCATTTCTTTCCTTTTCTCCTGCGTCTTAAAATGTCCCATTAAAACCACAACCCGCAAATCTTCAATAGAGTGGTTTTCTCCGGAGAAATGTGCGGCCACTGGGAGATCGGTTCTGCTGTTATTAATATTGGATCTGTGTGAGTTCATTCGTTGACTGAGTCTCTGCCCTGTTTCCCCCACATAGAGGCCTGTGGTGGGACATTGCACACACATTATGAGGTACACCACATTGGAAGACCTGCAGGAGAATGTCCCCCTAATTCTGTGCACCTGTTGTGACTGTGGGATAGGTACACTGTCAGTGGTGTGGATGTGCTTGCAGGTCCTGAAGGCCCCAACTGAAAATGGCACCTCACCTTGCCTACATAAAAGGTGCATGACCTGCAAGCACATCCACACCACTGACAGTGTACCTATCCCACAGTCACAACAGGTGCACAGAATTAGGGGGACATTCTCCTGCAGGTCTTCCAATGTGGTGTACCTCATAATGTGTGTGCAATGTCCCACCACAGGCCTCTATGTGGGGGAAACAGGGCAGAGACTCAGTCAACGAATGAACTCACACAGATCCAATATTAATAACAGCAGAACCGATCTCCCAGTGGCCGCACATTTCTCCGGAGAAAACCACTCTATTGAAGATTTGCGGGTTGTGGTTTTAATGGGACATTTTAAGACGCAGGAGAAAAGGAAAGAAATGGAGTACAAATTTATGCAAAAATTTCAAACTCTGCAATTTGGACTTAATATTCATGCCAGTTTCATGTCACACTATGTATGAAACATGAACTGAACTCAATATTCATGCCAGCTTCAAATCACACTATGTATGAACTGTGAGGGACACAAATCACCTCCTGATAGCAAACAGATAACAGCAAGAATTACTGATCCCTCCGTCACGCACCACAAGTTTCCAGACTGTTTTTTTGACCTGTTGTAAATAACTTCTCTACTTAGATTGCATTTTTTTAAGGACTCTAAAATGCTTTGAAAACCATGTGTATAAAAATCTGTGAATTTTCAGTTCTTGTATCACACCATGTCTGATGAAGGGAGCTAGCTAGTACTCCTGAAAGCTTACTTATAAATATACTCAGTTAGCCTCTAAAAGGTATCGCCTGATTTCTTCACTCTTCCACTGTTACACAAGGTCACATACACACAGCTTTACTCCAGGTTTCCATAACAACCAATCGCAGGTTTTTCACTGATATCCAAACTGAGATACACATGATCACATGACGCTTATGGACCAATGGAAACTCGCAGGTTCTTCAGTCTTGACATACACACAGCTTTACACCAGGTTTCCATAGCAACCAACTACACACAAACGACATACAAAATAGACCAGTGCCAATTCTTATGAGGCCACCACACAAACAAAAAATGAAATATACCCGTGCGAAGCTGGGTCCTTCTGCTAGTACATTAATAAATTTTCCCTATACAGCTCTAGCTAATAAAACTTACTGCCTCAGCCAGCACTAGGGACAGCTGAGTGCATATGAAATAATACAGCTATAAAAAATATCCTTTCACTGTGCTCCCTGTAGTGACAGCTGCATATAAATGCAGTCAATCTGTATGGGGAAGCAGGAGACAAAGATCAACACTGAGCCCTCTATCCCCACTTTGTAAGGGCAAGTTATAGTGTTTGTTTATACCATTTTGGGTAATATTTGATGTTTTGATCACTTTTTTTTTTTGCAAGCTAAAAATCAGCAATAATGCTAGGCTCACATCTGCGTTGGAGTCTCTGTAGGAGAAACTGCTGCAGATTCCACCTAAAATTGGCAGAGAGAAAAGTCCTGCAAGGACTCTCTGTCAGTTTCAGTATAAAACCAGGCGGGAACCCATGATAGTCTAAGTAACAGCTTTTTAAGTGGACAGGCTCTCTGTCTTTTGGGTCCCTATACGGACCTAATCAATGGAGAGTCGAACACTGGTGTAGTGTAAACCTAGCGTTAGACCATTTAGATTTTTTATTCCTGCTAAAGCATTCACTGTATGGGATATATGTTTTACAGAGACACTTATTATGTTTGTTTATTTTTATTTGTGATCTAGGGAAGGGAGGTGATTTGAATTTATATGGCTTTTTTAAATCTTTAAAATCTTATTAAAATTTATTTTATTTTTAGACCCCTAGGGGACTTCAACCCTAGGGAGTATGAATACTCATACAATATACTGCAATACTAAAGTAGGTTAAAGGACAAAATGGATGCCACAATCTGCTATTCAATTTCTCTCAAGCATGGAATTATCACATCTGGATATAAACTGGTGTATGGGCCCATAGCAGGACGCAGAAGGTAAGGAATGCCATTGGGATTTTGGTGGGCAGATTTTACTGGAATAGTTTTCAGCCAGTGTGTCTCATTTGCAGAGCTCTTGAGGTGCCAGAACAATGGAAATCCCCAAAAAGTGACCCCATTTTGTAAACTACTCCCTCTCAAGGATTTTATCAAGGGGTATAGTGAATAGTTTAACCTTACATGTGTTTCACAGAGTTGAGTTGTTTCACAGAATGTTATATACAATTGGGCTGTAAATTTGGAACATATTTTCCAATACAATGTTGCTTCAACCCATGTTTTCATTTCCCAAGGGGTTAAGGGAGAAAATGTACTCACAATTTTTTTAACCACTTCCAGACTGCTCATTGGGTATATACATCTGGAAGGTGGTTGTCTAGTTCTGCAAGGACATATTGCGGCTCCCTTCTTACCCGGAGGTCACGTGATCTGCCAGGTGCAGCGTCTGTAAGAGCTGTTGGGTCCTACAGGACCCAGATCAGCTCTATAGTATTGTGCAAGTAACATGGAGGAGGCTGTATTCCTCCTGCAACTGGGGTTAAATGTACCAGCCCCAATTACAGGGAAAATCAGCCTCCCCCCCCAAAAAAAAGTAATTAGATGTCACCAGAGGTCTATTATGACCTTATTACACAATGTAAAAAAAATAAATAAATAAAATGTAAATAAAATAATAATAAAAAAAAAAATAATACGCCACTAAAACGCCCTTATTACAGGTTATAGTCCCACCCCTGACTACACCGTAAAAAATAAAAATTACCGTAAGGGAGAGGAAAAACTATTTTATAAAGTTTTTTAGTAGCACTTTGTGTTATTAAAAAAAAAAAAAGAAAAGTGAAAAACAGACACGTTTTCCCTCCTTTTTTGTTTATATTTTCCCGGATATAAAAAAATTTAAACACATGAAAAAATAAAAACAACATAAAAATAAAGTCCTATGTGTCACTGAAAAAAGACGCAGGAATTAGTTGAATAACACATATGATAAAAATGTTACAGCCCTCAAAACCGCACATACAAAAAAAACCGAAAATGAGTCTGGTCTGGAAGGGGGGTAAAACATCTGGTATGGAAGTGGTTAAGCAATTTCTCCTGACTAAAGAAATGCCCCACATGTGGATGTAAACTGCTGTATGACCATACAGTGGGACTAAGAAGGGACAGAATGCTATTTGGAGGACAGATTTTGCAGAAATGGTTTTCATATTTGCAGTGCCCCAGAAATACCGATACGGCGAAACCCCCCCAACAAATGACCTCAGTTTTGAAACTTGTTACTCCCTTCCTTCCCTCTAGCCACTTCTCTCTGACATGTGGGATCCCCGGTACACGCCATAACAGACTGCTTCACACTCCTGCATGCTTGCTGGCATGACTGAGGAAAGCAAGACACATAACCTTGTTACATTTCACATCAGCAGGTACCAAGTGGGATTGGTACTGACACTCAGGCACTAGACAAGGAATTTGCCACCCCTCATTGGTGTCTGCCTTCTCTCCTGGAATGTGGCAGGTCTTAATACCCCCATTAAACTTAAGAAAATACTCACCTCAAATGACATAAACCTGATATATATCTACAAGAAACCCACTGGTAATGTATTTCTGGGGTGACTTTAAAAGCACTTTGGTTGGATACTTGCTACACAGCTAATCATACCTCAAAGGCCCGAGCAATACTTCTGCACCGTGGCCTGCCTTGTTCTGAGGAGGAGAAGGTGCAGACAAGAGGGCCAGGTATCTACTGTTGCATCACACATACAGTATATGCTACTAAACATCTACATCCCAAACCAATCTAACAGGATTTTTTACCAAGTTAATTAGCTTATTAGTGTAGAAACAATACCCCAATGTAATAATACTGTAGGCAGGGATTTCAGTACAATGCAGTATCCAGCAATAGGTAAGACTACCCCAATGTTGAAGTCCCCAGTCTCAAGGGACTTAACATACAGTATTTCATGGAAACCCTATTTCTATGCGACACCTCGCAAACCTCGAACGCCACGGCCACTTCTTCCTTATCTCACGCTTATTTTTTAGCCAGGTGGAAGATGCCTCAATATCTCTGATTGTGGTCTCGGACCACGCTTCTCTCAAGCTTGCTGTTAAGGACCTTGAGTCTCATATCAAGGCACCACCTAATGAACTAGAAGAATTTAAAACATACTTAAAAATGCAATGCGCAAATTACATAGATGATAATTTGGTACATCTAGATGACACCCCTTTACCCCCTGGCAGCCTAAGTAATGAACAGTGGCGTAACACTCCCGGTTGCAGAGGGACCCGAGGCCCCACCATGATAGCGGTTGGAGAAAGCCTGTTTCCCCGACCGTTATACATATTGTTAATGGAGAGGGGTCCGACATATCGCCAGGCCCCTTTCCAATAGATGTCTGCCTAAGAGAGGTTATTAAAAATAACAAATAGTTATACTCACCTCTCCTGGGCTTCCAAAGATCCCCAGCATCTTTATCAGGGCTTTCCTGGTCTGTGACTGAGGTCACACACCCCAGACGTCACTGCTGGGGCCTGAGATTGGCCCCAGCAGTCACATGGGGTGCATCGGCGTAATGACCGCTGAGGTTCAAACACAGGCCCCAGCAGTGATGTCTGGGGCGTGTGACCTCAGTCGCAGGAAGAGGAACGAGGAAAATGCTGAAGAGAGCCAGGTGGAGCGAGGATGCCCAGCAGAGGTGAGGTAAGGTGAATAGAAGTGTTTATTTTTAATCACCTCCCCTGGGTCTCCGATTATTATACTCTGGGGTCTAGGGAGACCCCAGAGTATAATAATAGCACCGAAGAGGAGGGCCGAATCTCATGAATATTCATTGAATTTCGTAGGATTCACCTGAAGCAGCTCTAGTGGTGCTCTTGGGAGCATTTTATATTGTGTGGGGCCACTGTGGGAAGCTTATTATACTGTGTAGGGCCACTATGGGGAGCATTTTATACTGTGTGGGGGCCACTGTGAAGCATATTATACTCTTTGGGTGCCACTGTGGAGCATATTATACTGTGTGGGGCCCCTTCATTATTCACACAACCTATTTGTTTTATAGAAGACGTATGATATTATTACAGACTGTAATAATATTGCCTGGTGATTATAAAACAGATCCTGTGCAATGTAAATAGCAAAGAAGTCACAGCACTTACAAAAGCACCACAGTACCTTCAAAGAGTTGATCAGCAGGGGCCCTGGGTGCTAGACCTTCACTGATCTCTTAGATTGTTAGGACTCCGCAGATCAGATGTTTCCCAGAACATGCACCTCTCAGTATTGTTTTCATGTCAAGTGCTCCGCTGCTCACTCACTGTATTCTTGTTAACCGCAGTTGTGAGTACTAAATTTCTATCTCTTTCAAGTATGCAGCGCCTATAACTGTCAAGAGTACGCTTGTAGGGAGAGGGCCCCTAGTAAAAGTTTGCACCTGGGCCCACTAGAGTTTAGTTACGCCACTAGTAATGTTGTAATACTACAAAGTACCTGATGAGCTTGTTCCAATCCTGACTCATCTCTGTACTAACATTTATACTACCTACTGCCGTGTGGACTCTTTTATGGACTCCTGAACTATCCTCATTTCAAAGAACCGGCCCTACCTTAGTCCTACTGCTCTATCTCTCTGTTGAATAGTGACTATAAATTCCTTACCAAAATATTAGCTTTCAGGCGTTTCTCCCACAACTTATTCACCCATTGCAGAGAGACTTCACAGCCACACGTCAGGCAGCTCTCAATGTGCGGTCAGCTGTGGCGGCAATGGTGACGTACCAGGGGCATCAGGAGGGCCTGATAATCTTGCTAAGGCCTAGATGCAGAAAAGGCATTAGACAAGGTTTCCTGGAGCTTTTTGCAAGCAACTTTAAGATAAAGGGGCCTTCAAGAGCTCACCCAAATGATGCTGTCAAAGGTCATAACGCCACCTTGTTGTACAAATTCAGAGAAAATCATCAGGGATGCCCCTCTCGACTTCTTTTTAACCTCACCCTTGACCCCCTTCTCCTCTATCTCAACCTAAATCTAGCCCTGTCTACAGCCCACAGCTGACTTTGGCCACCTTTGCAGATGACCTTCTGCTTATCATGCAACAAAAATTTCTTCCCTCAGTCCTACGCAACATTAGTGAGCTGGTCAGGCTATACTTTGAACATAGATAAAACTGAGTCCATGCTTCTGAAGGAAGGGCTGAGGCCGCAATGGTCCAGAACATTCCCATTACATTGGTAAACGATGCATATCTTCTATTTAGGGGTCCAAATCACCAGATCACCCACCAGTCTATACATTGCTAATGACCAAATATATTAAGTCTTTAGAAAACACCCCCAACTCATGGAGAAACAAGCCTTTGTCTTTCTTGGTGAGAACACACCTACTCAAGATGGTTGAATTCCCCACCTTCTGTATATGTGTGGAGACATACAGGTTCTTTATGATATCCTGTGTCAGCTGGGGCCGTAGTTCTTGCACACTTGTAGGTTTCCAAAGCTGAAGTCCTATCTCGTCCCATAAATACTTGATTGGTGGTAAATGTGGGGACTTGGCTGTCCCATTCTGCTGAAAAATTACATGTGGCAGCAGGATGTCCTGCACGCATTGTTGAGTTAATGTTTCTTGTATCACTACTAGGAGCAACCAACTATCGTATGCAATGTCTGTCCAAATCTTCACAACAGTGGTTGTGGCAGTGTGACACTCCATAGCAAAGGCAGGATTAAAGTGAGATGAGACCTCCATACTTGAAGCTCACTGTCATTGGATCCCAAACAGAACCTGGATTAGTTGTTAAGATGATACAGTACCAGCCTGCATCATCAGTCCAGGTTGTTCATATAAATATTGCACATATTGAAATATAACTATTTATACAGTGATTCTCCTATAGACTGCAAGTTGTATTGCAGACATAGGGTACAAGTAACCTAATTGGGCTAAAAATAATAATAATAATTTAAAAAAACAGGAAAATATAAAAAGTCAAATCACCCCCTTTCCCTAGATCACAAATAAAAATAAAAACAAACATAAACAAATTTGGCATCCCTGCATCTGAAAATGCAAAAAGTTATTTAGTCCATATGGTGAACACCGCAGTGGTAAAAAAAAAAAAAACCAAAGCAAAATAGTCAAAGAGCTGTTTTTTTCACAATAAAAAGCAATCAAAACATTGGACATTCCTCAAAATGGTATAAATAAAAACTAAACTGGCGCAAATGCAGTTCTTCCACCCCATTCTGAATTGTTCTCCAGCTTACCAATACATTGTATCGAAAAATAAACTGTATCACTACAAATACAATTTGTCCTGCAAAAAATAAGCTGTAGTACGACTGTTAATGGAAAAATAAAAAAAGTTATGGCTTTTTAAAGTTAAGGAGTAAAAAACATGGCTAAAGCAGGTTTATAGAGGTCTGTAAACAATTTTTTTATACATTGAATTACAAATGTAAAGTTTTCAGTTCACCACACTTGCAATCCTTCCTCTCCATCTGTGTGTATGGACATATGAAAACATCAAACATCACCATAAATTATTAGATTTGTTAGGTATTGTTTCATATCTTACTTTAAATTCCTAGGTAAAAGACAAATAAATTGGAGACTTCTAGATCGGAAAACACATGTATGTTTGTGACCAGGTCTACCATGCTGATATATTACATACTGCAGTTGAATGACTACCTTATTATGAGGACTCCAGGGACATAACTAAAGTTTCACAGGCCCTGGTACAAAAGCTCAGCTTGGGCTTCCCTGCACAACTTCTCTTCACAGTAATCAGTCGTGTCCCTTCCATACATTATAACAGCATTTATACTTCCCTTTCTCTCTCTATATGGGCCAAAATACCAAAACGCCTGCTCACATATATCTAAGCACACAAGCTTCTGTTGTAGCCACCCACATATTAATCATGCCCCTTTTGTACCACAGCCTCCCCTACACAACTCCACCTTGACTATATGCTACTGATCAACTGTTATTTTTACCATAAAAAGTTTTTTTTTTTCTTTCTGACAGTAGAGAGCTGTGTATCATAAATCTCACTCCAGTACACCAGAGGGCAATGGTCACAAATTTACAATGGACAGTCGTCAAAGGAATTCAGAAAGGAGGTCAAATAAGTTTATCTAGCCATAGTGTGATGGGGGTAACTTGTGGCCCCCTTGGTCAGTACAGCCCAGTGCGATCCCTATAGTAACACTGCTGGAGGACTCCCCTCCATTTCTGGGATTATCAGTGTTTGAACATATGGGGTGGTGTTCTGATTGCCATGGGCCAGGTTACCCTCCTAAATTAAAATGAACCATCTTGCGCTAGGTTCACACTAGCGTTCGGGAACTACGTCCCCATTCAGCTTCTCTGCCGATATTATATGGAAACCCGGCAGTCCCCATTATGATCTATGGGGTCTGCGAGTTTCCGCAGGTAACCGCTTTTTAAGCGAATAGGGTTTCCGTTTTTGGAGTCCCCAAGCGGACTCAAAGAACGCAAACCTAAATGCTACTGTGAACCAAGTGTAAAGCATTGGCCCATAATTTCATAAAATCCAATTGACAAGAGTGCAGCCTCTGGCTGCTGCAGGAAAAACTTGTGTGAAAATGGTATTATCAACACATTACAGTATATTTGTGCAATTAGGAACTTTCAAGAATTTTTCCAGAGTATAAGAAACAACAGTAACTGGGTACTCATCCTTATGATGGATAAATAAAAAATAGAGATCACATCTATGATACTGTATAGAGTATTTAAATGAACACACCAGAACCATGGACTGGTTGAAATTGTATTTATTTTCATGCATATTTCATTATTTTATTAAAAGTGTCAACATTTGGAAGAGAAACATTTAAGTGTAACAGGTGATAGCAAACAACTCCTGAGCATGCAGGAAGAAATAGAACATAGTGATGCAAGCACAAATGCATTATACAAGGTCACAAATTATGATCAGCTGGCGCAGATTTTGTCATTAGTTTCTCTAATAAGCAAATAATGTTTTGATATTGGTCTTGAAAATGTCAATTCTAATAGTAAAATACAGAAACCTCTCGTCATAGGAATAGATATGTTGGCAGGCTAGCCTACATGTAGCTTGACACAAATAAAAATGCTGGTGTGTTTTTCTGATTTAATGGAATCAAAGCTACAGTCTGACGTATGACACAGATTAAGATGAGACAGTCTATTTATCAATCATATGCATGGTCCTGTATGGGTTTCTATTCCAAATCTACTGTAGTCTTCAGCAAACAAAATATAGGAAAAGAATTAAAACAACAATGTATTCTAGCACAAAGAACATTTCAATGCCTGCTCAAATAACACAATTCTCTTAGTTCACTATCAATACAACTCTCGGCATGCACTCTTAACTGTAAGAAAAATATACCTTTAGTATAAAGTGGCCATACTGACATTGAAAATTGTGGACACATATAAATATAAAATGTCTATGGCAATTCCTTGTGACCTAGTAGCATACATGCTTAAATGCCTTAGCTGCTTCTTTACCCTTTTCACAGCAGTTGTATATGAGATCTTCTTTCCCTATACCTACAAAGAGTACAGCATTTACCTTGCTGTGCATTTTTCACTATAGAAACCTATTTCTACAATCATGGATTTCAGTGTTTTGTCATTAGATTCATATGAGAAATTTTTTTCACCTTTAATTACATTAATAGCCTCAGTCATAGCATGACATATCATAACACATCATGTGTTTTCTTTTCTTTTTTTGGTGATTTTCTAAGGCTTTTTTCCTGTTGAAGTTCTTGCCATGTAAATAATGTGCATTTCATTGACATCACCAATCAAGCTTTCTGTGCTATAGCCTTGTTTTTACAATCTTAAGTCTGCACTCAAACTTGAAAATTCTTTATTGTTCTTTCATATGGTGAACCCCATGCACTGTCATCTAAATTTCTAATGTCCTCCCCCACCTCCAGTCTCCATGACCTTATTTTAGGGTTTCTTTTTTTCCTCTCCAATGATTCCAATGTCTGCTCCTTTGGAATTCCCATCCAGTCCTCCTCCCATACAAAGCATTTCTTCGGGAATGGTCTCCAGCTCTTCACTTTGCAGAGCCTGTGTGATCAACATCAACTCCTCACACAGTGTCTCATATCGATACCCAACCCGTATATCAGGCACATTAGTTCTGCGAATATCATTTCCCTCTGGACCTTCTCGCAGATAATTAGGCCCCAACCAATAACTTTTTACCTGTCAGCACATGAGAACAACATAACATAACAACGTTTTATGTTTATGAGCAAGATTGTAACAATTATTACCAAATGAACCAAGTGTTTCTGAATATTAACATAGAAAAGCCTTAAAACTGAAGAAATAAACACAGATCACACATGGTATAAATAATAAGTTCTTTAACCAGCCTAGACATTTTCACTATGTGCCGCATATGGATTTTGGTGTAAATTTAGCCACGGATTATATCCATTACCAAGTGGTAAACCAGTTGCCAGCCACTCTTCAACTGTATACATCTGGCAGTCGGCAAATAATGACTTCCCAGCGTCCATCGTAATAGTAAAGGGGATTTCAGGTCTTTAAATATGGCACCCCCTCAGCATACCGCTGGGTCTCCACTGATCATGGGCATTAACCCTTTAATTGTGGCCTGTTTGTCACCTCACTTCCACCTGATCCCAGCTCCTACCCCTACTACACAGTTTATTTTCGTTGCTGGTATGGCTTTCGAGTTGCGAGATCGGTTTAATCTCCCCCAAAAATTTTAATAAGTAGTGATAAAAACATTAGACAGTGGTATTTTGTAAAAACTACATCTTGTGCTCCAGAAAAAGATGCTTTAGGCCCGGGGCCCCACATTGCGAAAAAGCCGCACTTTGGCAGTACGTGGCTAATCCCATCCACACATTGCAGAAAAATATCTGTAGTGGAAATGCTGCTATTATGTCGAGTTTTTGTAAATTGCAACATGTCAATTAAACCTACGGAAACGATGACATTTTCCGTATACGTATAATAGGGACAGAAAGTTTTCCTCTGCTGACTTTTTGTGTCGCGAAGAGTTTCCACAGCGGTGTTTTCCACAACACTTTTTGGCAGGTGCTCGCCACGTGGGGCCTTAGCCTTACACAGCTTCATACTCGGAAACTTAAAAAAGTGCTATGATAAAAGTGATATGGGTGCTACAGTAAAATAACTTTTTTTTGCATTTTTCAAAGGTTTGATTTCTGCAATGGTATTAAAACATAACAAAATTACATAAATTTGTCAAAACCCATAAAAAAATTATGCAAATGCAGTTTTTTTTTCTAATTCCGCCCCATTCTGAATTTTCAACCCAATATTTCTTTCTATATTTTTTTTTGGAATGACACTTAGGCTAAGGCCCACGTAGCAAGCTGTAGCCAAAAAGCGCTGCGGAAAAGTCCATGGTGGGAACGCATTGCGTTTTTTTCCACAGCGCTTTTCACAGAAAGTCCGCAGAGTTTTCCTCTGTGGACTTTCTGTCTCTATTATACCTATAAGCAAAACGCCAGTGTTTCCGTAGGTATAATTGACATGCTGCAATTTACAAAAACACAATGGTTTTTGAAATCGCAGCATTTCCGCTGCAGATTTTTTTTCTGCAATGTGTAGATGGGATTAGCCAGAATCCCATCCACTTTGCAGGTACTGTGATATGTGTAGTTTTTTTGAGGCATCGTATCCACTGCGTATTCGCAACATGGAGCCACGGATTCACAGTGATATCCACATTGATTGCTTCCAGTTTTATTTAATTCATGCTTCTGGAATTATTTTCAGAGAAGAAAATAAAAACTTCCTGAACCTCAGCCGAAAAACTTCTCTGGCCAGTTATTCCTATACCCGAAGTCTGAAACACTAACTTGGAAACCATATTTATTATTTTTCTTGGGGAGTGACATTTCACAAATTGTGTGCTTTTGTGCTCTGAGCCTTTTGACATTTTAGGCTAAGGCCCCATGTAGCGAAACACATCAAAAAAACACTGCAGAAAAAAACACGCTGGAAACGCATCACATTTTTACCCAGCAGCGTTTACCATTGCGTTTTTGCAGAGTTTTCCTCTGCCGACTTTCTGCAGGTTTACACTGGTATAATTAACATGCTGCAATTTTCAAAAACGCAGCTTTTCCGCTGCGGATATTTTTCTGCAATGTGTGGATGGGATTAGCCAGAATCTCATCCACTTTGCAGGTAGTGTAAAATGCAGCGCTATTTGCCGCGGTAAAATGCTGCGTTTTCACAACGTGGGCCTTCAGCCTTATCACATTATTGCAATTATCTGACAGTTGTGACAAACATTCTGACGCGCTCTTCATTTAAGGTGGACAGCGTCAGAATGTTTGTAGACACCAAACCTCGGATGTGTACCTATGAAAATGAGGACATACACATTCTTGTAGAAGCTGATGTTGTAATTAAATTGTAGATCTTTGTTTATTTTTACCTTGTGAGGAAAGCCACTCATCAAGACACTATTTCTGGCAAGCTCACACATGTCACAGGAGCTGAGTTTCCACACCTGAGTTGCAATGCTGTATTCTTCCATTAAAGGCTCCTGAAACAAAGTATAGATTACAAGATCTAAAGGACAACAAAAAAGAATATATTAAAATAGCTTTAGATCATCCTCCCAGGATACCTTTGTGAAATGAAATTGCAGAGGATCATCTGTGGACAGTGATACCATAAGACCACGTGACAGAAAATCAGGGAGTGGATTCCGGTGATAACTTAGGAAAAGACTGTTATTACTCAGCGGAGACATGGCAATACCAATTTGTGCCAGGTAGTATAGATACTGCAACACTGGGGCCTGCAATAACATTAAAAGGAGAATGATTAACTGAGAAAACACAATAAATACTGAATAAATATTAGTCTACACTCATATCTAAGTTAATTGAATAAGTCCATACCTTCTACAGGTACATCTCAATAAATTAGAATATCTTTGAAACATTCATTTCAGTAATTCAATTCATAGTCAGCAGTCTACCATGATTGTGTGTCCTACTGAACCAGACTGAGGGACCATTTAAAGACTTAGGAAACCTTGGCAGGTGACACACTGAATTTACAATACTGAACTTTTTTACAATATTCTAATTTTCTTAGATTTGGGTTTTCATTACCTGTAATCCATAATCAACATTTACAGAAATAAAACACTTGAAATAGAACACTCTGTGTGTAAAGAATCTAGAAAATATAGGAGGTCACTTTTTTAATTTAATTACTGAAATAAATAAACGTTTCAAAGATATTCTAATTTATTGAGATGCACCTGTATTTGTTAGTTTGCAACCCAAATATGATTTTATTAGGGTCAATTTCCTTTCTGCAAAATGTTGTGGAACATTAGATGCCTGACCTGCAGTATGCTTTAATTTCACCTGACATCTGTGGTTATTAGCATTAGACCTGAGAACCTTAACAATTTCAGGACTGGTGGTATTTTGAGCCTTGCTGTCCAGAGAAAAATGCCTCCCTTTGAAATGCTATATTTGAAAGGATTTGATATTATTTAAACTTTGAGATGAAATACTTTAATTTTGGAGGCCTAATTTAGGGTAAATGGTTAGAAAAAGAGAAAAAATAATGAATGATTTTTTTTTTTTCTCAGTTTTAATGCTCTGTTTTAGGCTAGAGACCCATATTGTGGAAAAGCTGTTTTTTTGAGCCAAAGTCAGGAGTGAATTTAACAAAATGGAAACATTTAAGTACTTTGTTTATATTTCCCACTCCTTTTCAAGCCACTATTGACCACAGCAAATTCTGCAACATAAAAAATTTATGTTCGTCATATGTCTGTTTTGAGAACACGTTAAATTCAATGGGGGTTATTTATCATCTGCCCTTTTTTTGGCCATACTTTTCACAGGTGCAACTTTTGTTAGACTAGGTTTACTGTGGTGTTTATTTATGATTTCGGCACACCTCCTTGTTAAATGTTGTGCACATGTTAGTTTAAATGCGCCTTTTTTGGCCATGTGCACTTTTCCCCTTTTTGGTTAGCAGTTGCCCCTTTCTAATGTATTCTAACCTGACAGGTTCTTTTATCCTGTCCATGGACTGGAGTCATAAATACAGCATGAAGAGGTTCTTCATTTAGGCCACACCCCTTTTTCTTGCCAAAAACAAAAGTGGCAAGAGCAGCAGTACAGCTTGAAAAAAGTTGCAAATGCTTCAGAAAAAGACCTCAAAAAGTAGCAATTTACAAGAAAAAAGGCGCAAGTAACTTTATAAATGTGCCCCAATGTGTCCATTCACATGTCTGTTTATTTTCACGGTCCATTTTTAACGGCCATCAAAAAAATAGAAATCAATGGATCAATTTTTAACTGAAAAACTAATTGTCATCCATTTCACGTCCGTTAAAAAAAGGATCAGTGGATTGGGTCAATAAAGAAATGAAATTCATCCTTTGTTTTCAATGACAGTTAAAAGCTGAAGCAAAACTGAAGACACTCATTAAAGACAGTCATTAAAAGCGGAAAAACAGAACAGAACTAATGCAAAACATACTTCAAAAAATGACATGAAGGCCGGAGCCCCACTAGGCATAAACATGTTGATTATGTATTACATTACCTGTAATCCATAATCAACATTTACAGAAATAAAACACTTGAAATAGAACACCCTGTGTGTAAAGAATCTAGAAAATATAGGAGGTTACTTTTTTAATTTACTGAAAGAAATAAAAGTTTCAAATATATTCTAATTTATTGAGATGCACCTGTACTACAGTAAAACTAACCCCTACTTTGCGGCCAGACATAAAAAATGGTTCCCTAGTGCAGTTAGGTAAGTAGTCACTAAGAAGGGTAAGAAAGCAGGTATCATGGAATACCCAGGATAGTAGACAAGCACTAGCAGAACAACAGCTCTCACATGAAGGCGACAGCCAAGTTGCCTCAATATCTCAAGTGCCAAAAAAACCGATCCCATAACAGTATAGCCCTCCATAATTTACTGAATACTGATGTAATACAGCAAAACAGTGCATCCCCACAGCATGATGCTGCCATCACTATGTTTCACAGTGGGGATGGTGTGTTCAGGGTCATGAGCAGTGTTACTTTTCCACCACACCTAGGGCTTTGCATTTAGGCCAAAAAGTTCAACTTTGATCTCATCTGACCAGAGCATATTATTCCACATGTTTGCTGTGTGGAATATGGCTTGTGGAAAACTGCAAATAGCACTTCTTCTGTCTTTCTTTCAACAATGGGTTTCTTCTTGCCACTGTTCCATAAAGGCCAGATTTGTGGAGTGCACCTGAGCTGTGGATTTCTGCGGGTTCCTCCCAAGTGACCATGGGCCTCTTGACTGCTTCTCTGACCAGTGCTCTCCTTGCTCGATCTGTCAGTTTAGGTGGACGGCCATGTCTTGGTAGGTTTGCAGTTGTAGAAAATTTTTTCCATTTTTGGGTGATGGATTGAACAGTGCTCCTTGGGATGCTCAAAGCTTGAGATATGTTTTTCTAACCTAAACCTGCTTTAAACTTCTCCACAACTTTATCTATGACCTGTCTGGTGAGTTCCTTGGTCTTCATGATGCTGTTTGTTCACTAGTGTTCTCTAACAAACCACTGAGGCCTTCACAGAATAGGTGTGTTTATACTGAAACTATATATATACATATACAGTCATATGAAAAAGTTTGGGCACCCCTATTAATCTTAATCATTTTTAGTTCTAAATATTTGGGTGTTTGCAACAGCCATTTCAATTTGATATATGTAATAACTGATGGACACAGTAATATTTCAGGATTGAAATGAGGTTTATTGTACTAACAGAAAATGTGCAATATGCATTAAACCAAAATTTGACCGGTGCAAAAGTATGGGCACCTCAACAGAAAAGTGACAATAATATTTAGTAGATCCTCCTTTTGCAAAAATAACAGCCTCTAGTCGCTTCCTGTAGCTTTTAATCAGTTCCTAGATCCTGGATGAAGGTATTTTTGACCATTCCTCTTTACAAAACAATTCCAGTTCAGTTAAGTTTGATGGTCGCCGAGCATGGACAGCCCGCTTCAAATTATCCCACAGATGTTCAATGATATTCAGGTCTGGGGACTGGGATGGCCATTCCAGAACATTGTAATTGTTCCTCTGCATGAATGCCTGAGTAGATTTGGAGCTGTGTTTTGGATCATTGTCTTGCTGAAATATCCATCCCCGGCGTAACTTCAAATTCGTCACTGATTCTTGTACATTATTCTCAAGAATCTGCTGATACTGAGTTGAATCCATGCGACCCTCAACTTTAACAAGATTCCCGGTGCCGGCATTGGCCACACAGCCCCAAAGCATGATGGAACCTCCACCAAATTTTACAGTGGGTAGCAAGTGTTTTTCTTGGAATGCTGTGTTTTTTTGACGCCATGCATAACGCCTTTTTGTATGACCAAACAACTCAATCTTTGTTTCATCAGTCCACAGGACCTTCTTCCAAAATGAAGCTGGCTTGTCCAAATGTGCTTTTGCATACCTCAGGCGACTCTGTTTGTGGCGTGCTTTCAGAAACGGCTTCTTTCGCATCACTCTCCCATACAGCTTCTCCTTGTGCAAAGTGTGCTGTATTGTTGACCGATGCACAGTGACACCATCTGCAGCAAGATGATGCTGCAGCTCTTTGGAGGTGGTCTGTGGATTGTCCTTGACTGTTCTCACCATTCTTCTTCTCTGCCTTTCTGATATTTTTCTTGGCCTGCCACTTCTGGGCTTAACAAGAACTGTCCCTGTGGTCTTCCATTTCCTTACTATGTTCCTCACAGTGGAAACTGACAGGTTAAATCTCTGAGACAACTTTTTGTATCCTTCCCCTGAACAACTATGTTGAACAATCTTTGTTTTCAGATCATTTGAGAGTTGTTTTGAGGAGCCCATGATGCCACTCTTGAGAGGAGATTCAAATAGGAGAACAACTTGCAATTGGCCACCTTAAATACCTTTTCTCATGATTGGATACACCTGGCTATGAAGTTCAAAGCTCAGTGAGGTTACAAAACCAATTTTGTGCTTCAGTAAGTCAGTAAAAAGTAGTTAGGAGTATTCAAATCAATAAAATGATAAGGGTACCCAAATTTTTGCACCGGTCAAATTTTGGTTTAATGCATATTGCACATTTTCTGTTAGTACAATAAACCTCATTTCAATCCTGAAATATTACTGTGTCCATCAGTTATTAGATATATCAAATTGAAATGGCTGTTGCAAACACCCAAATATTTAGAACTAAAAATGATTAAGATTAATAGGGGTGCCCAAACTTTTTCATATGACTGTATATATATATATATATATATATATATATATATATATATATGAAGCTCAAATACTTCTACGTTCTGCTCAATCCACTCCTGGCTTTGGCTCAAAAAACCGCAACAAAATCTGCAATAAAAAAAGCTCCGTTTCCGCAATGTGGGGCTTTAGCTTTATACTGCACAGTGATACACTAAAATGCATGCAATGAAGAACTGCAATAGCAGAAAACCGTGGAGTACAATAATAACTTCACAAAATTCATAACTGAGATAATATTTACTATATGATGCCCAAGTAAACAATTAAATGCCCTATACCAAAAATGCCAAACATTACTAGTAAAAGGAAAGGCAGGTGGTTTATATTCATATACACTCATATAAAGATAAAATACTATGTCATTATCACCTTGCGTAGCAAGAGCCCATGTGAGATGTTTTGTGACAGCATGAATCCAGAAACAAGATGGTGAATAGGTCCAGCTTCTCCACAGTGTGGTCGCAACACAAAAGTATGAAATCCACGTTGCCTGTTACCAGGAGGAGAAACAGGCAGTGCTGATAATATACACATTATATACCTTTGTTAATATCAGTTCTAACGCATCTTCCATTATGTCTCTTATATACAGTGCAACTAGAAAAAAAAGAGACCTTACCATCTTACCCCTCTCTGACACACTTGGAAGCAGCAACAACATGGAGAACATTATACTATGGTAATGAGCAGCATTGATGTGAATCCAGCAGAGAGGTCTGAGAAAACACAAAGGGATTTTCTGAAATTTTTATTATGATGGTCTATCTTTAGGACAGGTCATCGATATTGGATGGGTGTGGGTCTGACATCCAACACCCCCACCAATCAGCTGATCGAAGGCGTCCAACTGTTGTTTAATCTGCACATCAGGCACAGGTACATAGAGTAGCAGCTGCGCCTAGTATAACAGCTCACTGTCTTTCACTTCAATGGGACTGAGCAGCAGAAGAGTTATGTGACTGACAGAAGCAAGAAAAGTCCACATCTCTTGCCTAAGTGCAGTGGTTCCTACAATCAGCCGACTGTTTGGGATATCGGGTGTCAAACCCCCACTAATGTGATATTGATGACATATCCGAAGAGTAGGCCATCAATATAAAAGTCCTGGAAGACCCCTTTAACCCTCCCACAGCTTTGAACTAATCCTGCTCAGGGTTTGAGCAAAGTACATTACAGTTTACCCCGAGCAGGATACATTCAGAGAGACTGCAGAGATAGCAGTCACTTCAAATGACACTCTTTAGCCATGGGGGATAGAATCTTTCACTTTAACCAGTGTGCAGGAGAATACATGCAGTTAACAGTGTGCACTATATTATTTTCCTGCCCCTGTCACTTCAGATGACTCCAGCACTTTATTTTTTTTTTTTGTGCAAAACAAGTAAAGTAAAAATAGACTTTTTACCCCACTGATAATGAAATAAATAAATGAAAACACACACTTGGTATCACCACATCCATATCAGCCTCTAAAATAAAATTAGTACGTTAATTATTCCACATGTTAAACACCATAAATCTTAAATTCAGATACTAGAATTGATGCTTTCATCTTACCTTTCAAAAACAAAAAGTAATAAAAACTGATTAAAAATTATGTACCAACAAAATACAAGGTCTTATAAAGCTTCATTGAAATACAATTTTTAGGCTAAGGCGTAGTGAGCCGCATTGCAGTGTTTTTCACAGAAAGTCTGCAGTTTTCCTCTGCGGACTTTCTGCTTCTATTATACATCAGCGTTTCCATAGGTATAATTGACAAGCTGCATTTTTCAAAAACCCACGTTTTTGAAATCACAGCATTTCTGCTGCAGATTTTTTTCTGCAATGTGTGGATGGGATTAGCCATAATCCCATCCATTTGCAGGTACACCAAAACGCCGCATTTTTGCAACGTGGAGCTCCGGTTAAAAGCTCTGAAAGTTGAAATGCAGAAAGGGATAAAATGTTACTGGTTTAAGGCTAACGTATTAGATCGCAGGATTAAAATATGCATAAGGCACCAGAGTTATGTGCCAATAATATTTATTTCTGACATAAATTCCAAATCTGCAATAAAAAAAGTGACATTTTTGGGATGGTTTTTGCAATTTTAATGTGACTGTTAAGGGGTTAACAGACTCAACAAGGGGTTCTATATGTGTGTTATCTCTCTGTAGTTACTTCCTCCTCATTAACTTCTGTGTACAGCAGTTGTACACTGGTCCCTAAGTGAAGCTGACAATCTGTCTTCATCTTACTTCTCTCAAGACACATTTTACCAGTTCACTGACAATTAACAATCATGGGAGGGAAAAACAGAGAAGTCTAATAAAACATTTTCTGTAACAAGAAATATTATAAAGTTTCCTATATTACAGCTTATATTACTGATCTATGAAAAACAAAATTGCAAAACAATTACTTAAGCATATGAAAGCACTAGGAAGCATACCACAAATTTTTGCATGTGTTTTATCTTTTTTTATATCCAGGAAAATATAATGTTATTATTTAATCACACAAAGTGCTACTAAAAACACTTTTTAAGGCTAAGGCCCCACGTTGCGGAAACGCAGCTTATTTTGTTGCAGATTTTGCTCCGCTTTTTTGAGCTAAAGCCAAGAATGGCTACAAAAGTAATGGGAAATATATAGGAAGTTCTTATACTTCTACCTGCTGCTAAATCCACTCCTGGCTTTGGCTCAAAAAAACCACAGCAAAATCTGCAACAAAAAAAGCTGCGTTTCCACAACGTGGGGCTGTAGCCTAAAATAGTTTTTACTCTCCGTTACAGTAATTTTTATTTTGTATGGTGTCATCGGGGGTGGGGCTATAACCTTTAATAAGGGCGTATTATTGACATATTATTTTATTAATTTTTTTAATTATTTTATTTACTTTTATTTTTTTTACTTTTCTATTAATTAAAAAAAAAAAAAATGCACATTGTGTCCCCATAAGGTCATAATAAACCTTTGGTGACATCCAATCACTGTTTTTTTTTTTTTTTTTTGTGAGCGAGGCTGTTTTCCCCTGTAACTGGAGCTGGTACATTTAGCCCCAGTTGCAGGAGGAATACAGCCTCCTGCCAGTTACTATAGAGCTGATCTGGGTCCTGTAGGGCCCAGCAGCTCTAACAGGCTCTGATCCCGGAAGATCACGTGACCGCCGTTTCAGAAGGGAGCCACGTCATGGCGGCGCCCATAGCGTGAGTATACTTTTTTTTTTAATGTTACACCTGCCTCTGGCCCCTCTGGAGTTTGTCCAATTCCTGGACAACCCCTTTAAGAATAATATTTCATAGTGCACACAGTATAATGTCCCATAGTGACCCCTTCACATAGTATAATGTCCCACAGTGGTCCTTTCACAAAGTATAATGTCCCCTGCTGTATGGAGTCAGCAGGCTCAAGTAAATCAAGCACACAATTTAACAAAATAGCTTTCCAATAATATATCAAGAAGCGCACATGGAGTGGTAGTTCTAGTTATTTAGTAAATAAGAGATAGCAAGTAAAGATATTTAGGGGAAACCTCTGATGCTCACCTCTTAGATGCTCTAGTCCAGTGGTTCTTAACCTGTGGTACGTGCTGTAGTGAGAGCCACTCCCACCCACCCACCCTCCCCGCCAAGGATGAACGCCCGCAGGCACCATCCTTACTTTAAAAGCATAATGAGCAATTCCATCAGTACTGATGGAAGTGCTCACTGAAGTTAAAGCCACCCGGGGAGTGAGTGGTAAGCTGCGTTCAGTACTCAACACCCTGCTCCCCACTTCCTCTGTCATTTTATTTTGTAAATATGGTTACCAACAGGGAGTGAACTGCAAATTAGCTAGAAGGGACACACATAGTGGCATGAATTTTAGAGAGATTTTTCAGGCAGAAAGCAGCCACATTTTTAATTAAAATTCATTACATTTTGGTCCAGAATCACATGCTCTATGAAATAAGACTAAGTTGACTGAAAAGTTAGTGACCATTTAAACCTAATTTCAGAGTTATTTGCCCCAAAATGTAATGAATAGTTCTGCTCTATTGTTTGGAGGTTCCAAGAACAGGTTTGAAAATTCCAGTTTAATAAGAGTGGGGTGGTTGCACCAGACAGCCTTAAAGTAAACTAAACTAATTCTTTATACATCCTGAAATATTCTCTTCAACTGTGGAGACTATTTTCTTAACTGAGACCCTCTAATGTGGAAAACCAGGGCTGTGGAGTCAAAGTCAGGACCAATTTTGGGTGGAGTCAGAGTAAGAAAAAAATGTTACCAACTCTGACTTCAAAATAAAATGATTCATTTTTAAAATTATATTACACAATTAGGGTGGGTTCACACTTGTGCCGGAGTCCGTCTGCCGCGAATCCGACTGAAAATCTCGGAAAACTGTATAGGGACTGGATAGGGAAAGTTTTGTGACGCATTGCTTAAATACCAATTCATTTGAATGGGTTTTTAAAGCTATGCGCGTGTGTGCGCTTATACCCTCTGTGCCACGAAGCTGTTTTTTTTTTCGCTGGAAAAAGTTGGAGATGCAGGACTTTGTTTCCGATGAAAAAAAACGGCTTCGTGGCGCAGAGGGTGTAAGCGCACACCCACACATTGCTTTAAAAACCCATTCAAATGAATTGGTTTTTAAGCAATGCATCACAAACCTTTCCCTATCCAGTTTTCCAAGATTTTCAGTCGGATTCACGGCAGACGGACTCCGGTGCAAGTGTGAACCTACCCTTATTAATATTGTATAATGAATTATATGCATAGTTTGTTGCATATTTACTTAAATAGGAAGTCAATTACTGGCTTTTTAATGAATTATCGTCCTTCCTTCCCAGAGCCCAGACTAGAAAGAGATGCCTCAAGCAATGTCTGCTGTTAGGGTTCGGTGTACCTGTTTCCACTTCCTGTGCTAGACACGGAAGCCACATCTGCAGTGGCACCCCGGGAAAAAGACAAAACTAAACTTTCAGACAAATTTTGATTTTCTGACAGTATTTGTGTCATAAATAAATTTTGTAATATATTTTATTAACAAATTTTGGATCCTTTCTGTAAAATTCTGTATTTTTTCTCTCTTTCCCTTGTTTCTGTATTGAGAGCTGTTTCTTCCACTCACTGAATGTTCCTTTCTACGGGAGTACGGGGCTGTGCAACATGTAGAGAAAGTGAGGATAGGAGAGGGTCACTTCAAACAGTTATATCTCGGACATTATAAAACATACAAACTTCCTTTTGGTGTCATATGAAAGAGGAGATTCTCTTCTTTCATGTGACAATAAGATGCTATCTAAATTATTTCCAGAGATATCACTGCTTGAAAACACAATCAGGATTGGGATCATATATATTATATAACTGCATATAAATATCCTAATCCCGACTGTGTTTTCAACCAGTGATATCCCTGGAAATAATTTACAGTGGGGAAAAAAAGTATTTAGTTAGGCATCAATTGTGCAAGTTCTCCCACTTAAAAAGATGAGAGAGGCCTATAATTGACATCATAGGTAGACCTCAACAATGAGAGACAAAATGAGAAAATAAATCCATAAAATCACATTGTCTGATTTTTAAATAATTTATTTGCAAATTAAGGTGGAAAATAAGTATTTGGTCAATAACAAAAGTTCATCTCAATACTTTGTTTTATATCCTTTGTTGGCAATGACAGAGGTCAAACGTTTTCTGTAAGTCTTCACAAGGTTGGCACACACTGTTGCTGGTATGTTGGCCCATTCCTCCGTGCAGATCTCCTCTAGAGCAGTGATGTTTTGGGGCTGTCAACTCCCTCCAAAGGTTTTCTATGGGGTTGAGATCTGGAGACTGGCTAGGCCACTCCAGGACCTTGAAATGCTTCTTACGAAGCCACTCCTTCGTTGCCCTGGCGGTGTGCTTGGGATCATTGTCATGCTGAAAGACCCACCCACGTTTTATGTTCAATGCCCTTGCTCATGGAAGGAGGTTTGCACTCAAAATCTCACAATACATGGCCCCATTCATTCTTTCATGTACATGGATCAGTCGTCCTGGTCCCTTTGCAGAGAAACAGCTCCAAAGCATGATGTTGCCACCCCCATGCTTCACAGTAGGTAAGGTGTTCTTTGGATGCAACTCTGCATTCACTCTCCTCCAAACACAACGAGTTGTGTTTCT
This sequence comes from Leptodactylus fallax, assembly GCA_947044405.1. Taxonomy (NCBI): domain Eukaryota; kingdom Metazoa; phylum Chordata; class Amphibia; order Anura; family Leptodactylidae; genus Leptodactylus; species Leptodactylus fallax. The sequence continues at coordinate 4,353,738 of CAMRHE010000140.1, forward strand.
ACCAAACAGTTCTACTTTGGTTTCATCTGGCCATATGACATTCTCCCAGTACTCTTCTGGAACATCCAAATGCTCTCTAGCAAACTTCAGACGGGCCCAGATATGTACTGGCTTAAGCAGGGGGACATGTCTGGCACTGCAGGATCTGAGTCCCTGGCGGCGTGGTGTGTTACTGACGGTAGCCTTTGTTACATTAGTTCCAGCTTTCTGCAGGTCATTCACTAGGTCCCCCCTTGTGGTTCTGGGATTTTGCTCACCGTTCTTGTGATCATTTTGACCCCACGGGGTGAGATCTTGCGTGGAGCCCCTGATCGAGGAAGATTATCAGTGGTCTTGTATGTCTTCCATTTTCTAGTTATTGCTCCTACAGTTGATTTCTTCACACCAAGCTGCTTGCCTATTGCAGATTCAGTCTTCCCAGCCTGGTTCAGGTGTACAATTTTGTTTTTGGTGTCCTTCCACAGCTCTTTGGTCTTCACCATAGTGGAGTTTGGGGTGTGACTGTTTGAGAATGTGGACAGGTGTCTTTTATACTGATAACAATGTCAAACAGGTACCATTACTACAGGTAATGAGTGGAGGACAGAGGAGCCTCTTAAAGAAGAAGTTACATGTCTGTGAGAGACAGAAATCTTGCTTGTTTGTAGGTGACAAAATACTTATTTTCCACAATAATTTGCAAATAAATTCTTTAAAAATCAGACTGTGATTTTCTAGATATGTTTTCTCATTTTGTCTCTCATAGTTGAGGTCTACCTATGATGTCAGTTACAGGCCTCTCTCATCTTTTTAAGTGGGAGAACTTGCACAATTGGTGGCTGACTAAATACTTTTTTCCCCCACTGTATATAACACTGTAACCTTTAATATGACAAAAGCAAGTTAGTACGTTTTATAATGTCCGAGATATAACTGTTTAAAGTGACCCTCCCCACCCCTCATTTTCTCTACATATTACAGAGCCTGGTACTCCTGTACGCAGTAACATTCTGTGAGAGGAAGAAACAGCTCTCACTGGGAAAGGGAAAGAGTGAAAAAATGCTGAATTTCACAAAAAGGATCCAAAATCTGTTAATAAAGTATATTACAAAATGTATTTCTGACACAAATACTGTCAGAAAATCAAAAGTTGTCCAAAAGTTTAGTTACGCATTAACTATCTCTACTATGTTTTGAGCCTGACAGTGTAATGTACTACTGGTGTTACTCCAACTGCTTTGCCGGATATGAGTCTTTGGGATCGTATGGCACAATACAGCTCTATACTTTCCCTTTTTAAATTTCTTTTGTTTTATCCTCTACATTGACTTTGTATCATGAACTCTTTCTGGATCTACATGATGTACACATACAAATTGCTTGTTCCATCTTGATGGATATATATCCAGATTTGAAATACTTTTCTGCCCTGCGCAACCAGCAATTGCTGTAATGCTGCAGTGTCTGTTTCTGTATTTCTCAAACAAACTTGTTGAGATGATAAAGCAAAAACAAAACCGCACAGAAGCTTTGTTGTTTACTATTTCAGCAAATAGTGCAGGACTTTAACCTCTGTTTAAAACAGTAACACACAAGATGGAAGAAAGCTGAATGGTGATGGATACAAATGGAGGGTGCTTTGTCTGCGTCCTTCATTCTACTAGTTTTTCAGTATTTGTCCTGATCCTATGAGGGATCAAAACAACAAACTAAAACAACACAGTGTGAAAGTAGCCTCAGACAAAAGGAGAAACATTTTTCCTAACAGTAATATAATAATTGTACTAGTGACAATAACACTTTAATCTACCTGCGTAGGTGATTGAGGACTGTCATATTGGCAAACATATAGTATAAATAGTAGGAATATGGGGGGTTTTCATCTTCCCTCCAGTTCTCTGGCAGTGGGCTCTCCATATTAAAGATATGATGTTCTGGCTTAGATTCATCATCCACACTGTCAAATCCATCCACCTAAAAAATGAAAACAAAGGAAACACAGTTATTAAAATAGAATAAATGTACTAGTTTCTACAATGATAATGGCATTAGATTGCTAGTTGGCCATAATTATAAGGTGAACTAACTATGCCTTTTCCATAGGCCTCATGCACATGAATAAGTGCCTTCCGTCCCCAATTGATTTCAAGTGGGGTTCTGTTACAATGTTACAGAGCTGGATATAACCTGCTCTATAATCATTTGAACAAAGCCCCCTTTGGATGCCGCACTCAGTTGTGTGAAAGGGTGCTTACTTCCCAGTATGAAAGGAGACAGATCAGCACCTGCCAGCCATAGACTGTGCCAATATCTAATGCATGCGTACAGATTAAAATCACTTTTACACTGCACTATTTTGGTCAGTATTTTGCAGCTGCAAAAATCAGAATTGGGTGCAAAACATGAAAGAGGTACAAGTCTTTGCATACGTGTTTGCGTGGGTTTCCTCCAGGTACTCTGGTTTCCTCCCACACTCCACAGACATACTGATAGGGAATGTAGATTGTGAGCCCTATATGGGACAGTGATTGTCTGTAAAGCACTGCAGAATATGATGGCGCTATACAAGTAAGCATAATAAATAAATATTCTTTTTCTCTATGCTCTACTCCTGGTTTTGGTTTCCAAATTACTGACCAAAGTACCCTGAAGGGAATATGGCCTAAGAGTCTGTAGTGCACAATGCACACATACTGATACAGTACACATACTGTACATAATTTTTTTTTTTTAAATAAACAAGTACGAGTCTAACCATTCTCTTGCAAAACTCAGTTGACCAAAGTGCTTTCCAGCGCGCAGTCCCTTCATTTCTCCCTGTTATGATGGGCATGTACACTGCCTGACCCCTTCAATTACAGCAGGTGGTAGCTCTTTGGTGCAATTAAAGCAATGGCACATTAGCATATCAGGAAAAAAGCTAATATCTCTCGCTGATTGGAAATCAAAAAAGTGCTTTATTCACTGGAATCCTGTTATCTGACTATTCTTATAGTTCAATATGGACTGATATGGTGACAGACTCCCTCTAAATATACTTATGTTAATGGTCACTACGGAATCCAAGTTTTAATTCCTAAGGCGTTGCAGTCACATGTGTCAGGCAATGTTTTCTTAATGTGCAGTGCCTGGGGCATTCTAGAGTGAATGCTCCCGATCCATTCCCTCTGCTCTTGAGTGCAGACTCTAGCATCTAATTGAGAGAGCCACGTGTGATCCCAGCAAGCATTCCTTATCAGTATTCAGACAGTCATCTTAGGTTGCAGATCCAGAATCAGGTAAAAGGACTTATCCCACAAGATCCCAGGCCGGGCTGCTTCTATATGCTCCCCAAGATACACAAAGATGGCAACCCTGGGAGGCCTATCATTTCTGGCATTGGGACACTGACAGAAAACATCTCAGGTTGGGTGGAAAATCTCCTAAAACCCCTTGTCAGGGATACTCCAAGCTATATCCAGGACACTACTGACCTTCTTAACAAACTGAATGCCCTGGGCCCTCTACCTGAGAGTACCATTTTGGCCACCATGGATGTGGAATCCCTGTATACCAACATTCCCCACAAGGATGGAGTTGCAGCATGTCGGGTACACCTGGCAAAACAAAACCTCCCAACAGAACCAGTAACGCAGCTCATACAATTCATCCTTAGCCACAACCATTTTACCTTTGGAGAGGATCTATATCTACAGCGAATGGGAACTTCAATGGGGACCAGATGTGCACCCCAACATGCAAATCTCTTTATGGCAGAAATGGAAGGAACATATTTATCAACATGCGCCACCAAACCTATGATTTACCTTCGTTATATCGATGATATCCTTGTCATCTGGACTGCAGGTGAGGAGGCCCTACTTCAATTCCATAATGACTTCAATGACTTTCACCCGACCATCAACCTTAAACTTAGCTATTCAGGGAGTGAAATTCACTTTCTGGATACCACAATATACATTAAAGACCACCGGCTACTCACATCAATATACCACAAACCCACAGACAGGACGGCCTACCTGAGAAACAACAGCTTCCACCCCAAGCACACAAGACAATCTATAATCTACAGCCAGGCTATACGATACAATCGTATTTGCTCCGACAAAACAGACCTGGACAAGCACCTCCTGGATCTGAGGATGAAATTTCTCAGATTGGGATACAAACCAAAAGTGACAGACAACCAATTAAACAAAGCAGCAGCCATTAACAGAGACAGTCTGCTCACATATAGAGAGACCTAGAAAGATGCCAGAGTGCCCCTAGTTGTCACCTACAACCCACAGCTGGAGATCCTACGAAGGATTGCCAAGGAGCTCCAACCTGTGCTACATAGAGACAACAGACTCAAGGACATATTTCCAGTCCCCCCTCTCCTCTCCTTTCGACAACCACCAAACCTGAGGCGCATTATCGTCCGGAGTGCCCTGAAGGCCCCAACTGAAAATGGCACCTCACCTTGCCTACATAAAAGGTGCATGACCTGCAAGCACATCCACACCGCTGACAGTGTACCTATCCCACAGTCACAACAGGTGCACAGAATTAGGGGGACATTTTCCTGCAGGTCTTCCAATGTGGTGTACCTCATAATGTGTGTGCAATGTCCCACCACAGGCCTCTATGTGGGGGAAACAGGGCAGAGACTCAGTCAACGAATGAACTCACACAGATCCACCATTAATAACAGCAGAACAGATCTCCCAGTGGCCGCACATTTCTCCGGAGAAAACCACTCTATTGAAGATTTGCGGGTTGTGGTTTTAATGGGACATTTTAAGACACAGGAGAAAAGGAAAGAAATGGAGTACAAATTTATGCAAAAATTTCAAACTCTGCAATTTGGACTTAATATTCATGCCAGCTTCATGTCACACTATGTTTGAACCATGAACTGAACTCAATATTCATGCCAGCTTAAATCACACTATGTATGACCTGTGAGGGACACAAATCACCTCCTGATAGCAAACAGATAACAGCAAGAATTACTGATCCCTCCGTCACGCACCACAAGTTTCCAGACTGTTTTTTTGACCTGTTGTAAATAACTTCTCTACTTAGATTGCATTTTTTTAAGGACTCTAAAATGCTTTGAAAACCATGTGTATAAAAATCTGTTAATTTTCAGTTCTTGTATCACACCATGTCTGATGAAGGGAGCGAGTACTCCTGAAAGCTTACTTATAAATATACGCAGTTAGCCTCTAAAAGGTATCGCCTGATTTCTTCACTTTTCCACTAGGTTGCATTTAAATCACTATTGACTGCTAATTCAGGTTAATTACTATTCATAGGATGGACTTCAGTCTTGTTGAAAGGTGAAAGGGGTTTTCTGGGACAAATAAAATGTGACTAAAGGCAGGACATGCTGGTCATATTAATAAACAAACATAACTGAGCAACTTTATGTGTGTTTGGACCTTTTTTACCATTCTTAATATTTTCAGACTCATTCAATGCTTCCTTGTTTACACTTCCTGGTTGTGGGAGTATTCGGGGGGGGGGGGGGTATTGATGCTGAATATGTTGTCAAGCAGAAAATTTCTGCTTCAGGAAATTCATGTAGATTTATTTTGCTTGACAATAACCAATTTTGATGCTGAATTTGAAGTAGAATTAGAAAAAAAGTGCCTTTATTTTATTTTTACGTATTATTTTATATTTATTTTATTTTGCCTTTTTGGGACAAAGCCAAACTCCAAATTCTGCACCGACAGAAAAGATTTATGAAAAGATATATTTTCTGCCTCCCATTCATTTTAATGGGAGTTAATCTTTTTGAACAGAATAACAGCGTCAACTCGCCTAATGACTTCCAACATTAGAAGGGTTTGGGTCCTACATTACAACAATTTGCCTTTGATCTAAGGTCAGGCTGGTCCACATGTTAACTCCCAAGCTGGCATATCTAAACTAAATATTTCTATGTATATTTTATATATATATACAGTGGGGAAAAAAGTATTTAGTCAGCCACCAATTGTGCAAGTTCTCCCACTTAAAAAGATGAGAGAGGCCTGTAATTGACATCATAGGTAGACCTCAATTATGAGAGACAAAATGAGAAAACATATCTAGAAAATCACATTGTCTGATTTTTAAAGAATTTCTTTGCAAATTATGGTGGAAAATAAGTATTTGGTCACCTACAAACAAGGAAGGTTTTTGGCTCTCACAGACCTGTAACTTCTTCTTTAAGAGGCTCCTCTGTCCTCCACTCATTACCTGTAGTAATGACACCTGTTTGAAATTGTTATCAGTATAAAAGACACCTGTCCACAACCTCAAACAGTCACACCCCAAACTCCACTATGGTGAAGACCAAAGAGCTGTGGAAGGACACCAGAAACAAAATTGTAGACCTGCACCAGGCTGGGAAGACTCGTCGTGTTTGGAGGAGAGTGAATGCTGAGTTGCATCCAAAGAACACCATACCTACTGTGAAGCATGGGGGTGGCAACATCATGCTTTGGGGCTGTTTCTCTGCAAAGGGTACTAGGACGACTGATCCGTGTACATGAAAGAATGAATGGGGCCATGTATCATGAGATTTTGAGTGCAACCCTCCTTCAATCAGCAAGGCCATTGAAGATGAAACATGGCTGGGTCTTTCAGCATGACAATGATCCCAAGCACAGGGCAACGAAGGAGTGGCTTCGTAAGAAGCATTTCAAGGTCCTGGAGTGGCCTAGCCAGTCTCCAGATCTCAACCTCATAGAAAACCTTTGGAGGGAGTTGAAAGTCCATGTTGCCCAGCGACAGCCCCAAAACATCACTGCTCCAGAGGAGGTCTGCATGGAGGAATGGGCCAACATACCAGCAACAGTGTGTGCCAACCTTGTGAAGACTTACAGAAAACGTTTGACCTCTGTCATTGCCAACAAAGGATATAAAACAAAGTATTGAGATGAGCTTTTGTTATAGACCAAATACTTATTTTCCACCATAATTTGCAAATAAATTCTTTAAAAATCAGACAATGTGATTTTCTGGATTTGTTTTCTCATTTTGTCTCTCATAGTTGAGGTCTACCTATGATGTCAATTACAGGCCTCTCTCATCTTTTTAAGTGGGAGAACTTGCACAATTTGGCGATTTTTCTATTCATATATGAATTAATTGTTATATAGACCACTTAATCTTGTCATTTATAAAATTATATGTTTGCCATCTCTGTGTACCACATTGGACCACATTTAGTTTTTTTACTTTGTTTTTAATTGTTTTTTAACTTTGGCAATATAATGAAATGGATTTTCTTGTTTAATAAAGATGAATTTTGATTATATATGACATGATTGATTTGAGAATTATTATTGGTTTCTTACTGTAACACCCTTCTCCATGGCCTCCCAGCTAACACTCTGTCCCCACTCCAGTCCACCTTAAACTGTGCTGCTCGCTTAATACACCCCCCCCCCCCATTCTTCATCGGCTGCTCCCCTCTGCCAATCCCTTCACTGGCTACCCGTTGCCCAGCAAATAGAATTCAAATTACTAACGCTGACATACAAAGCCATCCACAACCTGTCCCCTCCATATATCTCCATCCTAATCTCCTGCTAGGTGCCCACACGTAACCTCCGATCCTCCAAAGACCTCCTTCTCCGCTCTTATCCACTCTTCACACAACCGTCTCCAAGACTTCTCTCGTGCATCCCTCATACTCTGGAACTCATTACCAAGACACATAACACTGTCCCCCACAGTCACAAGCTTTAAGAAGGCCTTGAAGACTCACCTATTCAGTAAAGTCTACAACCTCCAATAACACTACTGTCACCACACCACCATCTAAACAGCCTCTACCCTCACCTTCTGTCTCTATCCCTATTCCTTCATAGATTGTAAGCCCTTGCGGGCAGGGCCCTGTATCCCACTGTGCCAGTTGGTCACTGTTAGTATTATATTTGTTTTGTATCTCTTGTGTATCGTATGTAAACCCTCAAATGTCAAGCACCATGGAATTAATGGTGCTATATAAACAATAATAATAATAAAAAAAATAAACAACAATAATAATATACCAACCCTTTGGATCTACTGCAGAGAAGTCCATGCTTATTGGGGTCGAGTTCCTTACAAAAAGGGCTACTCCTCTACTGTTTAGTCTGATTAGAAGCATGACCGAGAAGATTGTAGTGAGTATGAAAAAACTTAATGATGGAGGTCATAGCTTATCATATTGCAGGAAGGTTTTGTAGCTCTTTTTTGGGAAATTGAATCCCCTCAGATTGTGAGATATAATTTTATACATATAAAAAATATGGTATACTGTCAGTCAACAGGCTTAGATATGAGATGAAGACATCTGGGAACCCCGTAGTGAATGAGAGACGATACCCCAGGGTCGGCATATACCAAGGGTTAAGGAAGCAGTGCTTGAAAGAAAAAGGGAACAATCCTGAAAAAAAAACAACATACACCAAATGGACAAAGATTCCAAGACATTGATAAAAAATCTGCAGCCAACCACCAGGACGATAAAGATGAAACGAAGGTGGAAATTTCAGCTAGATAATGACCTCAAACACACAGTCAAGGAAACTCTCAATTGGATTCAAAGAAAGAAAATGAAGCTGCTAGAATGGCCCAGCCAATCACCTGACCTGAATCCAATAGAAAATCTATGGAAGGAACTAAAGTTCAGAGTTCATAAAAGGAGCTCAACGAACCTTCAGGATTTAAAGAGTGTTTGCGTGGAAGAATGGGCCAAAATCATACAGGAGGCGTCTTGAAGCTGTCAACACCAACAAAGGCTTTTGTACAAAGTATTAAATACATTTCAGTATAAGCGTGTTCAATACTTTTTCTGTGTCATTTTTCATTATTACACATAACTTAATTTATGGACAACTATGGATTGATTTCTTTGCCTGTGTGGACTGGATGGGTTGTTACCAACATCAGGTGAGAATTTCATGTAAATAGCACCTTTAGAAATATATTTACTTAGAAAATTGTTGACGTGTTCAATTCTTATTTCACTTGCCGTATATAAAAGATAATGCAAACAATGTGATTATCAGGGAGTGCCTGACGGGGGAAAATGGCAAACAACCAACCCTGTAACCCCAGTAGTGTGGGGGCAACATGGGATCTGTTGCCACAGCAAAACCCTCTTATGGAGGTAGGTAAGGGTAAACCCGTAATATCATAGAAACTGCAGTACTTTCATATCGTATAACGCATAGGATAAACAGGTAAAGGGACAAGCGTCAACTGTACAATTGGATATAAAAATTTGAAAAACAAGGCACTGCAGGTGAATACAATGTGGGTCCATGGGCAATTCTAAGACTGGCTATTTCTATAATAGCAACTCACCACCATGGAGCAATAGAAATATAAGCAAGCTTGATGCTGGGTAGCTGCTCAACAGTGTGATATAAGAGACAATATACTTATCATTTAGCTGCAAGAGGGCCCCTAGGTCTGGGAGGCCGAATAGTAGATGATGTTCTCTTGCACCTTGATTGACATACTCATTGGGGCTCTGAGGGAGAGGGTCAGACCCATCTGTATCATCCACTGGAAGGCGTTTAAAAAGGTTGAGTCCCTCTCTCAAGGAGTGAATGATGCATTCTTTCTAGTTGATAGTGCAGGCAATGTGGAGAAGAAAGCCTCATCGGTATCGCATCTTTGCCTTCTGGAGAGCTAGGGTAATTGGATGCATGGCCCTGCATCTGTCTAGAGTTACAGGAGCTAGGTCAGTTTGGACTGAGGGGGCCATACCTGGTAGGAGTTGGAGCTTAAGGGCTGCAGACAGGAATTGTTCTCTCAGTTCGGAATAGTGCAGATTGAGAATAAGGTTCCTTGGAACATTCGCGTTTTTAGGGTGTCCAAGAGCTCTATGAATATGATCTATTCGTAGTAAGGAGGGATCAGCATGTGGGAACAACATCTGAAACAAGTTAGAGACAGTGTCCTGTAGCTAATTTAAGTTCCAGAGCCTCAAAACATTTGGCGGTTACCAAGGCGAGTCTTGTCTTCCTCAAGGGACCTTGTCTATTTTATCCTCAAACTCCGAGACTCTAGTGCCTAGTTCGTGAATTTGCTTAGTAAAGTCTGTAACAGCTTTAGATAATTTGTTGGAAAATAGCTGTTTAATTTTCTAAAGTGCAGCGGGATCCATATCTGCAACCCTAGCGTCTAGTGTAGGTTCTTGCTCGAAAGTGGATAAGGAGTTAGTACTACCATGTGGAGAGTGACCAACCAGCATACAAAATGGGCATGGTGTCCAGAAGTGCTCTGGGAGAGTATGCCAAGTAGTAAAGTCATCCCTATGTTTTTTGCTTTTGAGCTTCTGCAAGCGGGCCGACATATTCTGAGTAGTCAGAGGACGGGCAGTTAGTGAGGCCCTACCAGAAAGCTGAAGGTGGAAAAAAATGCTGTGGTAAGTGGCCAGGAGACTAGCTTAACATGAGTTTCTGATGTAAATACCGCAGTAGTAAGTTGACATAAGCTTAGAGGCACCTTTACACTTGTTGCAGCTTTAACAGGGAGCACAGTATTGGGTACAGTGTCGATGACCAGGAATCAGGTAAAGGAGATTAGATATCCCAATTCACTGCAGGGAATGGCAATCAAAACAGTGTAAGGGCTGCAGTGAGAGTCTAGTGATGTACACAGCCAGATCCTGTTAACTGGGCTCCTCCACAAAGATGTAAAATGGTGAAAGTGCCCACCTGTATCTCCTCTATAGAGCCGCACTGTCTCCCAGCAGGTAGTTGCAGGCTGTATGAATGGATCAATGTCACAGGGAAGCTGGTCCACGATAAATGCACCCAATGGTACAGGGTCCCCAAAGCCGCGGGGAGTACTAGGACGCCAGCGGCGGCTGGTACCAGTGGACTGCTCTCAAGATGATGGCCAGCTGAAGGAAGTCAGCATGGCTTCTGAACTGTTACTGAAGTGCCCTGGGACACCTTAATACCGACAACAGAAAGCCAGGGAGAAGATCCTAGGTTATTCCTAGGGCGTCCGGTGGCTAGTAGCGATCGGAACCAGTGGTTAAGAATGTATTATTGAGCTGGTGCTGCCGAAGCTCTCACTTGTGCGTCTGCACAGCCTAATGTGATGCTCAGTGGCCAGTGTGAAAACTGTGATATTTCAGCATGTTCTGTTTTTAATAAAGATAATAGGAAGAAAAAAACACCACCATGAAATTTTTAAAATATTTTATAACAGATTGCCTTTTCGAGTAGGAGTTTTATTGAAACCTACGATAAGCCATAGCAATAGAACTGTAAGGCTACTTACATGCTCCAGGAAAAGGTGCAGCTCTGGGTGACTTGCTGGATTCACAGTGACTTCAAACAGTGGCAAGAAAATGTTTACAAGTATCTCTTGAAAACTATTTACCTGCTTCTTACTGCGAAACACATCACTGAAAAATAAAAAAGTATTAATTGAACAATCTGAACATAGCTGAAGAAGACAAAAAAAAACAAGGTACAGGACTTTTAACATCAACATACACAAATATATTAATTGTATATAGTCTTAGTCTACAGTCTGAGTTTTCTGGGAGATAATTTTTTTGTGAAATGCCAGAATGTGTTAAGGATAACACAGACCCTTATTTATACTCCCCTGTTGCCATTCCTGTCCAGGTCCCAGCACATCTCAGCGGATACTTATTTAGAGACATAGGAACTAGAGGAGAGCTGGGCTGTCAGTGATCAGTTCTTGCAGCAAGTTTTAATACTCAGGGAAACTGACAGGGTGAACCGGCCCTGCAGGTAGGGAGCAGGGCTGGTTTTAGACAAACTGTGGTCCTGGGCAAAATTAAAAGCGGGGCCCCAAATGCTGATATACCAACAACGCCATCATATTTACAGTGGCAGCTCCTTTAATAATGCCCCTTTCTGCCCCCAAAACAGTAACAACCACCCCTCCTTGTGACCACACACAATTCAAATAACCACCTTTGTACCGCCTAATAGATTTTTGCACCCCCTCATTAGTTATTATAGCACCTCCTTATAAATAATAATCCCTGCTTATAAACAGTGCCCCATATCAGTAATAGTTCCCACTTATCAGTAATAGCCTCCCCATAAATAATAGTGCTCCAATACAAATAGCCCCCCTTATTAATAATAGCCCTCTCATAAATAATAGTTCACCTTATAAATAATAGTCCACATTATCAATATTAGCCCTCTTATAAATAATAACCCCTTTAACAATACCCTCCTTATAAAGTTCCCCTCTTATGTAAAAAAACGACCACATTATAATAGCCATCTCTCTCTCTCTAAATATATATGTAAAATTTTTCTTATTTTCACATTTTACTTATTTGTCGTAACATTGATGTGAACAACTTTTTTTTTTTATTTCAACATTTTTATTGATTTTACATTATAAAACATTTACACCCAATTAACAACATAGTGCAACCCTTCCCCCCTCCCTCCAGTGTAATCTATAAGTAGTTCACAGACAAAAGAGTAAAATTGGTTTACAGTTAAAGAACTATCTATTGTAGTGCTTTTTTGGTAAACAATGTTTCTGGTTTCACGTTCAGGTGCATATATGAATAGATTTTTGGGGTTACCCACTCTAGAGCAAGCAACATACAACTGTCCATGTGAAAAATACGGGCTCTCCAAATTAATGTCGGCTACTTTAAGTGATTGACCTTGTGCTTTGTTTATAGTCATAGCAAATGCAAGTCGGATATGACAACTGCAGACGCTTAAAATTGAAGGGCATGTCGCTTGGTAGCAAAGGAATACGCGGAATGAAAACATTTGCTCCTTTAGAGTTTCCCATAAGAATAGTGGCTTCAATAACATTGGGCATGAGACTTTTAATGCACAATCTTGTGCCGTTACACATTTTTGGTGGGTCAAGGTTCTGAAGCAAAATTATTGTGGCTCCTATTTTTAAAGTGAGCTTATGCGGTGGTATTCCAGGAGGCTCCAAAGAATTCAGGAACTCCAATGGATACATTACGGCTTGTTCACTGTCCATGACTGAATCAATGGACATGTATGTGGTCGCTAGACCAGGCAGTCTTCCCTGAATTAGTAGATTTATGGAGCTGACACTATCATTTTTAGGCGCTAGGATTGCATGTTCACAAAGCCATTGATGGTTGTTTAAATTGTTACAAATATCAGGGAAAACTTGGTCAATAAGTTCCATTACCGAAGATGTAATTTCCAAAAAATCTTCCTGAAAGGAAATGAGAAAAGTAGTGGAATCAGTAGGGAACCTGTCATAGTAGCTGGTGTGTAAATTTGTCCGCAGTTGTATTTCCCATCAAATGAACCCGCATATTAGTAGTAAGAGTTTGCTTCTGAACATGTATCCACAGATAAGAAGATTTTAGACAGGCATTTAGCTCATCCGCTGGTGTTTCTCCCTTAAGAACAGGTAACGTCTGGCAGAAGTCACGTGCAAAAATTACAACAATTCCCCCCATTAAACAATCGGTTCCCCGCAGATCTTTCAAGGTGCGATCAAGGGCCTCGACCGCTTTCTTGTGCGCCATGGTACATTCATCCCAAACAATTACTTTCCAAGTTTGTAATACCTCAGTTTTCCCAGAGCCCTTAGTGATATTACAGATAGGAGTTTCTGACAGCGCTATATTAAAGGGTAATCCTAGTGCTGAATGAGCCGTGCGCCCTCCACTAAATGAGTGGCCGCAATCCCAGATGATGCAACAGCCAAGGCAATGTCATTGTTTGAGCGAATTTCTGCAAGCAGCAAATTAATTAAAAATGTTTTACCAGTACCTCCTGGTGCATCTAGGAAAAATAGTCCCCCATTTCCACTGGAAATCTGACCCATAATTGCCATATAGGCCGAACCTTGGTCATCAACCAAAAGAGGCTTATTTAATATGACAAATTCTTTACATTTTTCCAAATCATAGCTTTTTTCTTGCAGAATATCTCTGTTCATAATATCAAAGTCTGGTCGATTTGGTGCTGGTAAACCTAATTCTATTAGAGTTTTACTATTGATAGATATGCACCTTTCTTCTAACATCAAGAGGGCTTTGTTGAATATGTCAGCAGTGAAATTTAAGTCTAAGTCTGGATTAACTCTCCTTTGCACTCTAAGAATATCTTCACTAAGATATTCTTTATATTTGTCCCAAAGCGCACAGGGATTGGAAGGTGCGCAGGTTGTAATTATTATAGCGAACAGGTCTCTTAGTTGAGGTGGAAAGCAAGTGAGAGATGCTTCCTGCAATGTCATGTCCCAGTGTTGATCGTCTTCGATCAGACCATGCTTTTGGCATGCTTCCCTGTAAGTTTGACACAGCTCTCCATATTTTCAAATCTGTGAAAGAAGTTGGCCCACGGACAGTGTGAAGCAGTAATCAGAGGTAGTAACACTCTGCATTGTTTGGATGCACTGTATACACACGTCCAAGAGCATCACTGGAACGTCCATCCCATCCTGGGACCCTTGCACCTTGTTTCTTCTTGCAAAATACTTTTTTCGATTTATTCCATGTATAATATTTTGGAACATCTGAATATAATGAAGTCCTTGCAAATGGATCTGCTTGACATAGGAGAAAGAAAGCTGTCAATGTTGTATTGGGTGGTCGATCAGCTCTTTCCTCTGCATTCTTGGAGTAAAATAAACTCGCTGTCCATTTTCAAGTTGGACACTGAGATGAACTACAGTTGGATGTCTTTCATGGATGGGAAAATTTAGTAATCGCCACACGGCTTCATTACTACTTATATACCTTTCCATCTGATACAGCATAATCTCATCAGATGTACATTTTGGATTCTCTAGTTGGAAAACTGCCATATCACTGCCCTTGTTAACATATTTGCAAATGTATTTAATTGACTTAACAGAGTTACAATATTCTATGTTAATGTGCGTATCAAACATTTTTGAAAGAAGTGGAGAGTAAGGTACAACCCATCGATTATCTAGTTCAAGATCTGTGTTTTGTTTAACCCGTTTTAATCTGATTGTTGCAGTATACCCTCCCTGTTCAGGTTTCCGTCTTCTGTAAAGAGGATAACCATCATCTCCTGTTTGTGTTTCTACAATCAAGTTGCGAGGATACTTTTTTGTACATTTTCCTTCCTTCATACATGGCGATCTTGGGTTAAGTGGCCCACATGGCCCATGGATCATATTTTTAGAAATAGTTTCAAAAAGTACCAGATCCTCTTCTGGATTTGGAAGCTCTGCAGAAATAACACTGTCAATTTGATCAGGGCGTATCTTATCCTTTAGCCAGATCAGTAAATGAGCATGTGGAATACCTCTTTTTTGCCACTCAATTGAATACATCCAACACTAACTTTCACCAAAAATGTAACACTTTGTAATTACGTCCATGAGCTTGATCAGTTTTTGTTTAAAAACCCTCGCTATTAAATCATGTCGATCAGAGGGACCCTGACCATTAAGAAGCTCTTCCTTTATCTCTGGCCAAGTTGGATTACATGTAACTGTAATAAACAAATCAGGACGACCATATATCCGAACATATGTCATGGCGTCCTGAGCATACTCATAACTATGTCTGGGACTTCCAGTAAATGTAGCCGGTAAAATAAACATACGCCCAATGTCAGTCACGTTGCCATCATTAGCAACAGCATCCCTTAAATGAATGTATTCATCCACTCTCAGTTTTTGTTGGTTCAATCGTATGTACAAAAGATGCTCACTTTCCACCTTGGCATACATATCAACTATAAATTGATGAAAAAGTTGCCTACATTGTAAAATGTGGTTAGAAGACCCATGTCTGATCATTATTTGGTAGGCATAAAAGTCCATAGCTGATTTTTTTTATGGGTTGGCCTAGCAGTCTTGGGATCAGTATGTGTTAGATTATAGTGATAGCCATCTTGGCCATTCCAAAATATTATCGGATATTGCAGAGCATCATATGATCTATGTGTTTCTGCAATACGTTGAAGATTGTCACCTCATTGCTGAATAATTATATCTCGGCTTTGAAAGTCCTGTCCAACCAGTACAATAGCTACTTCGTTAACAGTGGGAGAATTAAATCGCCTTTCATGCTCACCAAACAGTGTCTTGTCTGCTCTTATTACAACTTGATATTCATCACGTGGCATTCTGTCTAAGGCTGTTTTGAAAAGGTTTAATAACTGATTGTGCTGATGGAAAAATGTTTGCAAAATCAACACAATCTCTTTTTTTGTCTCAAGTATAGTTTCACAACGTCTATCAGCTTGCATTTGTTCGTCTCCCAAAAAATAAATTTGTAAAAACTTTGGATCTTCATTTGCTACTGGAAGCATTGAACCGATTTTGTGATATATTTGGCCCTGGACTTTAAAAGTTGGCATAAATCCTGCTTCCTGGAGTCCAGCTGTCGTACCAAAGGATGTCATCTGGAAAGATGAATTGTATCTCCTAATATTTTGCAGAAAATGCTTTGCCTCGGGAGTTGTTCCTGACATGTCTGAAAGAAGTGGTTCAGGAGGTAGATCTAAAGGTGGCAAACTGACTTTGCCATTTGAGCAGCACATAGCAGGCGATTCCAAGTTAAACTTCTTTGCTTGACAATGTTTCCATATTATGTCCATTTTGCCAATTATGACTTTCTGATGTGACCTATAGTCTAGAATTGGGTTGTAGTGAAATGCTTCCAAACACCTGCCTACATCTTTGCACATGTTGCATATGTCATATGCGGTCATTTTCAGAACGTTCATCCTTTTGTTCAGATGTTTCCATATTCCTTGCTTCAGCCCGCCTTATCCGATTCTTGTGAAGACAACATTCCCATTTCTCTGATGTCTCAGCTGCCTTACATTTAGCCTGTCTCAATCGTTTCTTTTCAAGCCGCAAGTCACGTTGTTCACTTGTCTCAGCTCTTTGACACAATTTTGCGTTCTTAGCTTTTGGATGAACTTGTCCAATAGATGGTCGTTTTTTGGGCGGCATTTTTAAAAACAGTTCTTAGCCTTTAGTCTTCACCTGACACTGATAAAATATGTAATAGGATGAATAGTAAATACAGAGCAGCCCTCACACAATATTACTATGACCTGAAGGAGCTCGCATCTCAGTAATAAAAACCGCCTCACAGGCAGACTTGTGTAGTTGCCCATAGCAACCAATCAGAGCTCAGCTTTCACTTTACCTCAGCAGCTTCAGTGATGAAAGCTCCCTGTATAGTAAGCAATAATGACAATTTTACTATGAGACAGTTTTCGCCTGACCAATATTGCTGCTCAGTAAGGCTGCTTGCACACTACAGTATTTTTCACGGGTCTCCGGGCCGTGGACTCTACAGCTCCATAAACATTCTATGGAGCCTGCAAAATTCAAAGCTTTGTGCACAAAGAAGTCTATGGAACTGCCAAATCCATGGCCCAGAGGCCCGTGAAAAATACTGTAGTGTGCAAGCAGCCAGTAAGGATCCCAGATGTGTTTTGTCAGTGTGTGCATGTATGTGTGTGTGCACGCATGTGATCCATGTGTATGTATGCGTGTGTGCATGCAGGTGTGTGGTCCGTGTATATGTATGTGTGTGTGTGCGCATGTGATCCATGTGTTTGTGCGTGCGCAGTGCAAGTGTCCATGCGTGTGGTAGACGTGTGTGAGTATACATGTGCTCTGTTTGTCCGTGTGCATAGGGTGCATCCGTCTCAGTGTGTTTGCGTGCGTGTCTGGTCCTTGCGTTCGTGTGTGTGTGTGGTGTGCATGTGGTATTTATGGAGTGGTGTTGTGGTATTTGTGGGGTGGTGTTTGTGTTGTGTGTGTCTAGCGTGATCTGGTGTTTGTGTGGTGTGTTGTGGTATTTGTGTGGTGTTGTGCTTGTGGGTTGGTGTATGTGTGCTGTCTGTGTGATGTTAGTATGGTGTTTCTGAAATGTTAATGTGTTGTGTGTGGTGGTGCGGCTCCTTTAGCAGCGACTCTTTGGCGCCGTCGTATATAATCCGTTCTTGTCAGTCACAACTGTTGTTTTCCCCTCAGCACTGTCACCTTCACATTACCCCATTATATGTATAGGGCCTAAATTTGGGGGACCCAATCTGATGACTGAGGGACGCTAGCAAGATTTAACGTGCGCACTATTCTGCTCCTGTGGGTGGAGAGGGGGGTGTGCCAAATTTCACCCAAATCGGGCGAGAACTGTGGATTTGTATAGAGCGGGCTACTATAGATTTCACATTTCCCCATTATATGTATAGGGCCTAACTTCGGGGGCCCCAATCTCATGACAGGGGGACGCTAGCAAGATGTAACGTGCGCAGTATTTTGCTCCTGTGGGTGGAGAGGAGGCGTGCTAAATTTCACCCAAATCGGGCGAGAACTGTGGATTTGTATAGAGCGGGCTACTACAGATTTAGAGTTTTATATATATAGATAAAATGTCCCCCCCTTATTATAGGCCTATTAAAATTGTTCTTCCCTTATAAATAATAGAATGCCTTATATGTTTCCCCTTATAATAGCCCTCCTTTTATATAATTTCCTCTTATAATAGCCCCTTATATTTAATAGTTTCCTCCCTTATAAATAATAGCCCCCTTATAAATTGTTCCTCCCTTATACATAATAACCCCCTAATATATAAGTCTCCCCCTTATAACAATCCACCTTATATATAATAGTTCCTCTCCTCTAACAGACTCCTCCTTATATATAATAGTTCCTCCCTTATACATAATAGTCCCTTATATATAAGTTTCCCCCTTATATATAATAGTTGCTCTCCTATAATAGACCCCTTATATATGTCTCCCCTTATAATAGCCCCCCTTATATATAATTCCTCTCTTATAATAGCACTCCTTATATATAATAAGTCTTCTCCTTTTGTAGCCCCCCTTATATATCACGGTCCCCCCTTATAACAGCCCACTTATATTTAACAGCCCCGCTATATATATGTCTCCCCTTTATAACAGCCCTCTTATATACCTTATATATAATAGTTCCTCTCCTATAATAGCCCCCCTTATATATAACGGTCCCCCTTATATCTCACTTATATTTAACAGCCCCCCCCTTATATATAACAGTCTCTCCCTTATAATAGCCCACCTTATATATAATTTCTCTCTTATAATAGTGTCCCTTATGTATAAATACTAGCCCCTTTATATTCAATAGTTCCCCCACTATAAATATTAGCCCCCCATAAATAATAGTTTGCTCCTTTATCAGATCCCTTTCTCTTACAGAAAACAATAAATCTTTTACTCACCTTACCGCGCTCCCATGATGAAGGGAGCAGCCGAAGATTCTCCCTGTAGTAGCGGCACAGGTGGCGCGATGCAGTGACATCATCACGCCACCTGCACTGCGATGTCCCGTGCGTTACCGTCAGTCCTCTATGGCAGAGCAGGGACTTTTCAGCTCCCTGCTCTGTCATAGGATTAAGCAGTATTTGAGTGCTCAGCACGCCGATACTCCTGTGGAGCTCCCAGGATTCAAGCCATCAGGCTCAAAGCTTGATGCTCCGAATCCTGGGGGCCCCCTTGGGTGCGGGGGGCCCTGGGCAACTGTCCAGTTTGCCCCCCTAACGTCGGCCCTGGTAGGGAGACACCAGCCACGGATAGAAGAAGTAGAATAAGAAGCCTGCCCCTGCATGTTACCCATGTAACATAGTATCCATAATCAGCGTGTACAGTATAGACTGGCAGATTTTTCTTAGCAACGTTCAGTTATAGGGAACACTTCCGAGGCTGTTTTATTTCATAAAGGTTGGACAAATTCAAAAATAAACTACCACATTTTTCCCTGTAAGATGCACTTACTTATTAGCAAGACTAAAAAATTTACTAAAAAGCGGCAGTGTCTTATAGTTTAAAGTCAGGGGAACCAGCAGTGCCAGACCACCCTCATCAATTCCATGATGATGAGAGAAGTGCTGATGAAGCATTTTCCCAGAGACAGAGCTTCACATCTCTATTCCTCCCTGTCTGGTGCCAATCTGATCGATCAGTGCAGGGCAGGAGAAGATGAATTGTGATTGTCCTTCTACCTCAAGAAGCAGGTGTAAAATGAGCTGAAAAATATTAAGACCCTTTAATGAGCCTTGTGACTGATCACATGGTCATTACATCATGAAAAATGATCCAAAAAGAAGTTTGTATGATCCAGCAGCCAGATGAGCCGTAAATTCAATAAAACTTAATTTTTAATAAATAAACATAAATAAATCTCCTACAAAGTACAGGTACAGGAACTGCTTACTCGTTACAGGGAGATTGTCCCCTTAGTCATAGTATAAAAATGACTGTCTGCACAACGTGTTTTAAAACCCTCTTAGTTAACTGAGAATACCTGTATAGTATTTAACCCTTAGGCGCACAAGGACGTACAGTTACGTCCTGGTGCACGTGACTAAACATGGCGCCGCTTTGATACAGAGCGACCGCACTAGCTGCCTGGTCTGAGCTGTTTCATACAGCAGGGACCCGGCAGCATTGCCCGTGATCAGAAATTACTCTGATCACGGGCATTTAACCACTCAGATGTTGTGGTCCAGTGTGACCACGATATCTGAGTGGTTACTTTCACTATTTGCTTCTCGGTAACGGGACGACCCCCCGCAGCGCGATCGCGGGAGGCATTCCATTACCATGGCAGCCTGGAGCCTTCTGAAGGCTCCCAGCCCTGACATTTTATTTTAACTACTGAAGCCTTCATGTAGCAGGCTTCAGTAGTTACAAAGCAAATCTGGCATAGACTGCAATACAGTAGTATTGCAGTCTATGGCACAGGTGATCTAAAGATCACATGTTCAAGCCCCCTAGGGGGGGGCTAAAAAAAAAGTTAAAAATAAAAGAAAAAAGTTTTTAAAAATATTAAAAAAAAACTAAAAGTTTAAATCACCCCCCCTTTCCCTAGATCACATAGAAATATAGATAAATAAAAGTAAACATAAACACATTAAGTATCCCCAAGTCCGAAAATGCCCAAACTATTAAAATATAAAAACATTTGTCCCATACGGTAAACGCCGTAGCAGGAAAAAAAAAATCAAAGTGGCGTTTTTTCACCAAATTACATCCCTAATAAAATGGAATAAAAAGTGATCAAAACATCATACATTCCCCAACATGGTATCAATAAAATCTACATATCGTCCCACAAAAAAGACACCTTACACAGCTCCATATGCTGAAATATAAAAAAAAAGTCACAGGGGTCAGAATATGGTGATTCAAAGAATTTTTTTTTCTTCAAAATTTAGAATTTTTGTAAAGTTATTAAAACATGAAAAAAACTATACAAATTTGATATCATTATGATTGTACTGACCTGCAGAATAAAGCTAACATAGCATTTTTACCGCAGAGTGGAAGCCGTAAAAAAAAGACATATGAAAATGACGGTACTACGTTTTTTTCTCAATTCCACCTCATTCTGAATTTTTTTCCCGCTTCCCGATACATTGTACAAAATAATAAATGGTACCACTTTGAAGTACAACTTGTCACGCAAAAATCAAGCCCTCATATGACTATGTAAACAGAAAAATGAGAAAGTTATGACTTTTGGAATGTAAGGAGTAAAAAACGAAAACACAAAAATGAAAAATGTCTGCATTTCCTAAGGGTTAATTAGCTGATTATGATGTCATGGAAAACAAAAAACACCTCGTGCATATCCATGCATCAGGAGTCTTGGATCAACTTTGCCACAATAACATAATAACCATGAGTGGGCTATGCATGTTTTTCTCTTTGTTTCTATCATGAAAGATCCTTTCAATTTTTTTTTCTTCTTCCAAGGCACTATGACCAACACATTGGGGAGGACTGGGGGAAGAGAGATTCCCAGTGAATATACGTACAGAAAGCTGGGCTGTGTAAGAGGGCTTTGAGTGCTGTGTAGTAGAGTGGCGTATGTACAGTATATAAAGAACATGCTACAGAGTTGTGTGCACATAAAGTCAGAGCAAAAGATAAAAATGTAAAATCAAAAAATGTTAGTTTGGTCAAAAGCTAAGGACACGTTAAAGGAACATACTAGGTTTAACAGGAGTCAATTTTTAGCCACTAAGCCTCTTACTTACCCTAATATTCCTTTGACCACCATCGGAGTTTTAATTCATATGAAATATTTTTTTCCTATTTTCTGGGGTCTAAATCTAGGGTGTGTTTATAGTCCAAAAAATCCAGCATATCACAAAAACACTTAAAATTATTTCCCCATCACATAAAAGAATAAAATGGCAGTTAAACTTTAAATAAATAAAAATGTAGATTATTACTAGAGCCGAGGTATCTGAACAAGCCATCTGACATTGTTGGAATGCACTTTATGGCTGACAGCCCAATGTGCCAAACTGTCCCATTCCTTACGGGAACGTCCATATATTGAAAGACGAAGCTCTGCATTCTGATATTTACTCTCTTCCAAATCTGACATCACTTCCTGCAAAGGAGTATAAAAATTAAATATATAAATATATGAGCTTACACTGAAAGATTATTGTTACAATCATATAGAGAACTATGTATTACTGAATGTAATATTTTAATCTGATACCCTACATCAGGGCACCTTTTGCCCCTTTTTTTAGTATTAAGGTGATTTTCTGTTGAGAAAAGAGACAAGCAGAGTAATCTCAGATTCTTCACTAGGCTTTTATAATGCAAGTTCAATATAATGCAATATAATGCAAGCTTTTCTTGATTGAAAAAGGAAAATTCATTCTAGCGCCACCTTTTGGAAGTTAGCTCCGTATAGATCAATGCCTGGGTTTTGAGAAACCTACATGACATTCCTGGTGATTAAAGTTAAACCAGAATAATGTGGAAAAGATAGATAAATACATTTAACACAACATTAAACTATATGAAAAAATCACACTCACATCTGTACGAATCAGCAATACAACAGATTGTTTACACCAGAAAAATATAAGTAAACTTGCATATAATAGAATTATGTAACACTGAAGGACCTTGAAACACCTATTACAGAGCTAAATCAATTTCTGACAATGAATGCAGACTTTATGTAAGTATATACCCAAATTCCACCAGCCCATGACATTGGCTCCAGTGTTCTAAGGCCAAAGATCATGATAAATAACTTCAAACTGCTGTTGTTGTTCCCAAAACCAGATAATGCAGTCTTATGTTTTAGTGTATTATTAACCAATATGCAGAAGTGCCAGACTGTTAAGGCTACAGCCACTTAGGGATTGTGAAATGCTGATAAACCAATGCTCTACATAACCGTTGTTATTTGTTCATTTTCAATATAATGGAGGATATAAAACTTTATATAAGTTTTGCTGTCATGGCTTCTTTACTTGTTTGAACTGGCTATGACAATATCTTATTTTTTTTCTAATATCAACAGATCATGATCTGAAGTAGTCTATATACTTTAGATAGCTGTCAGCCATTCATCTGACACCGTTACCTTGCCTGACATCCCCACACTCAACAGGGAGAGGGAAGAAAATTATTGCCAAACTCTGCTGGCAGCAACTTACCCACCAAGAACAAAAGGATCAAGCAGTTAAAATTCTAATCTCCCCAACAACTGCTGTCAGGGGGAATGATGGGAGGACATATTAGATGTTCAGCCAAGCCTGTCAAAATCAACATCTAATGTGTTTGGCCAGTTATAGTTTAACCCATCAGTATGAAAAATCCATTTTTGGGTTGAAAAAATCCCTTTAACAGTGCCAGTCAAAGA
The DNA here is from genome assembly GCA_947044405.1 of Leptodactylus fallax. Classification (NCBI taxonomy): domain Eukaryota; kingdom Metazoa; phylum Chordata; class Amphibia; order Anura; family Leptodactylidae; genus Leptodactylus; species Leptodactylus fallax. Next base: position 4,377,381 of record CAMRHE010000140.1, read on the forward strand.
GTCACCCTAATAATACTAGACAGAAAGCACCCTCAATAGCCTCTTCTGAACTACGCTACTATTTGGCATTTTCAACTATTTTCACCATTCCGGAAATAATACTTCTTTATTTTTCACCAACAGAGTAATATGGGGTTCCTGTGTTTTGCAGGATAAGCTGCAGTTTCTACAACTACCTGTAGTTAGCTATTAATTTTTATTAAAGGGGTTATCCAGCTTTCAAAAATTATCTGCTAATACATCCACAGCAGTGCTAAATTCTCACTGTTTCCTTGTACAACCTTTTCTTGGATTAATTTTACTTAAGACGGAGGGCGTGGCCTGGCTATGGCGGAGTGAGGTTTCTGTCTCCTCTGCTCCTTCCCCGACTCACCCGAGCCAGCGCTGAAATCTGCTGACCAGCACCTCTGCAGCCCACCGGACTATGGGCAAATCCCGGCGGTACCCTCCTAGGTCCTCCTCCACTCCTCTGCGGACATCCAAGGGGCCCACTATGGATAAATTACTCCGGGGCCCGGGCGCCTCCAGATCTCAGTCTGCGCCCTCCAAAATGGCGCCCGACATCACCGATTCACAGCGCGGCTCATCCATAAGCGCCTCACCAGCGCACGCAGCCGATGCGGCAACGGTGGCGCCCCTGTCCCCTCCGGTGTCTGGGGCCTGCTCCCTTAGCTCCCCGGAGCCATAGATCCTACAGGAGTCTGGGCCCCGCTCGGCTCCTGTGTCGCTGGGGTCAGCGGCGGCACATAAGCAGGACTGGCCGTCGCTGCCGCCGTCCCCCTTGCCGCCCAGGTGCCAGCGACCAGCGGAGGCTACCCCTGCACTGCAGCCCAAGGGACCACCAGGAGGTGAGGAGACCCCCATCATGTCCTTGCCCCTGGCTACCTCCACTCCCACCGCAGCCCTGCGCCCCTTATTGAGGGCCCCTCTATTAGCTCCTCCTGGCACTGGACTAAGGCCAGATCCACCTGCACCTGGTACTTCCTCCACCCATGGTACCCATCCAGCACCTATCTCGACACCGTTGAGTCTGCTCTCTGTCACGGTGGCTCCATATTTGCCTCGGGCTTTTCTAGTTCCTCTGTTAACTCCTCCTGTCACGGCCTCCGCATCCGCTGGCCAGAGTGCGGGGGCCCCCTCTGGGACTGCTGAATTACGCCAACTGAGCGCTCATCTCCGTGCCATCCCTACAAAGTCTGACATGGAGGAATATGTGGCACGCTTGGAACAGTCCTACAAATCTGAACTGTCCGCTGTCCGTTCCACTGTACAATTACTGGAGGGGAGGGTGGATACCCTGGAGGCCGCTTCTACCTCACTTTCCACCCAGTTGTCTTCCCATGACTCCGTACTGATGTCCCACACCCACCAATTACATCAACTGACGGACCTTATGGATGACCTGGAGAACAGAAACAGACGGAACAACATCAGGGTAAGGGGACTCCCTGAAGTCATCGAACCCCAGCAACTAGACGCTACTCTGCGTACCATCTTTAACAACCTCCTGGGGGTCCCCCCTGCCTCTCCACTTGAACTAGACCGGGCGCATAGCTCCCTAGGCCCAGGCCCTCTGGACTCTGCCAGCCCTAGAGACGTCATCTGCCGAGTTCACAAGTAGCAGATCAAAGAGGCTATCATGCGGAAGGCCAGGGAAGCCCGCCAAGTCGAATTCCAGGACTTTTCTATCAGCCTACTCCCAGACCTGTCTAGACTCACCCTCGCCAGACGACGCGCCCTGAAGCCTCTCCTGGACCTCCTGATCCACCACCAGATCCCGTACTCTTGGGGATTTCCTTTCCGCTTGCAGGTCCGGCGAGATGGCGGATCCCTCTCCTTGTCTCGTCCAGATGACGTCCCTGCCTTCACAGCTGCCCTTGGACTTCCGGCGGTGCAGATCTCGAGCTGGCCGCTACTACCTGGAGCTCCAGAACCTGCCCAGCTCCAGACGACGTTGCCGTGATAGAGCTTCCTCCCCTGCAGCTCAGCAACGGGACCACCAAGCCTCCCCAACCTGAGGACTGGAACTCTCCGCTCGCACACCAGCGAGATTGCCACTCCGCAACCTTTAGGGGTTCTCATCCGCCTCATGCGGGGCCGTGAAATTCTGCTTTCCTTTCCTCTCCTTTCCATATAATTTCTCTTCTTTTCTTTCTTCCTCCTTTTTTTTTTTTTTCTCTCTATCCCTCTACTTTGTCCTCTCCTTTTATATGCCCTGGTCTATCGAGTTTCACATTGATTGTGCATTTTGGTCAGCATATCTTGTTGTTACAGTTTGTTTCATAGTAGCGGGCTCGGGGTTCGGGGGGGGGGGCTCCTCTTCGGAAAGCTCGTTCCCCACCGGGGTCTCCGTGCTGCGTTGTAGCACGTGTTTTGGCATTGTTTGCCTTTTCCCCACCTGTTTTGGTGGTGGCTTGCCCAATCACCTTGCTGCTTAGTCAGTTAAACATTTGGTTCTACAGTATAGTTGTGTTAGTTGTGTTGGATTTCGTTTGTCTCCCTCTTTCCTAAGTGTGTGCCCCTTTTGTGTCTTCCCTCCTCCTACCTTGTCTAAATATGTCCACTCTGAATGTTTGCACCTTAAATGCAAGAGGACTTAACGTCCCACAGAAGCGCAGCCAGATATTGTACCAACTTCATAAGAAGCACTCTCATGTCCTTATTTTACAGGAGACTCACTTCAAGGAAGGCCATGTCCCGGATATTCGCAGCCGCCACTTCCCTGTCTGGTTCCACAGCGTCAACCCGGCCGCCAAGTCCAAGGGAGTTTCTATTGCTTTGCATAGATCTCTGCACCACGAGGTAACAGACACCCTGATAGACACTGAGGGTAGATTTGTCTTTCTCAAACTGCGCATCGTGGGCACTGTCCTCACTATAGCCGGTTGCTATCTCCCTAATCAGGGGCAGCTGAGATACTGCAGGAACCTAGTCGGCAAACTTTCTGACTTTGGCGAGGGGGTCACGATTCTTGGGGGCGATTTTAATTTTGTAATGGACCCTATGACTGACTCTACCCCCCCCCCCCCCCCGTCCCCCCCCACTCTCAGTCCCAGCTGCACGGGCTTAAGACTGCCCTCCACAATTCCCAATTGGTCGACGTCTGGCGCATTCTGCATCCCAATGAGCGCGACTACACATACTACTCCCCTGCGCACAACTCATACAGCCGCATCGATTTTTTCCTGATCAGTCACCACGCCCTCTCCTGGGCCCCTACTGGACAGATCGGCTCTGCCCTTTGGTCAGACCATTCACCCGTATTTTTATCAATGGAGGTACCGGGCCTTGCACGCCGTCCTTTCACCTGGCGTCTGAATGACAGCCTGTTGAAGGATACTACTTTCCGGACAGACGTTAGTGACGTGATCAGGAACTTCGGTCTCGATCACGCCCGGGATTCCTCATCGTCTCCGCTACAGTGGGAGGCATTAAAATGCGTGGTTAGGGGTGTCCTGATCAAGCACGGAGCGCGCCTCAAAAAAGAGCGAGCAGCGTGGGTTTCCTCACGGTTGGCCAGGATCCATTCTCTTGAGGTGAAGCATAAGCAGTCTTGTTCTCAGGCGGACTTAAACGAGCTCCTCAATGCTAGAGAGGAGCTTCGAGCCCATTAAGATGAAACATCCTTGCTTTTCCGAGACTGTGTCCGGAAACACTATTACGAGTTTGCAGATAAGTGTGGTCGTTCCCTCGCACGTCGCTTGCATCCCCGCGGCTCCCCCGCGTACATCCCTCGGATCAACAGAGGCAATGGGCGATCAGTCCATAACCCAATAGACGTTGCAGAGGCGTTCCGCTCCTACTACCACGATCTGTACAATATTCGTGGACAGTATGCCGATCTTGCCCCGGGTTCTCTAGAAGAGAAAATCTGGGAATACGTTGTTGAGACCTCTCTCCTCACCATTGGCCCCTCAGATAGGGCGCTTCTCAAGGACCCCTTCTCCGAGGAGGAGGTCTCCCTCGCCATTCAATCTTCACCCTCGGGCAAATCCCCTGGCCCTGATGGGTTCACTCCTAGATTCTAATAGACCTTCCGAGGCCTCCTCTCCCCAGTAATGGCCCGTGTCTTTAACAGCATCAATGATTCCACTCCATTTGCCTCTCAATCTCTATCAGCCCTCATTACAGTTCTTCCCAAGCCAGGGAAAGACCCATCCTCCTGTGCCAGTTATCGCCCGATCTCCCTGCTCAATATCAACATCAAATTATTTGCCAAATTGCTGGCCAATCGCTTGTCCCCCCTGATGCCGGGCCTGGTCCATACTGACCAGGTTGGCTTCATCTCGGGTCGAGAGGCCAGGGACAACGTATGCAAGACGCTGCTGGCGATCTCCTCGGCCCGCAATACCAATTCCCCTGTGTGCTTGCTTTCTGTGGATGCTGAAAAGGCGTTCGACCGTGTACACTGGGGCTTTCTATGGGCCACACTCCAACAAATTGGGGTTGGCCCAGGGTACTTGGGCAAAGTGCTTTCTCTTTATGGTGACGCGTCGGCACGGGTACGGGTCAATGGGCTCCTCTCCAACTCTTTCCCGGTCCGGAATGGCACACGACAGGGCTGCCCATTGTCTCCTCTTTTATACGCCCTGGTCATGGAACACCTAGCGACGGCCATACGGAGCTGTCCTGGTATCCATGGCCTTCAGCTGGGTAACCGTCAGGTCAAAGCGGCCCTATACGCCGACGACCTCCTCCTGTATGTCTCTCAGCCTCGTGTTTCTTTCCCGTCTATCCTACGTGAATTTTGTCGCTTTGGCAACTTGAGTAACTTCAAGGTGAACCTCTCTAAGAGCGAGGCCCTCAATATCACCTTGCCTTCAGCAGAGGCAGCCTGCCTTGCGAATGACTTCCCCCTTTAAATGGCATCCTACCTCCATCAAATACCTCGGGATTCATATCCCCTCGGACCCCTCTCTTCTCTACCGCCTTAATTACCTCCCGATCCTTGAATCACTCCAGATGGATCTACGGAAATATAACTCGCTCATGCTCTCCTGGTTTGGTCGCATTAACGTGCTGAAAATGGATGTTATGCCCCGATTACTATATGTGTTCCAAGCCCTACCCATCCCTGTTCCGCGCCCCTTTTTTGCCCGCGTTCAGACCTTGTTTGGGAGGTTCGTGTGGGGAGCGGCACGGAGCAGGCTACGTTTTCGGACGCTGACGCGCCATAAGTGTCGTGGTGGCGCGAGCCTGCCAGACCCCAGGCTATACTACCGCGCGACAGTACTGTTGCGCCTTTTTGATTGGCGCTATCGCGGGGTGGACAAGCAGTGGGTCTCCATAAAGGCCAATTTACTTTCAGCTCATCTTCCCTCCCTGCCATGGATCCCTCCTCATTTTCGCCCTAGCACTACGGAACATTCTTTTTTATCCTCCCATTTCCTCAAGATTTGGGACTCTACAAGCACGGGCGGTCGCGTTGCTTGGGTCCCTGGCCCTCTCAGCCCTCTGTTCCAAAACCCCATGTTCCCCCCAGGTTGCTCGGCTCACAGATTCCTTTGCTGGCAAGCGGGGGATGACGTTCGCCTACATCAGGTCACAGATAGTTCTTCTCTTCCCTCTCTGTCGCAGCTACAAGCCTCCCACCTCAACTTTCGATTGTCTTGGTTGGAATATGGCCAGCTTACGGCCTTCTTTCGTAAATTTTCCCTGCTCTCCATGCTCTCATCTCCTTTAACCGACCTGGAGTCTGCCCTCTCACATACTGACACCACCCCATGTGCCCTCTCTCTTCTCTATGGCATCCTTCTCCAGGACTCCACGCCTGGGCTCCCCTCCAATACTGGCCCCTGGGAGTCTGACTTTGGTAATAGCCTCTCCATTGACGACTGGGATAAGTCCTTCCTGAACGCGCATAAACTCCCGATGCCCTGCGGTGCGCAGGAAAAGAACTACAAAATTCTGACCCGTTGGTACCGCTGCCCCGACCTTCTGCATAGGATCTACCCTGGTGTTTCGGATCGGTGTTGGCGCTGTGGCTCTGAAAGAGGCTCTTTGTATCATATCTGGTGGGATTGCGCCATCATCAGGTCTTTCTGGGAGGCAGTCTTCACGCTATATGCAAAAGTGTGCGGCAGATCTGTTACGCCCTCACCCCATCTTGCTCTCTAACGGGAAGGGTTTCCGTTGTTAAGGGGGACCTCCTGCGACATTTCCTGACCGCCGCCAGAACAGTCATTCCCAGGCACTGGCGCAGCACTGCCGTGCCCAACCTTGTCGAGCTGATTCAGGAGCTTCTCCTTATTAGGAGAATGGAGGCCCTGGTGACTGAGGACTCGCCTAACTTCTCTAAATTTGAGTCTCTCTGGCGGCCGTGGGTGATGTTTCAGGACTCTCCGGAGTTTTCTTCCCTCTTTGTCTGACTGGGACACTGTTCCCCCGTTGGTACGGTGTCTGGATGCTTTTTACTGCCAACTTTCTCTTTCCCTCCCCATCTCCCCTTGTGTGTCCCTTCCCGTTCTTTTATGTCTGTGTCTTAGCAGGTCTTCAAGTATCCGTGTATTCCTTGTGACCCTCCCTCCCCTTCATGTTTGTCTTTCACACTGATAGGTGGGTGGCATCATGGCGGCTTTTTACAGTTTGACATTTGTTTTCCTGGCTACCACTTCCCTAATAATATAGTTTTTATATAGTTATACTACACCACCCACCGCTGATTTTCTAGTTGTGGGCCTTAACAGCCCTTTATTCTAACTTACTTTGGTGTCTCATCTATGTTTTGGGCAGCTCATGTGGCCTCCTATGTTTTATTTGATGTTTTTGTCTTAGCATTGTTCCCTCCCTTTCTTTTTTTTCTGTTCCCTAATTTAAAAACCTTAATAAACTCGATTAAACATAATTTTACTTAAGACTCCTTGTATCACTGTTATTTACATGCAGTGAATCTGTAAAGAAATTACAGTTCCCATGATGCATCTGCCTGCTCTCACTCCTTGTGTTTGCAGCTCACAGGGGGAGAGGGGAGGGAGCTTGTACATCACAGCAGCATGTGACCTCAGATGTGGGAGTGATTTATTACCTGTGAATTCATTGCAGGGGAGAAGGGAGGGGTACACCGAGAGTGATGAATCTTAAATGTAGTTTGTTCACAGATTCACTGCATGTAAATAACAGTGATACAAGGGTCTCAAGTAAAATAAAGCCAAGAAAAGGCTGCACAAGGGAACAGTGAGTATTTAGCATTGCTGTAGATGTATTTGCAGATAATTTTTTGAAGCTGGATAACCCCTTACATTTAGTTTTGAGCAGCCAAGTAAAAAACAAGCAACCATAATGTAATCATTTCCTTTTTTACCAGTATCTATTAGTAACCTGCAATAACTGTATATACTTTAGTACATGTTCTGCAGTCAAAGAATGATCCCAAATACAGTGCAATGCAGAGAGTACCCCATAGACATTACAGCTCGTGATGGTGCCCATAAACAGTGCAGCAATATAAGCAACTCTATACAGAGATGTTTTCTCTATAAACCTTACTAGGCTGACTGGATAAGTTCATTAGTCTACACTAGAAAATACTATTTCCAATTCTAAGTGTAAGGAGGCTACATGTTGAGGACATTAATGAGAAGATTCTCTCAATGTACATTTCCCAGACAATCCAGAAGGGTTTGTGTAATGTCTCTGCCTGTTCGGGTCTCTGCGCCACCCTCCGCTCGCACGCTGCGGCGAAAGAGGCATATTCAGTTTGATTCCTTGCATAAGATTCTTGTTGCTCAGTCTGAACCCTGTCCTAGACTATGTAATTGAATTTCAGCCACACCCGTCTCTTGAACCTTGTTTCTTTCAGCTTCTCAATAGTTAATCTTAGCCTTGCCTGTGTGATTGACAGCCTATCGTCCAATCAAGTCTGGGGAAGGTTCTTTCTTACTATAAACAGGTTGTCAGTTCACACATGGTGGCTGGCTATTGATATTCTGTTTTTTACTTTGTCCCTGGTAGCTTTTCTTCTGCTTATCTGTATTCTTAACCTCTGGCTTTACCTTGACTATTCTATTGGATTGTGATTTTTTACTGCATTGCTCGACTGTTACCGACCCCTTGGCTAGCTGACCTCCCTTTGTTGTCATTTGTTCTGTCTTCATTCTGTGTTGTCACTTATTCAGTGTTGGGACCGGCTCCAATTTGTCGGCTGTCACCTAGGACAGTCAGGCAAGAGGCAGGGCCAGTGAGGGGGGTTCAGTTTTAGGGCTCACTGTCTTGTTGTGCCCCTCCCCGCAGAGTTCTGCAGCAGCACTCGGGAATCGCTCAACTTCACAACCCTTACAGTTTGTATGCACACATACAATTGCTAATACTTTATCAAATACACTGTTAGGAGGGCACAGCCCAGAATAATACCTTGATTATGTGAGCAAAGTATTTTCCTGACACCTTGTTATCTGTTTTAATAAAGATCTCTCTTAGAACAGATTCACCAATTGGATTATATTTGGCATTGAATTTATCAAAGCGATGGAAAGTATTCCTGTCCTGTGGGAATAAAACAAACAGGTGTAAGTAAAGTAAATCAAATTCATTGTTACATTTTACATACATGTCACAATGTTTGCGTATCGCCATGAGCATGAGGGGTTTACACTGCCACCTACTGATCACACATGGCAATGTACAAATTTTCTGCCAACTAACACATTGGGCTTAAAAATGTCCATAAAACTATATATTTTATAAAACAAAAAATTCTTGATGTTCCAAATTATGCAAATGCAGTCAATAACCATGATGAGAATATAATCTGCTGGTCATCATTCTCTTCTTATACTAGTCAATATGATACGCTGTAGGATAATTGTTAACTGAACTATTGTTAGCCATTTTTCTGTCTCCTTTTTTTAATATTCTTGTGAAAAACTCTTTTTTGTAGTTTCACTCCACAGATCAGTCAGTAATCACAGTAAATTTTGTTATCCAAATCACAAGTTTCCCTCTTATGAAACAGGTTATTTTAATATAATATTTTCCCCAGGAGCAAGATTTTTCATAATCAGATGTCCATACTGAATACATAATTTGTAAGAGCAACCAAGATCCACTTCACAAACCTGCAGCACTTGTAAACAATACATCTTCCACTTCATTGATATAGTAAAAACAATGTAAGGCCGGGGTCCCACATGGCATAAACATTTTACAATCACTGCAAAGTTTTAGCAAATCTCATCCACACCTTGCGGAAAAATACACGCAGCGGACACCTTTTAATGAGGATAATTGCACTTCAACCCCTTTCAATTTTTGTTTCTATGGAATCAGGTCTACGAACATTTCTTATTAAGGGAGTTTTCTGACTCAATAGTTTTCTAATTTAATCTTGTTGCTAAGGGCCCTTAAACATAACAAACTAGTATTTACCTACATCCGTTTCCAGTACTTGTAGCACCATTCGTCTCTATACAGTATCCAGGTTGTTTGTGCTGGGGACAGTGGCAGCCACTCAGCAGTCACCTCTTCACAACCCTAGCACAAACGGTGACATCAGTTAGAGATAGACGAACGGAGCTGTTGCTGCTGGAAACCAAGACCAGGGGAATGGTGAGTACCATTTTGCTATCATTAAAGGCACCTCTGCAGCAGTAATAAAATAAATAAATAGTTGCCAACATTAGTGCATCTAGGACTTCCCATGTATCATTCTCACCGCATGCACATCCAGAGTGTCCACACTGAGATCATATGCTGTTAGGTTCATGTTCTGGAAGACCTGACACAGTGTCTGTTCTTTTCCTCCTTCTTCATGAACTATATCTTCCCAATTCTTTTTCATTGCTCGTTTGATAAATCGGAGTAAATGCTTCTGATTCATGCAGGATGCTGCATGAATATGTGTGTCCACCTTTAGAAAAATAGCACAAAATGAGGTTTTTTTCATATAGTCAAATCCTACGGTTTAATGTCAGAAACAGGAAATGAACTCACCTTCCGTATGTTGTAAAAGTCTCTGTGTGGCACCTTTTTCTGAGCTGCTAACTCTTTCATCTCATTCAACAAAACATGCATCTGGAAACGGGAACTGAGGTACTGCAGTCGTCGGTAACAGAATGACTTACTGTGAAGAAATTAATACAAATGAAAATTACTACTACTATTACTCGCTAGTATTACACTCTGGGGTCTCTTCAGAGTATACCCTCGGAGTATAATTAGCAGAGGCCCAGAGAAGGTGAATAAATATAAAAAACAGTGTTATTAGCCTCCTCTGGGCTCCGGCGCTACTTCCTGTGTCTTCCGGGCTCCACAGATGACATCAGTAACCGCTGACGTCAGGGACCACTGAGGGCGGGTGAGGCTCTCACCATGGCGTGCACTGAACTATGGCATTAATAGAAAGGGCAAAGTACTGTAACTCAGCTGTTCCTGTCAGTGCGATACAACTGGAATGGAGCGGCAGTGTACATGCTCGAATGTGGCTCCATTCTGACTTGTCCTAGCCATGCTTATGCAGCTTTGTTGAATGGGGACCTGGGATGAAGAGGGATTCTGTGGTCTGATCCCTACTGATCTAGCACTTAGAAATCCAGTGGATAGGTGATATATGCTTCTAGCCAGAATATCCCTTTAACAGTTTTGTTATCTAACACTACTATATAGTGTATGACCTTGTCTCCATACAAAAGAAGACCCAAATAGCTTTTCAATACTACTTACATGGGGCCGTTGATGATAAGAGCCATCAGAACATTCATATCAGCCACAAATTCCGAAAGATCCAGATATGGAAGATCCAGCTCTGTTTTCCTAAAGAAAAACATAGCAAAAAAATATGATATACATATTGCCCATATTCTTTAGGGGAATATGAAATAGAAGCTACTACACATGTTAAACTGAATGCTGTTCAAAATTGTGCACTGTATTCTAATTCCAGCTTCCCCCATCCTTCTTGATCAAGAGACACCTTGTAGTCGCATCCATGACTCCTTTTGGCACACAAGTGCTGTAGCTCCAACTATGCAGTTCCTCTCAGCCAATCAAGAGGTGAGGTTACATATTTACAATATATGTGGACATGAACATTACCATTTGGGTAGTGATGAGCGAACCAGAACCGCAAAGTTCGGGTCCGTGCCGAACTTCGTGGGTTTGGGTACCCAAACCTGAACTTGAAGTTCAGGTTTGGGTTGTCCCTAAAGCTGGTTGATTGACTGCTGAGCAGCCAATCAACCAGCTTTAAGCCCACAGACATCACAGCCATGCCCAGTATGGGCATGGCTGTGACTGGCCAGACGGGACACGTGACCCCTCTGTATAAGAGGAAGGGTCACAGGTCCCGTAGCCATACCAGCTAGTTAGGCTAGTTAGGGAGAGGCTGCAGCTGGAGATTAGGACGGTCAGGGCCTTATCTAAATTTAATAATTGTCCTTTTCAGGGCAGTGCAACTAGGTAGGGAGAGGAGCCTGATACTGAGAGGGACAGTTAGCCTATATATAATAATTGCCCTTTTCAGGGCAGTGACAGTAAACTGTATGTGTACCCATACTGTCTCCTAGTGCAGTAAAATTAACTGTGTGTGCACCCATACTGTCCGTAGCACAGTAACAATCACTGCATGTGTACCCATACTGTCTCCTAGTGCACTAAAATTAACTACATTTGTACCTATACTGTCTCCAAGCACAGTAACAATAACTGCGTTTGTAAACGCATACTATCTTCTAGCGCAGTAACAATAACTTCGTGTGTACCCATACAGTCTCCTAGCGCAGTAACAATAACTGCGTGTATACCCATACTATCTCCTAGCGCAGTAACAATAACTGCATTTGTATACGCATATTGTCTCCAATAACAGTAACAATAACTGTGTGCGTACCCATACAGTCTCCTAGCGCAGTAATAACTGCATGTGTACCCATACTGTCTCCAATCACAGTAACAATAACTGCATGTGTACCCATACAGTCTCCTAGCGCAGTAATAACTGCATGTGTACCCATACTGTCTCCTAGAGCAGTAACAATAACTGCATGTGTACCCATACTGTCTCCAATCACAGTAACAATAACTGCGTGTATACCCATACAGTCTCCTAGCGCAGTAATAACTGCGTGTGTACCCATACAGTCTCCTAGCGCAGTAATAACTGCATGTGTACCCATACTGTCTAGCGCAATAACAATAACTGCATGTGTACCCATACTGTCTCCTAGCGCAGTAACAATAACTGCATGTGTACCCATACTGTCTCCTAGAGCAGTAACAATAACTGCATGTGTACCCATACTGTCTCCAATCACAGTAACAATAACTGTGTGTGTACCCATACTGTCTCCTAGCGCAGTAACTATAACTGCATTTGTATACGCATACTGTCTCCTAGCGCAATAACAATAACTGCGTTTGTTTACGCATACTGCACAGTAACAATAACTATGTGTACCGATACTGTCTCCTAGTGCAGACTTTGACTCACATGGTGGATGAGTATTTGTTGACATGTCTCCTGGTACTGAGCGATGGGTCCTCCTCGTTCAATTTCTGGGTTGGTAAATTGGACACCTGGCCAGAACTTGCCCTCTATGCCTTGGAGGTGCTGACCTACCCTGCGGCAAATGTCCTATCAGAATGTGTGTTCAGCACCGCAGGGAGTGTCATCACCTACAAGAGGATCTGCCTATCCACAGCCAACATGGACATACTTATGTTCATTAAGATGAACCAGGCATGAATCCCACAGGACTTGGCTGTGCCAGCGCCAGAGTGAGTGGTTAAAGTGTTGGCTCCTCCTCCGCCTCTTCCACTTACACCACCACATCCGCCTCCACCTCCTCCCCCTGGACCTCTACCACCTGTTTCAAAATTATTTTATTTTATTTGTTTTTAATTTTTTTTTTTTCAATTTCTTTATTTTATGTTATTATTTTAATACCCCGTATTTTGTAGGGCACTTGACCTGTTATTACCCCCATTTTGCAGCCCTCTACCCCTTACTATCCCCATTTTATAGCCATTTTGGGTCAACAAGTTCGGGTCCCCACTGATTTCAATGGGGTTTGGGTTCAGGTCAACTTCGAGTAACCGAACCAAACTTTTGGGCAAAGTTCGGCCGAACTCGTTGCTCAACACTACATTTGGGGAACACTTATGCCAGACAAATAGAGATTATTTTTTAAATTGATGACAGAACTACTTTAATAAAGATGTAACTGAACGCAGAGCTAAAACAGAGTGGCAAAGAAAACCACAAGAGGATATGAACTGTGGAGTATGAAACAAAACCAAGCTGCTATGTGGCCCCCCACCACATAGAAGGTTTAAAATCTAGCCAGCCACCATTAATATATTTAAACATAAATGCTTACATCTCAATGACATCACGTTTTGTATAGACATGTACCACACCATCTATCATTTTTAGCTCAAAGCCCAAGTCAGGAGGCATAGAACTTGGATCACACACTTCATATGGATGCTGGTCAGAGAAAGGAGGATGCACAGGAGCATCTGTGAAAAAAAACTGAAATCTTAATTTCACAACATTTTACTTTAATTTTACAAAACCGAAAAGTTAATTCTAATTAGTGGTTGCTTATAACAGACAGTTTACGTCTAAAGACTGTCTAATCTGCTCTAAAAAAATTAAATTCTGGAATTTTATTACTTGTTATAGACAACACTTTAATACATTTCGCCATCTCCACCAACTTCAGTTTTTTGCATCATTTAATTGGTGCAGATGGAATATTACTCTAGCAATCAGTGCAGTTAGTTTGCCAATTAGACTCTGTACTGATATGCCAATTAGACTCTCTTCTGTCAGGTGGTATGTAAAGGGTCTCACTGTGTTTGCTTCCCTTTCATCAGCGCTCCCACGATACAATTGCTGATGCATTATCATGGTGATGGGGTGGGGCCTAATGAAGTCTCCCAATCATAAGTAAACCTATAAAACTATATAAAACCCATAAAACTATATATATATATATATATATATATATATATATATATATACAGAGATATATATCTATATATAGATATATATAGATATATATATATTCTACCAAAGTGAAACTATTTACTTACAGTTTCACTTTGGTAAAATATCGTACACTGCACTGCAGAAGTACTGAAATGTACTATAGTAACAATCCCGTCACCTAGTGTTCCCAATATGGAATTCAGTACAAATGTTAATAAAAATGTAAAAAACAAAAAAAAACCTGTAAAGTATTCAACAACTCAAACTTTAAAAACAGAATATTACTTAACCCACATGGTAAATAGCATAAAAAATGAATAAAAAAACATTTTTCTTTTTTTCGTCACATTTCCTCCAAAATAATTATAAAAACGTCACATATAAGCTTAAATGGTACCGATAAATCGACAGCTGATCCCATAAAAACCAAGCCCTAACACAGCTCCCATGATGGAAAAATAAAATTTTGCTTCTCAGAATATGATGACAATTTGTATATTTGAAAAAAAAACAACAACAGACACAGATGTTAATGTATACCTTTTTTTTTTAAACTGATCCATTTAATGTACCAGTTAAAAAAACGGACACATTAACATCAGTTAGTGTCCGTTATTGTTAGTTTTTATACTGTCTGTTTTTTTGCTTATTTTTTGTTCTACATTTTGAGCAAGTGCAGAAAAAAAAAGGACAGTATAACAGGCGATCGTCCGTTAGCCCCAGAAATTAATGTTAAAAGATAATGGACGCTTAATGTCCATCATACGTCCGTTATTTTGAAGGACACAAAAGTCCCCCCATTATTATGTCCACTCCGCTAACATATGGACATGTGACGGATTTGGTGAAAATGGACACTAACAGACAACAGATCAAATCCCATTGAAATCAATGGTATTTTTTACGGATTTATGACGGTTCTGTTACTGTCCGTTATTTTCTAATGGATGCTAGCAACGGAAACTACTAACATTAGTGTGAACGCCCCCTTAAACATTAAGTATCAAACTACGCTGAGTCCTTAAGAAGTTAAAGGGGATTACCTATGCACACCCGCACAGATCATCCAGGTACCAGAAGTTGCTAGAGGACGGACGGCGCATGCAGCTCCACTCCTACTGAATTAATAGGAATGGCGTTGCAGTTCACCCCTAACCACCACTATGCAGTGGACAGGCTGCTGTGCCATACCTATTAATTGAATAGGAGTGGCGCTTTACACGCCACTCGTCCACTAGCAGCTTCTGGCATCTAGAGGCTGCTACAAAAGATGATCTTGTAGCTTGTACTGATAACCTATCCTGTCCTATACATGAAGAGTATCATTATATGACTTATATTATGCATCAATTACCGTTTCCCCCTCTGCATGCTAGCTCTATAGTTTGGATTCCTCCCTGAGCTGGAGAGTGTAGACTAGTTGCTATACACTTCCTGTAGTGAGTAACGGAGGATTATGCTCTATTAATGTCTCACTTTCACTCAGAAACAGCCCCAGGAACATGGATGACGTGTATATAGAGAAGAACTTACCTCTACTGATGTGAAAGAAGTGCTATGGTTGTGATAGAACATTTCTATTTAGCTGAAAACGCCTGCAATTCCTGCTCATTTCTCCCCCTACCTTCATCATAGACTTCTATAGGGATGAGTCATGTGACATGCATTCTGTCTCAAGATGGACAGAGTACTGCTTTTCAGAGTGACGCTAAGGCCCTACATTGCGGAAATGCAGCGTTTTTTATTGTAGATTTTGTTGCAGTTTTTTGAGTCAAAGCTAGAAGTGGGTTGAGCAAAAGGTAGAATTATAAGTACTTCCTATATATTTCACATTCCTTTTGTAGCCATTCTTGGTTTTGGCTAAAAAAAAAAAAAAAAACAACAAAATCTGCAACAAAAAAAGCTGTGTTTCTACAATGTGGATCTTAGCCTGAGCGCAGGAAAACAGCCTGATAAGAGCAGAACCAAGCATTTCTCTCTGATAATGGGATTTTTTTGTACTCACCGTAAAATCCTTTTCTCGTTGTATTCACTAGGGGACACAGCACCATGGGGTATAGACCTGGCCACTTAGTCTGACACTAGAAAAATGAAAAGCTGTCGGCTCCGCCATTGAGCTATGTCCTGCACCCGAAAAAGAATCAAAACAGCTCGGGCAGGAATAACAGGAAAAAAGCAAGGGTGAGATCTGTGTCCCCCAGAGAATACAACAAGAAAAGGATTTTACGGTGAGTATAAAAAAAAATCCCCTTTTCTGGCCTATTTCACTGGGGGACACAGCACCATGGGATGTCCTAAAGCAGTCCAAGAGGGTGGGAATCATGCAAACAACCCAGTGCACAGCCGCCTGCAGAACCTTACGGCTCAACAATGCGTCGGCATAGATCACAGAACAGACCTGGAAAAACTTAGAGAAAGCATGAATGAAGCCCAGGTGACAGCCTGGACAACAGAAAACTGATGCAGAACATCCCTGGAGGCCCCAACAGTTCTCAGAGAGAGCTGACACATGGAAGGGAAGAGCCCAACCCCTAAGCCAATAGGTCTCATAGATCGCAGATTGGAGTCATCAGGAGGTGGAATCCTAGGACGCAGGCAGGTCCTAGCGAGGGCCCCCAAGGATGACAACAAAGCATCAGAATGACGGAAAGAGTCAGGTAGAGCCAAATAGACCCAAATGGCCCGGACGACATCCAGGCAGGGAAGAGAAAACGCAAACATGTATGCTCGAGGTCCGGGCAGAAAGATGGCAAGCTACGCCCTGTACAGTAGATGACAAGGGAGGAAGCCACCTGAGGCAGAAGGACGGAGGTGGACGAAGGACAACCCCATCCCCGTGGAGAACCAGAAAGGGAGGCTGCCGGAGAGAGCCCGGGAGAGGTGAGCCAACAAAGAAGCTCCAGGCGAACCCGGGAAGACAGGAAAAACAGGCAGACAAGCTGGACACAGACTAGTCCCAGCGGCCCAGAAACACCATTGCAAGGGCCCGGGAGGAACTGAGCCAAAGGGAGAACCTCGAACGCCAAGACCATTACGGACAAACCTGGTGAGCCTCTTCAGGTCCTGGATGGGAAGGAGCCATCTTTTCTGAAACGGGAACAATAACGCCTTACCACAGCAGAGTGGGGGCGGTCTGGAGAAAAAAAACATCCATTTAGAATGGAGGTTAACTCGATGGGGTAGCCGGAATACACCACCTCTCGGACCCAGGTGAGGGAGGCAATGGCAAGCCAGGACTCCAGGAAGGAGCGCAACGTACCCTCAATTGAGAGGGGCAAGATCTCAAGCAGAGAAAAAAAAAACAGGGAGGCATGGAACAAGATTGCCAAGAGACCTGGACTAAAATAGAGGGCTATTCAGAGCGGGAGGCACATGAAGACTGACCTCTGCAACGAGAAAGAGGAGCCGGCGCTAAGACACCTCTGGTAGAGGAAAGAGCCATTTTTTCCCATAGCCACAGAGATGAACTAGGCAGAGCCGAAAAAAAAAAAAACAGCCCTGTTATTTCCAAGGGAAGGAATGGGCCACAACCACCTTCCAGAGGGTACAACATGCCTAGAACGGAACCAAAGGAACAGCGCAAAGCAACAGCATAGGCAGCCGCCTAGGCAGAATGGCGAGCTGCTTCAGGAAAGCATCGCCCAAAAACTGGAGGCATAGAGGATTTGAGAGACATGTAGCTGAATGTTCTTGTCCATGCCCCAGGAGGGGGGGAGCAACACAGGAGAGACCCCTATGGAGCTGTTTAGCCCAGGAAAAGCAGGTCTTGATGCCAGAAGGCACAAATGAAGGCCGCAGGGAGGAGATAGCCGCTACGAAGGCCGCTCTAGCTGCTCCAACAGAGGGACAGTCCACCCTCTGGAAAATAGGTGCACTCGGCGGACCGACCTCATCAACCCTCACTGGAGGGTGTCACAACTGATTTTATGTTGTGCATCTCATTGGGCATCCTCAGAGGATTACAGAGGGAGGCGGAGTCCTCTACCAAAGGCAGGATAGTAGCCTGGGAGGGCCGAACTATTGCGGGGCTCACCACGTGGGGCACTGACCACATGGAGACACGGTTTGCCGGACCCAGCTCAAGGGCAGAGCTCCTGCGTAGCAGCGGATATATATGTGCCTAGCTGATACTCCGGGTCGGAATCAGAGGCATCCCCAGTAGAAACAGACCGTACAGGAGGAAGCAGGGTTCTGCCTGTCGGAGTGGAGCCATGAGCTGTGGCCCTATCCGGGGAGTGCCCAGAGGAAGGGAAGGAGGACCGTGGCCTGTAGGATGATTTCCTGGTCCTTATGCGAGGACAGCTCCTTAGGGAGGGGTCTAGAAGTCGCTGACAGAGCAGCGATCTGGGAAGGCAGCTGTTCCAAAGTTTCCACCTCAGACTAGTTAAGTCTGGCAAGGGTGCCATGGCCTGGGTAAAGGAGGCCGTCCAATCCAGGAGGGTGAAACTGCTGGAGAAGGGCTGGGAGGGCTAGGCTTTAATGCTGCATGGGTGCATTCTGCGCAGTGCCCTGCTAATCTTCTCTGTATTGTTCCAAGTATATGTACTGCGAAGTGAGCACTGGAAGGCAGAGAGGACTGATGGGCTCAGGCTGGCCGCATAAAAACATTTGATACAGCAGGTGCATGTGTAAACGTGGCGGGACCGGAGGCGGTGCCAAGGGCTGAGATGGCTCTATATGGGAGGACATGGAGGAGGAGCCCAAGGGAAAATAGGGGCAACCAAGGGGTTAACCTACCAGACCACTGGAATCATGTCTTATCGCTGACTGCTGCAGAGAGATCCTCCGGGTTAATGTCCCTCCAGAAGCAGAAAAATAGAATTGGAAAAGAGCAGGAGAAGCTGCAAAAAATAAAAAATAAAATGACATTCTTCTGACTTTTTTTTTTTTCTTCTTCTTCTATTAGGCAGAGGAAGGAGAACACCCCCTGGCCAATAGGAAGATCTGGGTGGAGTTTGGAGGCTCGGTAAGGCCGGGGAAGGGGCGGACCTAGTTGTGGCCTAGTTCCCAGCAGAAGCCGAAGCCAGGGACTAAAGTAGAATTGCAGGAGGCCGGCCAAAGGCTTCGGAAGGCCCAGCCGAGGCCTAAAAAAGGAGAGGGGCCCCAACGAAACAAAAATGCAACCCCGAACGGGAACCGCTCGGTGAGCAGCAAGAAAAGCCCCAGGAGTGTCAGATTAAAAAAGGGGCATATTCACTAAAGTGCCCCCACCCCAGAGAGGAAGCCCATTATGGCCCCAGGAGGAGGGAGGCTGAGGGAAAGGAGGCTCAGAG
Organism: Leptodactylus fallax; assembly: GCA_947044405.1. NCBI lineage: Eukaryota > Metazoa > Chordata > Amphibia > Anura > Leptodactylidae > Leptodactylus > Leptodactylus fallax. The sequence goes on from CAMRHE010000140.1 coordinate 4,396,581, forward strand.
GAGGGGGGAGGAGGGGATTGAGGAAATCTCATACTCACCCATCTTCCAATACTCACCTGTCTGGCGTCTTCAGGCACCGCAGGGTCACCCCCTCAGTAGGACCTCACACGTGGGAGTAAGGCCACCGGTACTCCGGCCGCCGGGGCGGCGAGTGGTGAGTGCGCTGCGCCCGCAGAGGGGTACAACTAGTGTGGCGTACACGCTGACGACCCCCTGCACCTGAAAGAAAAATAAAAACGATGTAAGACAGAAAGACCTGAGTCAGGTCGTGTCTGCCTCCTACGACACTAGGTTTAAAACGGTGTCTGTGAGAAGGGTATAGCCCAGAGGAGGAGCCGACACCTTTTCATTCTCCTAGTGTCAGCCTCCTAGTGGCCAGGTCTATACCCATGGTGCTGTGTCCCCAAGTGAAATAGGAGAGAAAACATATTTTACAAAGTTTTTTACAATTGCCTATACTATTCATTTATGCAAAGTTTGTTGAAATGACAGTGCCTATTTAAAACATATCTGCAATGCTTTTATAAATACTGTAAGTCTAGAGTCGAATAAGTCTAGAGTCGGCACCTTTGGGATGATGAAGAACAGTGAAACTAGACATTTATTCTAATCCTGACGCTTTGCAGTATTTTTTGTGACACTGCATTATAAGTCTTTATAGATGGGTTATTTAAGTTCCAATTCACTTACTTTTATACACCTAAAATAAGTCTGGATGCAAAGCAGAAGCTTACTGTATATGAATTTATGAGGCTCCCAATGAGCCCAGTGGTTTTGACTCGATGATTAATTAAGAAAAAAAGAGCTTCCAATCTCCCATCCACAAACTCTCTTCTTCAATAAAAATAGTTTCTAGATGGAAGACTAAGGACCTCTCCAATGCTCTAGTCCTGGGATAGTGCATAATTTGCTGAATGGTCACTTCACTACTGCATAAGGTCATCTATGAATATTACCTGCAGCAACAGGGGTATCAGCACTTTCCTCCTGAAGTGGACTGTCTAGAGTCTCATCACTGAGCTTCTTCAGGTGTGAAGCAGTAGTTCGACAAAAGGTTTGCATGGACATACTCATATACTTTTGCCGAATGAATAAAGCCCGTACCACACTCTTGGCAGCATCCAGAAGGTCTGTGAAAGGTACCTAAAAAAGAAGACAAGACTAACAACTAAGAACAATACATTGCTAAGGTAGTAAAATGCTAAAGGAGTTGTCTGGGATAAATTTAAAAAAACTCCCTTGTGACCAGAGGTGGGGTAAAATAAATAAAGAGAAATGATAATCGCCTACTTCCAGTCCACAGTGGGGCAGAACGTCCCACATCCCCTCCGGTTTTTCAACTGCTGGGGCTAGAAGTGCAGAGTCAAGTGACCGCTCCAGCCAATGACTCGCCTCTGCAGTCACAAACAATGGGGAAAAAAAGTATTTAGTCAGCCACCAATTGTGCAAGTTCTCCCACTTAAAAAGATGAGAGAGACCTGTAATTGACATCATAGGTAGCCTCAACTATGAGAGACAAAATGAGAAAACAAATCCAGAAAATCACATTGTCTGATTTTTAAAGAATTTATTTGCAAATTATGGTGGAAAATAAGTATTTCGTCAATAACAAAAGTTCATCTCAATACTTTGTTTATATATCCTTTGTTGGCAATGACAGAGGTCAAACATTTTCTGTAAGTCTTCACAAGGTTGGCACACACTGTTGCTGGTATGTTGGCCCATTCCTCCATGCAGATCTTTTTTTTTTCAGACAATGTGATTTTCTAGATATGTTTTCTCATTTTGTCTCTTATAGTTGAGATCTACCTATGATGTCAATTACAGGCCTCTCTCATCTTTTTAAGCGGGAGAACTTGCACAATTGGTGGCTGACTAAATACTTTTTTTTCCCACTGTAACTGGATACTGGTGACATGTCAGTAGTGGCCAGAGTAGATGCGCCACCAGAACTGAGAACTGGGGGTAGGTATAATTTCTTTCTTTATTTTACCCCAACCCTCAGCCCAAAGGGAGTTTTTAATCTAATCCAGACAATGCCTTTAAATTTGAAGTGCATTATGAAAAATGCTGGAATGTAAGGAAATCTGTAGGAAAATAAATAAAAATGAATCAGATTACTTGATGATCAAAGAATTGTCCGACAACACCCTTAGTTTTACTTTTATGTCCCATCAATTGGAAAAGTGAGATCTGTCTAGGATAAATAAAAAAACTCCATGGTTACAGTTTGACCTAAAAGTCCGATATTCTCTGTATCCAATTCACAGTTTATTGGAGTAGGATTTTAAAGTCCTACTTCAATGCACTGAACAGCGAGTCAGCTACATGAGTGCTCTGATTTGCGAGTGCAGGAGGGGGTGCATGCGCAGAGACACTGAAGGAGCTGGCAGGAAATTTGGCAGAGAATGGTGTAAGGGTACGTTCACACGGCGGAAAATGAAGAGGAATTTCTTTTCATTTTCCGCCACTGTATTCGGCCGTGGTCTAGCTTCAACAGAATGCCATCGGTTTTCCATCGCAGCTTTCCCCTGCTGATTAGGCCCAGTTGAATGGGCCTAATAAGCAAGGAGTGTCGAGTTGCGGAATCTGCAGCAAGATCGAGCAGGACATATATTTTTTTCAGCATCCTGCTGCTATCTCTGCCTCCTATTGAAAACATTCGGAGGTAGATTCTGGGCAGAATCCGCCCCCAAATCCATGGCAAATTCCTACATGTGAACATACCCTAACTGTGCCTCGGTGAGATTTCAGGAGTAGTTATGGGAGGGCAGGGGAGGTCAGATGACATGGCAAAACTTGTCAATAATGCATTGTGGGTGTGATGTAGCACTGAAATAACCACCCTTCCTGCATGACTAGCAAAATTAAGTGCCCACCCTCGTGACTAGTTCAGGTACATTTGAATACTCTTTTAAAGGTTTTAACTTTAGGTTTTGCATTCAACTGACTTAGGGACATGGTTGTAAATTTCAGAGTATTCAATATCTGCTGGGGCTGGCTTGGAGTCGATAAATGACCAGCTTCCCTTTAATAATCCAGAGTAATAATTCAATGAGTACAACTCATATAAATGAGAAATTTGTATTAGTAAATTTGTTGGCCTGAGGTACCCCTTTTTGCCTTGGTCTCCACCCACTTTCATAAAAAATGGCAAGCACGGCACAGTAAAAACAATGTGGCACATCTTTGGCACAAGAAAGGGATGTATAATAATGATTTCTACAAATTCAGATCTATAGTGAAATACAGAACATGCTCATACTGTGGCTAAGAACAGAGACTAAGGGAGCCTCATTCTCCCCATTCTCCTGTGGAGTGCTAATAAATTAAACATCAAAATATAATAATATCATTTGTCTCATTGACAGGTTATAAAAGTAAAAAGGACTTGTGGTGGAAGAACTCCTTCTGCTGTCAAAAGAAGTAAGAAACCCCACTGGAAATCTGAAATTATTATTGAGGTGGCAAGTCAATAATCTTAACCAGTTAAGGACACAGCCTAAAATTGCCTTATGGACCAGGCCTCATTTTTCAAAACTGACATGTGTCACTTTATATGGCGATAACTTTGAGACGCTATAACTTACACAAGTGATTTTAATCCCTTAAAGACCGGGCCATTTTTTGTTTTTGCATTTTCGTTTTTCCCTCCCCACATTCCAAGAGCCATAACTTTTTCATTTTTCAGTTCACAGAGTCACATGATGGCTTATTGTTTGCGAAACAAATTGTACTTTGTAATGTCACTATTCAATATTCTGTGCAATGTACTGGGAAGCTGGAAAAAAATTCAGAATGAGGTGCAATTGGAGAAAAACTGCATTTGCGCCAAATTCATATGGGTTTAATTTTTACACCATTTACTGTGTGGTAAAAATGACATGTTACCTGTATTCTGTGGGTCAGTACGAACACGGCGATACCAAATTTATATAGTATTTGTAATGTTTTGATACCTTTTAAAAAATTAAAAACTTTGCTAAATAGAAAAAAAAATTTGCATCGCCATATTGTGTCACCTGTAACTTTTTCATATTTACATGTATGGAGCTGGGTAAGGCGTCTTTTTATGCGGGACAACATGACGTTTTTATTGATACCACTTGGGGAAAGATCTGATGGTTTGATCACTTTTTATTCAATTTTTTATAGGAGACAAAGTGTTGAAAAAAACGCTATTTGGCCATTTTGATTTTTTTTTCCCCGCTACGCCGTTCACCGTATGGGATAAATATTTTAATATTTTAATAGTTCGGGCATTTTGGAGCGCGGAGATACCTAATGTGTTTATGTTTACTTTTGTTTATTTACTTTTATATCTGATCTAGGGAAAGGGGGGTGATTTGAACTTTTGTGTTTTTTTAAATTTTTACATACTTTTAAAAACTTTTTTTTTTATACTTTTACTTGTATGATCAGACTCCGTAGGGACCTTGAAACCTAGGGAGTCTGATCGATCATACTATTCACTGCAATACTACTGTATCGCAGTGAATAGCAAAATGCCTTCACTGCTATTAGACGATGCCTCTGGCATCGTGTAATAGGTATACTGAAATGACAGGCCTGGGAGCCTTCAATAGGCTCCTGGCTGTCATGGCAACCAAGCGCCGCCCTCCGATGACGTTCCGGAGGGCGGCGATGAGGTAAAAATGGCGGCGCCCTTGTCGGCTCCGCAATTTAGACGCCGCGGTCGCGTTTGACCGCGGCATCTAAAAGGTTAACAGCCGCGATCGGTGCAGGCACCGATTGCTGCAGTTAGCTGCGGGTCCTGGCTGTATTATACAGCCGTCACCCGCGGTGTATGGAGAGCGCTCAGCTCCTGAGCGCTCTCCATACATCGTCATGCGACGCAGGACGTACTATTACGCCCTGCGTCGTTAAGGGGTTAAGATTGTTTTTTCATGACACATTGTATTTCATGATAGCGGTAACCATTGATCAATATTTTTGTATTTATTTATAAAAAATTAGGAAATTTGATGGAAATTTTGAAAAAAAATCGCAATTTTCAAAATGTGAAATGCTCTGCTTTTCAAACAGATAATTCATGCCAACAAAATACATGAATAAATATTATCTACCATATCTCTGCTTTATAATGGCATCATCTTTTAATTGTCCTTTAATTTATTTTGGATGTTAGAAGGCTTATAAGTGTAACAGCGATTTTCCAGATTTACAAGAAAATTTCCCAAACTCATTTTTTAGGGACCACTTCAGTTCTGAAGATGATTATAAAGGCCTATATATTAGAAACCCCCATGAATCACCCCATTTTCAAAACTGCACCCCTCATATAATTCAAAACAGCATTTGGGAAGTTTGTTAACCCTTTAAACTTTTCAAGGGAATTAAAACAATATGGAGATGAAATTTAGACATTTCATTTTTATCTAATAATACATTCATTTAGCCCTAAAATTAACACATTCGCAAAGGGTTGAAGGAGAAAATACATCTCACAGTTTGTTGTACAATTTCTCCCGAGCACAGAAATACCCCACATGTAGGTGTAAACTGATTTTTGGGTACACGACAGTGCATGGAAGAGAAGGAGCGACACTTGGCATTTGAAAAGCAGATTTTGCTGGAATAGTTTTCGGGTGCCATGTCTCATTTGCAAAGCCCCTAGAGTACCAAAACAATGACCCCATTTTGGAAACTACACCCCTGACAGAATTTATCAAGGGGTATAGTGAGCATTTTGACCTCACAGCCGTTTCACAGATTTTATTAACATTGGGATGTTTAAATGAAATATTACTAAAACATCACTTAATCTCCAAAGTTTTTATTTTCACAAGGGATTAAAGGAGAAAAAGCATCCCACAGTTTGTTAAACAATTTCTCCTGAACACAGCACTAACCCATATGTGGTCGTAAACTGCTGTATGGGTACATGGTGGGGCTTGGAATGGAAAGAGCGCTATTTTGCTTTTGTAGGGCAGATTTTGCTGGAATAGTTTTCAGGTACCATGTCGCATTTGCACAGCCCCCAAAGTACCAATACAGTGGAAACCCCCTAAAAGTGACCCCATTTTGGAAACTACACCACTCAAAGAACATATCAAGAGGTATAGTGAGCATTTTGACCCCACAGTTGTTTCAAAGGTTTTATTAACATTGAAAATGAAAAATTACTTTCTTTCCAATAAAACGTCAATTTAGTCCCAAATTTTTCATTTTCACAAGAGGATAAAGAAGAAAAACACACCACAGTTTGTTACACAATTTCTCCTGAACACAGAAATGCCCCATATGTGGTTGTAATCTGCTGCATGGGTACATGGTGGGGCTCAGAATGGAAAGAGCGCTATTTGGCTTTTGTAGGGCAGATTTTGCTGGAATAGTTTTCAGGTACCATATTGCATTTGCAGAGCCCCTAGAGTATCAATACAGTGTAAACCCCTCAAAAGTGACCCCATTTTAGAAACTACACTCCTCAAGGAATTTCTCAAGGGGTATTATCATTTTGAGCCTAAAAATGCTTCATGTACAAAGTGAAAATTAAAATTTTTAAAGAAATATGCCATTTTGGTGCCCAATACGTTGTACCCACTTTGAGTCATCAGAGACATACACTCCTAAAACTATTAAGTGGGCTATCCCGGGTACAAAAAAATTATATATGTGGGTATAAACTGCTGCTTGGGCACACAGCAGGGCTCAGAAGGGAAGGAGCACTGTGTTTTTTTAGCTTTTGGAGTATAGATTTAGAGGGACTTTCTGGACCCCATGTTGTTTTTGCAGAGCCCTGGAGGTGCCAGTAAATTGGAATTCCCAATTTGTAGGGGCAATTTTAGGGTCTCTGCAAATGTGATATGGCGTCCAAAATCCAACAATCTAAATCTGCGCTCCAAAAGCCACGTAGAGCTCCTTCACATCTGCACCCTGCTGTGTGCCCAAATGGCAGTTTACGCCCACAGGTATGACACTGGTGTACCTAGGATTACATACTTACAATGCCAGGATAATGTACTTAATGTCATATCTGGGCATAAATTGCTGTTTGTGCACAGCCGGGCACAGAAGGGAAGGGGAGCTATTTTGGTTTTGGAAGCACAGTTTGGTTTTTGGACGTCATGCCACTTTTGCAAAGCCCCTGAATTGTCAGTATAGTGGAATCTGCAGACTTGTGACCCCATTTTCGAAACTACACCCCTGAAGAGATTTATCAAGAGGGGTAGCGAGCATTATTAACCCTTGAGTATTGCATTCATTTAATTTGAATAAATTAATGTGCAGCTGATAATGAAAAGTGAAAATTGCAATTTTTCCAGAGATTCGCCATTTCATTGCCCGATATTTTGTGCCCAGCTTGTGCCAGCAGAGACACACACTCCAAAAACTGTTAAATGTGTATCCCGGGCACAACATCTTTTGGAGCGTTCATTTCTGATACAAGCCGGGTGTGAAAGATCTTCAGTGCGCCAACACCACTTTGGCTCACACCTGAGTCTTCTTTCATAAAAACCACACTCACCTCCAGTGAGTGCCGGGTCCACAAGATAAATACAAGACAAGCTTTCTAAATTTTATATATTTATTAACCCCTAAATGGGTCGGTATTAACATCTAACACATGCAGTTCAGAACAGATATGTAGATATATGCAAGCATTAACAGTTACTAGTTACAAGATACAGTGCAATGAAATAAAAAGGGCATAAAAGTGAAATAGTTACTTTACCACACATCTCCTGGATGTGGCTCTATAGTCCAACACTCACACATGCTCTGTCATGTGTGAATCACCCAGTGGAGGCTTCTTGGCATGTGGCATTAACTCCTAGCATGTGGCGTCACAGTATATTCCAGCCTGCATGCTCTCATCACAGTCTCTCAGTAAACTCTTGTAGTCTCTCTGTAAAAATCTGTAGTCTGTGATGGTCTCAGCCCAAACTCCTCCCACAGACCTCTTACCTCATCTTATATACCCTTTATGCCACCTCCCAGAATGAGGTCACCAGCAACAGCAAGTCTGATTGAATAATGCACTCAAGTCCAGATTCTTTGTATTGAGCTGAGACCAAGTGGAATGATACAATGTTATCAGCCATATCTGATCTACCAGTGCAATGCATGTTTCTTTGATCACTCAGGACTGTATATGAATTCAATGGAGCCCTGCTGGGATGGATACAAAGCCCTATTGTTCCAGTGTTGCTACTACTGCCAATATACACCTAGGCTTATAGCTGCGCACATTATGAACAAATGCAGGTAAGAAGGGAGATACTATACCCAGAGATCAAAATACATCTCTGAGTTATAGCCATATTTAAGCAGAATCATCACACCGGGCACAACGTATTATGCATTGAAATTAGATATGCCTGGTAAAAATTGCCATTTTCACCTTTCACAATCAGCTGCGTATTCATTTCTGGAGAATAAATTTATAGCAACACTTGGTGGTTAAAAATGCTCACTGTACCCCCGGATAAATTCCTTCGGGGGGGGGGGACACATCAGGGGATTCCACTTTATGGCATTTCAGGAGCTCTGCAAAAGTGTCATGGCGTCCAAAAACTAAACTGTCTAAATCTGTGCGCCAAAAACCAAATATCGCTCGTTCCATTCTGTGCCCGGCTGTGCCCAAACAGCAGTTTATACCACATATGACACTAAGTACGTTATCCTGGGTACACCAGTGTCATACATGTGGCATAAACTGCAGTTTGTGCACACAGCAGGGCACAGAAGGGAAGGAGCGCTATGTGGCTTTTGGAGCGCAGATTCAGATGTTTGGTATCTGGACGCCATGTCATGTTTGCAGAGCCTCTAAGGTACCAGTAAAGTGGAATCCCCTAGGGATGACCCCATTTTGAAAACTGCACCCCTCAAAGAATTTATAAGGGGGTGTAATAAGCATTAGTTTCCCAGGCGGGAATGCACAGCGGATGGTGAAGAGTGAATATGTAAGCTGTGCGGAGTACATTGGGAACACCAAATTCCCTACTATATCCCCAGTACCTCCTAAGATTGGGGGGGGTCACTCTGGGGGTCACTTTTAGTTTATTTTCCCTTGTAAGTTCTAAAATTGGAGTCTCCCCTGATATACACTCGCACAGCTTATACATTCCCTTCCTGACACAGCCAGCTTTATTCTAATGATTTGGTGATTTTGGGTTTTTTTTGTCTTCACATTGTACAAGCTATATCTTTTTTATTTTTCTGGTGATGTAGCCATATGAGGGCTGATTTTTTGCAGTATGAGATGCATTTTTTAATGACACCATTTTGTTGGGTGCCTATAACTTATTGAATAAATTATATTAACTCTTTCTGGGTGGATTAAAAAAAAACATCAATTCTGGCATTGGTTTTTACCTTTTAATTTTTTTGACATGCAGCGTACAGCATAAGTAACATGTTACCTTTACTCTGCGGGTCGGTACAATTACGGCGATACCTCATTTATATTGTTTTATGCATTACTAATTCTGCAGAACAAAAACCCATTCGTGGATATAAATCAATTGTTTTTGTATCACCATCTTCTGAGATACGTAACTTTTTTATTTTTCGGTTAACCGAGTTGGTTGAGGGCTTATTTTATGCAGGAGGACATGTGCTTTTTATTGGTACTGTTTTGGGGTACATATGACGTTTTCATCACTTTTTATAGCATTTTTTTGTAAGCGAGATTGCCAAAAATCATTACTTACGGTGTTTTTTTTTTCGTTTTTTTTTTTTTTTTTCCCGGTGTTCACAGTGTACGTTAAATATTGTTTCAGTTTTATTGTACAGGTTGTTATGGATGCGGTGATGCCAAATATGTATTGTTTTTATTAATTTTTAGGGTTTTTTATATAATTCATTTTATATAGGAAAAGGGAATTTTTGGGGCTTTATAACTTTATTAATTTTTTTTTTTACACACTTTTTTTTTACATTTTTTACTTGTCCTATAAGGACACCTGAACCAGCAATACACTGATTTTACCAAAATATGCTATTTCACTGCCTAATATGCTGTGCCCATTTTATGTTAACAGATACACACACAAAGCTAAAACTTACCTTACCTTACATGCCAGGTCAGTGCCCAATATGTTGTGCCCAACTTGAGTAAGCAGAGACGCGCACTTCAAAAACCATTACTTTTAACCATATAATATGAGATATGGAGATACAGTAACTGTTAAGTCACTGACTAGGACCACTCTTTGGAAACCTAAGCCCAAAATGAGTACAGAGGAACCAGTCAGGTCGATTTGGGACACTAAACCACCCACCAGTCCTTATGGGATGGTGGTTTAGTGTCCCAAATAGCCTACTCCTAACACTAACCTGTGTGAGTGTGTGTCAGACACCGTGATCTGTAATACAGGGGCACTTCAAGGTACAGTTCTTGCCCCTTTCCTCTTCACACTGTACATTGCAGATTTTAGATGCAACTCATCTAGATGCTGCTTATAGAAGTATTCTGATGACTCTGCAATAGTAGGCCTCATCACTGACGAAGATGATAGGGAGTACAGAGAATTGAACCGGGATTTTGTGGATTGGTGCCAGCGGAACCACCTTAGTATTAATGCTGGGAAGACCAAGGAGATGGTGGTGGACTTTCGCACGGTCAGATATCCTCCAAAACTAGTGAGCATCCACACCTATAAGTATCTGGGTGTTCTCCTCAATAATAAGCTGGACTGGGCAGATCACTTGGATGCACTGTACAGAAAGGGCCACAGCACAGAAAGGGCCACAGCAGGCTCTACCTGCTTAAGAGGCTGAGAGCCTTAGGAGTCCAGGGGGCACTTCTTAGGGCCTTTTTCAACTCTGTAGTGGCATCAGCCATCTTCTTTGGAGTGGCCTGCTGGGGGAGTAGCATATCAACCAGGGATAGGAATAGACTCGACAAGCTGTCCTGGGGAGCCCCCTGGACCCAGTGCAGATGGTGGGTGAAAGAAGGTTACTGTCAGTGGTGAGCTCAATGCTGGAGAATAACTCCCATCTCATTCATGAGACTGTGATAGTACTGGGCAGTACGGTCAGTGACGACTGCTTCACCCTAAGTGTGAGAAGAAGCGCTATCGGAAGTCTTTCCTCCTCACTGAATGTTAGGCTATACAACCAACACCGACCTAAGCGGAGATCATTCCATACAGAGAACTGAAAGATCTTAAGTTGTGATATCCCTTCTACTACTTTTTTTACCTTTACATTTTTATCCAGGGTCAGACTGGCCCACCGGGGAACCGGTGAATCCACCGGTGGGCCCCGAGCCCCGACTATTAGTCCTCATGTCATGAGGGCCCCTGACCAGTGGCGTAACGATCGCGGTCGCAGGGCGTGCGACCACGACCGGGCTCAGCGGGGTACGGGGCCCGTGGCCAGCTGGAGATGGCCGGTCCCCAGACCACTATGATAGCGGTCGGGGGAAAGCCTGGTTCCCCGACCGCTATACATACTGTTATTGGAAAGGGGCCCTTGCATATTGCAGGCCCCTTTCCAATAGATGGCAGCCCAGGGGAGGTGACTGAAAATAATAAACACATATTCTCACCTCTCCTGGGCACAGCGTCCTCTCCGGCGCTCCTCCGTCATCACTGAGGCCTGTGATTAGGCCCCAGCGGTCACATGGGGGCGCGGCCGCGTAATGACGTCAGTGCGCCACCACGTGACCGCTGAGGCCCAATCACAGACCTCAGCAGCGACGTCGGAAAAGGTCCTGAAGACGCTGAAGACGGCAGGATAGAGCGAGGATGCCAAGGAAAGGTAAGGCAAGGTGAGTATGAATGTTTGTTATTTTTAATCACCTTCCCTGGGCCTCCGATTATTATACTCTGGGGTCTGAGGAGACCCCAGAGTATAGTAATAGCACTGAAGCGGAGGGGGGGCTATTGGGCGCATATAATACTGGGTGGGGGCCACTGTGGGGCTTATAATACTGGATGGGGGCCACTGTGGGGCTTATAATACTGGATGGGGGCCACTGTGGGGCTTATAATACTGGATGGGGGCCACTGTGGGGCTTATAATACTGGATGGGGGCCACTGTGGGGCTTATAATACTGGGTGGGGGCCACTGTGGGGCTTATAATACTGTGTGGGGGCCACTGTCGAGCTTATAGTACTGGATGGGGGCCACTGTGGAGCTTATACTCCATACAGTGGCTCCTTCTTTTTTTTTTTTAAATTACGCCGGGGCAGGTGAAAAAAACAAAACAAAACAAAAAAAACACAAACTTTCTTTCCTGTCCCCAGTGTCTCCCAGCGCAGTTCGGTCCTGCAGTTCTGATGTTTTGTTCCAGCTGAAGTTCCCCCTGCACATGACTACCTGTGACGTCACGTGACCCCTGAGGCCAATCAGCAGCCTAAGGGAAGGGACCTGGGATGTCACAGCCAGTGAGGAATTCCGGAAAAAAGAAGACAGTGGAGCTGCAGGACCAGACCATGCTGGGAGGACACCGGAGCACCGGAGACAGGTGAGTATGTTTAGTGTGTTTTTTTTTGGGGGGGGGGGGGGGGGGGCGTGGGTGTAGGGGGGGATTCACCTCCCCCGGACTAATTATAAAAAAGAAAAAAATTATACTGGACAAGTCTTTAAAGTGTGGCGCATTAGGGGGGCCCTTGGGGGTATATTAAAGGGGTTGTCCAGGCATAATTTGTTATGGTTTATCCTCAGGATAGGCCATAAATACCTGATCTGTAGGGGGCCGACCCCAGACCAATCAGCTGTACGGAGCCACTTCTGATGCCCGTCCTGTACACAATACAGGGCCAGAAGCAGAAAGTTCTGTCCTCTGTGTATTAGCCGGGCACCTTCACTGTATCTCAGCACTTATTGAAGTCAGTAGGAGCTGAGCTGCAGTGAAGGCGCCGGGCTGCTATACAGCGGATGGAGCTTTCTGCTTCCGGCCCTATGTTGTGTACAGAACGGGCTCCGGAAGTGGCTCTGAACAGCTGATGGGGCCGTGTGTCAGCCCTCTACCGATCAGGTATTTATGGCCTATCCTGAGCATAAAAAAGATTAACCCTGGACAACCCCTTTAATATACCCCACACAGTTTAATGTCCCCCCCACAGGATGTTAGCCTCCATCACTGCTCCCGCACAATATAATGACCCCATCACTGTTCCCCATACAGTATGGGGGATCAGTGAAGAGGCCACTATGTGGCGGGACCAGTGAAGTGACCATAGAAAAATTTGGCCCAGACAACCCCTTAAAAGAGGTTGTCCATAGACTGGAGCGACCACTGTGTCGGCCGCCAAGGAGGTGTAAAAATAAGAAAATTAAAAAATAAAAGCATACTCACCTGTCCCCAGCACTCCGTTGTCCCCTGCCTGTGTCTGTTCGGTCTCATGGCGGCGTCTCATTTCTGGAAATCCTGTACCTAATTGGTCTTAGCGATCACATGAGGTGCAGAACTCCCAGCAAGGAGTCGCCGGCATGAGACTGAATGGATACTGGCAGCGGACAACGGAGCGCTGGGGACAGGTGAGTATGCTTTTTAATCTACTTATTTTTTACTTTACACCTCCCGCCAGCTACATTGGTTGCTTCAATTCCAATTCCTCTTTAAAGGATTTATCCATCTTTCTAATATTGATGTCCTGTCCTTAGGATAGGCCATCAATATTACATCTGCGATGATACAACAGCCAGCACCTCTGCAGATCAGCTTTTTCAGGACAGTGCGGCTACAGGTAAAGGTAACAATTCTTGGAGCCATGCTTTTCACTTGCCATACAAGGTGTAGCAGTAGGTTTAGGTAGTGCAGTGGTGCACATGGTATAGTGGGTGAGCAACATGGCTCCCGACATGTTATTACCTTTAGCCGCCCTGTCTCGGTACCGCTGATCTACAGAGGTCCTGATGGTGGGCCCCTAGAAAAAATTCCACTGGTGGGCCCTAGACATCCCAGTCCGACACTGTTTTTATCTGTACCTACTGTCACTGTAATGCCTCTACCTTGTAGCTTTTGTATTTGTATTATCTATGCTGCTGTAACACACTGAATTTCCCCATGGTGAGACTATTAAAGGATTATCTTATCGTATCTTAATCAGTGGCAGCTGTGAAAAAAAAAAGGAATTTTGTACTCACTATAAAATCCTTTTCTCGTTGTATTCATTGGGAGACACAGCACCATGGGGTTTAGACCTGGTCACTAGGAGGTTGACACTAGGAATAGCAAAAGATGTCGCCTCTAGGCTATACCCTCTCCACAGACACTATGCTAACCAGTTTGTACCGCAGCAGTAGGAGAGAGACACAAAGAAACAAAAAATAACACGGAACACTACCTGAACCCGAAAACGAACCAAAAAACCCCAGAGGGGAACAAAAATAAACAAAGGTGGGATCTGTGTCCCCCAATGAATACAACGATGAAAGGATTTTATGGTAAGTACAAAAATCCATTTTTCTCGCTTATTTCATTGGGCAACACAGCACCATGGGATGTCTTAAAGCAGTCCCAGAGGGTGGAAATTACACAGCCATGAAAGAAACCTAGAGCTCAGCCATTTGCAGAACTTTATGACCCAAGATGGATTCAGCGGAGGCCATAGAATGGATCTAATAGAATCTGGTGAAAGTGTGGACAGAGGCCCAGGTGACTACTTTGCAGGCGGAAGCCTGATGCCAAACAGCCCAGGAGGCTCCAACAGCTCTCGTGGAATGAGCAGTCACACATAAAGACTCCTTGGCCTCCCTGATAGCAGACCAAATCCATCTGGAGATGGAAGCCTTGGAAGCAGCCAGACCCTTGCTAGGGGCCTCAGGGAGTACGAACAAGGCGTTCGAACGAAGGAAGGGATCAGTGAGAGACAAATAGACCCGGATTGCCCAGACCACATCCAGGCAGTGAAGTGATTGCTCACGCTGGTGCTTGGGGTCTGGGCAGAAAGTAAGACAATGTCCTCTTTGATGTGGAAGAAAGAAACAACCTTAGGCAAAAATTAAGGTGGCGGACAAAGAACAACCTGGTCCTTGTGGAGAACAATAAAAGGAGCCAGCCAGTTCGGAGACCCTGCAGATGGAGGTAATGGTCAACAGGAAGGCAACCTTTCAGGACAGAAGGTGAAAAGAGAGCTGGCACAAAGGCTCAAAGAGGAAAGTCTGGAGCACCTCAAAGACTAGATTAAGGTCGCACAGTTCAACAGGAGGACGGTAGGGAGGAACACAGGGTGCCACTCCCTGCAGGAAGGTTTTCACCTAAGGCCAGATGACCAGGGTCTTCTGAAAAAGGAATAGATAGGGCAGAAAACTGCCCATTAAGAGATGAGAGACCAAGTCCTTGGTCCAGACAGGACTGTAGAAAAGCCATGGATCCTGGGAAGAGAAAAGGAGAGCGGATGGAAGCTATCACTCTCACACCACCATATGTAGGCCTTCCACGTGCGATGATAGATCTTTGCAGACTGGGGTTTCCAGGCCTTGAGCATGGTCTGGATAACAGGCTCCAAAAAACTGCGACGCCTCAGGACCTCAGCTTCAACAGCTACACCGTTAAACACAGCTGTGGTAAGGTGGGGTGGAACAGCGGTCCTTGAGACAGATGGTCAACTTGCAGAGGCCAAAGAGCATTCGAGAGCAGCAACGGAGATCCACGTACCTGACCAAACAGGGACAATCTGGAGCCACCAGGATGGCTGGAACCTGCTCGGTCTTGAGTTTCTTGAGAACCCGAGGGAGAAGAGGAAGAGGAGGGAACAGATACAGAAGGTACCACTGGAGAAATATGTTATGGTGAAGTGACGACACGCTCGGGTCAAGCTTTTCTCGGCTCAAGTAGTCTGCTGCACAATTGTCCATGCCTGGAATCTAGACCGCTGACAGGGCTGGAACATGACGCTCCGCTCAAAGAAGAGGGGAGGCTTCTTGCACTGCCGCACAGCTCCTGGAGCCCCACTGATGGGTTCAAGTAGGCGACCGAAGTGGAGTTGTCAGTCTGGACTCTGACCAGACAACCTTGGAGAAGAGTGGTCTAATGAGACAGGGCTAAGAAGATAACCCTCAGTTACAGTAGTTTGATTTGGAGGGAGGTCTGAGGTTTGGACCACAGGCCCTGAGCGGTCAAGGCACTGAATACTGCTCTCCAGCCAGAAAGACTGGAGTCGGTGGGGATCTCCTGCCAAAGGAGGTGAAGAAAGGACTTCCCGCAAGAGATTCCTGGGGAGGAGAGCCACCAAAGAACCCAGGGAGACAAAAGAATCAGGCAGTTGAGGCTGGACGGAGACTTGTCCCAGCAGGCCAGAATCTCCAATTGCAGAGGACGCGAGTGGAACTGAGCAAAGGGGATGGCCTTGAAGGTCGAGACCATTGTGCCCAGAACCCGCATGTAGAACCAAAGAGAGCATGGAGAGCTCCCCGAAGGCGGGACACACTGGATCGGAAGGCCAGGATCTTAGACTCTGGGAGGAGAATCTTGCCCTAGTGCGTGTCAAGGATCATGTCCAGAAATGCCATGCACTGAAAAGGCACGAGACAGGACATCTCCTCATATACGAGTCAGCCAAACCAGCGAAGGAGGTCCAAAGTGATCCACAAGCTTGGTAGATACTCAGGGGGTGGAGGCCAGCCCAAAGGGGAGAGCGACAAACTGAAAATGAAAATGACGCAAACCAACCATAAAACAAAGAAAACGCTGATGGCAGAGTGCGATAGGAATGTGCAGGTAAGTGACAGGAATTCGCCAATCACCAGGAATGCCATTTGCATGGACTCCATGCAGACACGGATGAACCTGTTGAGCCGCTTCAGGTCCAGCATGGGGCGAAGAGAGCAGTCCTTCTTGGGAACGGTGAACAGGATGGAATAAAAACCCCAGAAATGTACCGCATCAGCACAAAATTGACATATAAACTAATCAAAGGACCTTTTAGGGCTGTCAGCAAGGTTTATAATGATGTATTTCTTATTCAGGACCGCTGCTCTATTCTTGTAAAAAATTGTCCTTTTATCCCTATGCAAATGAGCAGAAAAGTGCTTTAGGGGTGTGGGTTTCCATCAATGGGCTTCACCATCTACTGCTCAGTTCCGCCCCCACTAGTTAACTGACATCTCTCTCCTCTGCCTCAACACACAGTACTAACTGTACTGTGCATGTCTGATCTTGGCACAATGCACCCAGAAGTGAAGAAAGCTGGCTTAGTTAGTACTGTGTGCTGAGGCAGAGGAGAGGAATATCGGTCAACTAGCAGGGGCGGAGCTGAGCGGCAGTAAGAAGCAGATAGTGATGCCTATTGATGGCAAGCAACGTCCCTAAAGCCCTTTTCTGCTCATTTACATACGGATAAAATGGCGATTTTTACAAGAATGGAGCAGTAATCCTGAATAAGAAATACATCATTGTAAAATGTGCTGACAGCCCTACAAGGTAAAGTTATTAGTTTATATCTCAATTTTGTGGTGACATATTGCCTTTAAAAAGAACCTGTCACTTTGAGAATGCACTGTATGCAGTACTGGACCAGGTCCTACACTGTTTCTGAATCTGCACTTCCACTACACATTTGTAACACATATTATATAGTAGAACTGGATTCTTATCACCAACATTTGCTGGGTAATTTAACTAGGGTGTGGTGATGTTTGATGCAGAGCGGCTTGCTATCAGGAGCAGCAGTGCACATTTTGTATCTGGCACCTACAGTAGTGTCACAGTGTTGGAATGCATATTACATCTATAGTACTTCCTTTTGTACATTACTCAATGTCCCATGAAGAACTTAACAGACATTTTGGGGAAACACATTTATCTGGAAGTTCCTGAAGGGGTTACCATGGTTGGTACTGGGACTCCAAATATTTAAACTATTTGGTTACTGTGGGGCCTGCATTGATATTTGTCCTCCACAGAGTGTATGTGCTTTTTTGTTTACAGAGCCATATGAGGACTCAATGCTTGCTGGACAAATTGTTCTTCATGATTTACTTTTCTGTACAATATACTGGGAAGTTGGAAAAAAATCAGAATGGAGTGGAATTGGAGAAAAAGTGCATTTGTGTGTTTCTTAGGGTGCGTTCACATATATCCGACGCAGCTGTCAGTTTGTGTGCACCACGCCGGAGGGGAAACTGATGCCAGCACGGATCCCATAGTTTTCTATGGTATTGATTCTGGCACAAGAGTCATCAGTTCTGGCGACGTATGGTGCCGGATCTGTGCCTCAGCCGGATGGAAAAACGCTACCTGCAGCGTTTTTCCATCCGGCTTCCTTAAAATTTCCTTAGCACCGTTTGTCACCGGTTGCTGCCTGAAGATGGATGGGGCAGCACCCGGCGTTCTGCACAGTCTATGTACAATAGTGAAGCAAGCAATTGCTGACTTCACTACTATACCTGAGTGAATTGGTCAGGATCAATTAAGGCTATGAAGATTCACTTGGAAAACAATGGAGATCTTAATTCCCGACATCGTTTTAACAGTGAATCGCTCTGAATCTGTAAGGGCTATCATGATTCTCATCTTTCAAATGGATCTAAGATCATCTTCATAGCTCTAACGGATCCTGAGATATGGGGCTCTAAAGTGTCCCCCCTCCTCCTGCCTCAGGCAGCATCTTAAAGCTGAGGAAGGAGGGGGGAGTAGTGGAGCTGCAGACTGCACAGACAATGATAACTCATCATTGTCTGTGCATAAGCTGTATGTGACCCCAGGGGGGATAGCAGGGACTTCTGTCCATGTTATCCCCTCTACTATCAATCATAGAGCATACTATATGTTTGCTCTCTGTTTGTCACATAGAGGGATAATGTAATACCCCTCTGACCCTAATCACAGGGATATTCTTATGTAATACCCCTCTGAACATAACCAGGAAGTTATTGGCGCTGTGACCCAGACGTTTACCATCGTCTAGTTCGCAGAACCAAAAGAAATGCACCAAACACTTATAAAACACATACACAAAGTCATCAATAAAGTTTACATTTTTTCACTGTCCCTATCCGGTGCATACCTGATCTTTATAGATTAAAATACGCCGATCGCCTCTTGCGATATCCATTACATGCTAAAATAATAGCAATAGCGATTATCACTAGCGATGAACGTATAAAACATTTCTGACGGGGCAAAGTTCCGTCAGTCAGAGAACACATTTTTACCCATTGAATGTCACCATATACTGTAAAATCCCAGTTTTTGGTGGCTTTCAGATGGGTGCTTTTTTTGCACCCACAGTACAAACGAAACACTTGCACTTCCAGTAGGTCATCAGACTCTCTAACACCAGTAATGATGAACCGCAGAAGCTTCAGAGGTTGCATTCATAATATGTGAGCAATAAAGCTGTCGTGTTACACCAATCTGAAACCGGCCCTAGTTATCACATTAGTTAGGTATGAGGATTATAATTATTCATTAGAGATACAATTTTTATTGGGGGATAGAAAATTATATTCTTATGTAAGCTCCTATTTAATTTGCATGCACAGGGTTAAACTGTGGACAGATGGATGGACATTAACTGTGGGGATAGCTGGAGGGGGACATTATATTGTAAGGTGCCACTAGGGAGGCATTATACTGTGTTAGGGCCTCTAATGGGACATAATAATTTGTGCAAGTCGGGTATTCCTAAGTAGTGGTGATGGGGGGGGACTTATGAAACCATTGCACTGAACCTATAAATGTGTTAAAACAGCCCTGATGAGGAGGAGCAATATTGGGGTATTTTACTGTGTGGGAGCACTAATGTCAGTACCTACGATATAATGTTCCTTAATGTCCCCTAGAGTATAATCCCACGTTATTGCCCCCTGCACAGTATAATGACACGTTAGTTGCCCCCCATACCATGTAAGGATATAAGGCCACGTTAGTGCCCCCTGCACAGTATAATGCTATGTTAGCCACCCCACACAGTGTAATGCCACGTCAGTGCCCCCCCCCACAGTATAATGCCACATGAGTCACTACCCACACAGTATAATGCCACATGAGTCACTACCCACACAGTATAATGCCACGTTAGTCGCCCCCGACCTAATCCTTATTTTTCTTGTGTAAACCTGGGATGTGTCTTATAGTCAGACATGTCTTTTTGTCCGAAAAATACCATAAATACTGGACGTGTTCAGCTTGGACCTTTACTTGATGGTGGATACCGGTCAATAGAAATCTACTAAAAGTAGTTGAGTAACCCTACTCTATTGGCCTCAGCAGCCCATCATGCATTGTGGACCATCATGGTAAAAACTGATAGTAAAAAATGATGACAACTTATGGTTTTGGAGTAGAAATTTGTAAAAAAAAAAGCCTGATGGCAACTGATGCATTTTCACATCGGTTTTGGCATCAGTTTTAATGACTAAGGGACAAAAAAACTGATACTGATGTAACTGATATATGTGAACCTACCCTTACAGGCTTCATTTTTACAGCATTTTACTGTGCAGCCAAAATTACATGTCACCTGATTCCGGGGATAGCAAATTTATATAGTATTATTTACATTTTAACCCCTTAACAAAAATCCAAAACTTTGCAAAAAATTTTTTTTTTCTTAAAGTCGCCATATTCTGACACCCCTAACTTTTTTTTATATTTCTGTGTACGGGGATGCAAAGGGTGTCTTTTTTTGCAGGGCCAGGTGTACTTTTTAGTTATACCATTTTGGGGAATGTCTATTGTTTTGATCACTTTTTATTCAAATTTTTAATAAAGGCGAAACAGCGAAAAAACAGTGGTTCGGCACTTTCAATTTTTTTTCCCCCACTACAGCATTCACCGTACGGAAAATATATCCTTATAAGTTTGTAGATCGGGCTTTTTCGGACACAGGGATACCTAATGTGTTTCACAGTAATTTTTTTTTAGTTTTATATGTATTCTAGGGAAAAGGGGGTGATTTGAACAGTGAAGATAGTGAACTGCAGGTGAAATGTAATGTGAGCGCAATCCACATAGAAGAAGTGCAGAGTGTGATATACAATCAGATGAGGGGTGCAGGGATGGAAAAAAAAGGGTTCGCTAGACTGCTTCTTTTAGACTTCGGCTGGAATATTAACATACAAGGAACATTAACCGTATGACCATCAAGTAAAATACAGAATACTGTACAGGTGCTGTACATGGTGTGACACTTGGTTGTGAAGTAGCAGGCAAAGGCCCTCACCTGCTAGTTAATCAATTAGTTAATTGACATAGGGTGTTTTTTTAACTCCTTCCCACTCTGCGCTATACTATTACATTGTGCTGAGCGTATAGTTAGTGCCGTAATAGTACATTGCTTTCATTCCACAGGCACAGGATCTGTGACTGTGGCATGAATTTCAGGTCTAGGCTGTATTACGCAGCAGAGACCCGAGACTAGCCACCGGAGTCAGAAAATACTTCAACTCAGGCGGTTTAACCCCACTAGATCGCCCCCCCCCTACCACTCCCCGGATCCCCCTTTCTAAGGGAATGCCATGGCAGCCAGGAGGCTGAGCAACGGCCTCCCAGCTGCCTATCCCTATTGCACATAGGAAGCCTATGTGCAATGTGCTGCAGTACAATGTCTGCAGTTTTATAGAATTATTGTATCAGTGTAGAAGTTGTGAAGTTTTTGAAAACCTATCAGCAAGAGAAATCACCTGTCCTGGACACTAGGTAAGGCACCTATGCACATTATACCGAATTCAATTTTGGTGTAATCAGCTAACCATCATATGTGTATAGGACAACTTGACTCTCCCCTGAAGGAAAATACAGAGGGAAAAAAGGATCAGGCGGATTGTATGACCACCAATAGGGTACAATTACATGTAATATTTTATATGATTTGGCTACTGTGATTTCTTATATGGAAGATACATGATACATAGTCATAAGGAGAATTTTAAAAGATACCATCAACACAATGTAGCTTTTCAGAGAACGGTTTGATCTGTCATGTTTCCATTAAATGCACTATTTTCAACACACTTAAAATAAAATAGTGAAAACAAGTGTAAATAACATAATATTTTAAATAGTGACACAACATATATAGAAATGTAAAAAGCATAATGAAAACAAATGAGATAAAAGATAAACCCACCATTCAAAAAAGTTAAAGGTGTTATCCAAGACTATATATTAAAGGGGTTGTCCGGTATAAATGGAAATTCCTACACTAATCTAAACACCCTCCTACTATCTAAATAACATAATTAATCAAAAATGTATATTTACCCATATCCATGGGGCGGTCATGTGACTGCCCCAGGGACATTTTCTGATTCTCCGGTGACGATCCGTTTCCCCATTTCCGGAAATGGATCGTTGCTACTACTCCCCCTTCCCCCATCCACTCCATCATACTTACCTTCCAGGCTTCTTCCTGCGGGACGGCTCCTTCTCTTTTCTGACTGCTACCGCTTCTCCCAGTGCTGCTCTGCGCACTGCTACCGATAATCCACCTCTACTGTGCAGCTCCCACGCATGCGCAGTAGAGATGGATCGCCACTGCAGAGCACAGAGCAGCGCTGGGAGAAGAGCGCACACCTGCAGTATCAGTAAAGAAGGAGGGGCGTCCCGCAGGAGGAAGCCATGGAAGAAAGAGAGATAAGTATATAATGGGGTTGGGCTGAGTAGGTAGGGAAGGGCTAGTAGTGGGCGGGATAGCTAGAGAGACAGGGAGGGGGGTGTATGGGAGGAAGGGAAAGAGAGAGGAGGGAGGGAGAGAGAGAGGAAAAAGGGGGGAGTGAGGTAGGAGGAGGGAGTAAGGTGAGAGGGGTTAGTGTGGACGTTACATAGCAGGAAGCTGAACCATGTAAACAAATACAGAAGATACCAGGAGCTCCCAGAGACACCCAGAAATCACTCAAAACACGGCTAAAGGTATATGGGTGCATTTATTAACCCATTAATAGCACTAACAGACATTTTAAAAAATAGCAACTTTTTAAGAAAAGTGTGTTTTCCCCTCAAAACTTTCTGCCCTACACTAGGCTTTTCATCTAATATCTATTTAAACAATGTTGACAGAAAGTGGACATTTATTTCAATACTTTACCTACAAATCAGACCATAATTTGCTGTCATAATATATACTCATGTATTGCACAATTTTATGAATATCTAGATAAGTAAAGCTAAAAAGAGCTAATATTATTCAATAAATAACTTACCCCACACTTTTCATCACCTGAGATAGAGACTCTTAGAAATTCTCTTTCAAGAAAAGCCTCTTTAGAGAAATGATCTACTAAATCTTCATGTTCTTCTTTGTATAACCTGAGTAACATAAAAAGGGACAAACAAAGAGCATAAGGAAATGTAATGAAACAAGGAGGGTGGGAAAAGAAAAAGATGAATAAAGGAGACAGTAAGGCCCCTTGCAGACGGCAGTGGGCTGGCCACTTGCTGAAATTTAACAGCACGGCCAGCGCACGGGCGGCACACGGATGTCATCCGCGTGCCTTCCGTGCTTCAGCCATGCTTCTGTGGCCCCATTCATTCAATGAATAGGAGCCTCAGAAGCACAGCCGCAAAACCAGACAGGAATAAGACCTATCCTGAGTTTTGCGGCCCGGACTGTCGGCACTCACACTGATCCATGTAATACACGGTCATGTGCATAGGCCAATAGAAATGAATGGGTCAGTGTGGTATCCGCGAAAAACCAAGATAGCAAACTGAACTTGCACACTGTTGTCTGCAAAGGGCCTAAATGGTACATACATATAAGTAAACACAAAGAAAAAGGTAAGAAAGCACTCAAAATGATGAAAATAGCAAAAATTGAATAAAGACATGATTAAAAAAACATATAACACATAAATACAAGACAGAAACAACAGTACAAATAATGGTGTCAGCTCATAAAAGGACAGAGGCTAGATTATGTAACTAGCATTTGCAAGAGTTGAATTGAAACTGTGCACTACAAATATAAAGAAATATCAACACGGGATAAAGTACAAGTAATGTTCAGTAATGCATATAGTATGACCCCTGCTACCAAAAGATGGAACCATGTTATAGTTACAAAATAGAGTACACATTATCAAAACATCACATACCCATACCAGTAGTGTGGGAAAAATTCCAAAGAAGCCACTGCCCACTGACACCAACCAACGCGCGTTTCGGCGAATATGCCTTCCTCCAGGGGTGGTCAACGGAGGCATATTCACCAAAACGCGCAAATCTGTCAGTGGTAAGAGCACGGCCTCTACAGGGTCTTCTTTCTATATATTTGGAGACAACACTGGTTGTTTAAAAAAACTCTTTCATAGTGTGTTTTTTTTTCTTCTCCAATCTGTGCTATGAGTCCGTTTTTGTTGCTAAATACATATAAAGTAGAAGATACAATCTGGAAAGATAAAAGGAATGACTCACTGTAAGTCTGAGCTGCTGTCAATTTTCAGAAAGTCTTGTTTTGCTCGAAGTAAAATGTCAGGCTCGAGTCTAGGAAGAAATTAACAGTTCATTGGATGTACAGATTGGAAAGTACAGGTAAAGTAAGGAATAACATAAAACAAGCAGAGATTATAAGAAAATAAGATGAAAGGACTACAACAGAGATAATATTAAGTAAACAATAAACAACAACTAGCATTTTTAATAATCTTACGTTAATGTACTTCACAGGTTCTACATATTGTCTTATATATATACCCTGCAATTTCTTTTCTCCTACTAATTTAGATTAAGGGGTATTTCTATCTGACACATTTATGGCATATCTACAGGATATATTATAACTGAATATATTAGGATGTATTATAAATGTGTAATAATGGGGGGAACCTTCTCCCTGGTCGCACAGTTGTTCAGAATGCACAATCTCTCCAAAAGTGTTTGAAAAATAGCCAAGGAGGCAACATTGGCTATTTTCAGAACTCCCATAGGTATGAATGGAAAGATCCATGTGTGCGTGGCCATCTAACCATTGCCTGTGGCTGTGAGGCAGGGATCAGGGACCTGCATCCAACCCTTTAAATCCTTTAGGCTAAGGCCCCACATTGCAGAAATGCAGCTTTTTTGTTGCAGATTTTGTTGCGGGTTTTTTTTGGCTCAAAAAAACGCAACAAAATCTGCAACAAAAAAAGCTGCATTTCCGCAACGTGTTGTATTGGCCTTAAAAAGTTTTTTTTTTTTTTTTTTTTTTTAAATATTGGCAGACTCTCTTTATGTTTAGGTTTTATTTCTTCTATCCAATAATCTACAGCCTCTTATATTTGGTTTCCTTAACTCTTTTAAGGGCAATCATGTTATTTGAGTGGTTTCAGGGACAAGATCTCCACCCTTCGGATCCCCCCACTATGTTCCAACAAATGCCATAGTCCCTTCAAATAGCTAATTAGAGGGGGTACCAAGAATCGAACCCCCATCAAGCATTTACTAAAACGGCTCTAGCTCTGGAGCCGCAGGGGCTAAAGCTGCAATTTTGGTCTTGTTGAAGTAGGAGCTGCATATACACGCAGATCTCATTTCAGCCCGGAGAACATTTGCAGCTGACAGTGTGATTTGTCATTCTCTTGTCCCTGTGACTTCAGATGACTCCAGGGAAGGGGGTATCATGAACTTTTGTTCAGAATATAAACCCATTGTTATCTGTCAGTTAGTACATTTGCCATTTAACCCCTCAGATTCTGCTTTCGATGCTGAACGCAGCACCTAAGAAGCTTTACAGAAAAATTAAAAATAGAAAAATAAAAACACACAATTGGTATTGCCACATCTGTAACAATTAGTACATTATTTAATTCTACATGATAGATGCCATAAATCTTAAAATTCAAAAGCAAAAAGAATAAGAACTAATGAAAAAATCATTTGCACCCCTACACTGTACCAATAACAACTAAGGATGAGGCCCCACTTTGCAGAAACACAGCTTTTTTACTGCATTTTTTGAGCCAGAGCCAAAGAATGGCTACAGAAGGAATGGGAAATATAGGAAGTGCTTGTACTTCTACCTTCTGCTCAAACCACTCCTGGCTTTGGCTCAAAAAATGCAGCAAAATCTGCAACAAATAAACTGCATTTCCACAATGTGGGCCCTCAGCCTAAAAAACATCCTGCAAAAACAAGCTCTCACGCAGCTATGTCAATGGAGAAAGAAAAATATCATGGGTCTTGGAATATGGTGACACAAACAAACTAAATTACTGTATTGTCTAGTAAAAAGTTTTTATTGTGTAAAAGTAGTATCTAGTATTGTCATAATTGTAGAAACCATAAAATAATGTTAACATATTATTTACAGTGGGTACAGAAAGTATTCAGACCCCTTTAAATTTTTCACTCTTTGTTTCATTGCAGCCATTTGCTAAAAGCAAAAAAGTTCATTTTATTTCTCATTAATGTACACTCAGCACCCCATCTTGACAGAAAAAAGACAGAAATGTAGATATTTCAGCAAATTTATTAAAAAAGAAAAACTGAAATATCACATGGTCATAAGTATTCAGATCCTTTGCTCAGTATTGAGTAGAAGCACCCTTTTGAGACAGTACAGCCATGAGTCTTCTTGGGAATGATGCAACAAGTTTTTCACATCTGGATTTGGGTATCCTCTGCCATTCTTCCTTGCAGATCCTCTCCAGTTCCGTCAGGTTGGATGGTGAACGTTGGTGGACAGCCATTTTCAGGTCTCTCCAGAGATGCTCAATTGGGTTGAGGTCAGGGCTCTGGCTGGGCCAGTCAAGAATGGTCATAGAGTTGTTCTGAAGTCACTCCTTTGTTATTTTAGCTGTGTGCTTAGGGTCATTGTCTTGTTGGAAGGTGAACCTTCGGCCCAGTCTGAGGTTCCAGAGCACTCTGGAAGAGGTTTTCTTCCAGGATCTCTCCGTACTTGGCCACATTCATCTTTCCTTCAATTGCAAGTTTGAATTCCTTGAAACTTCTTCCATTTAAGGATTATGGAGGCCACTGTGCTCTTAGGAACATTGAGTGCTGCAGAAATTCTTTTGTAACCTTGGCCAGATCTGTGCCTTGCCACAATTCTGTCTCTGAGCTCCTTGGGCAGTTCCTTTGACCTCATGATTCTCATCTGCTCTGACAT
Source organism: Leptodactylus fallax (assembly GCA_947044405.1). Classification (NCBI taxonomy): domain Eukaryota; kingdom Metazoa; phylum Chordata; class Amphibia; order Anura; family Leptodactylidae; genus Leptodactylus; species Leptodactylus fallax. The sequence goes on from CAMRHE010000140.1 coordinate 4,423,530, forward strand.
GTGCTGTGAGGTCTTATATAGACAGGTGTGTGCCTTTCCTAATCAAGTCCAATCAGTTTAATTAAACATAGCTGGACTCCAATGAAGGAGTAGAACCATCTCAAGGAGTATCAGAAGGAAATGGACAGCATGTGAGTTAAATATGAGCGTCACAACAAAGGGTCTGAATACTTATGACCATGTGATATTTCAGTTTTTCTTTTTTAATAAATTTGCAAAAATATCTACATTTCTGTTTTTTTCTGTCAAGATGAGGTGCTGGGTGTACATTAATGAGAAATAAAATGAACTTTTTTGCTTTTAGCAAATGGCTGCAATGAAACAAAGAGTGAAAATTTAAAGGGGTCTGAATACTTTCCGTACCCACTGTATACAGCACTGTGCATGCCATAAAAAAACAAAAAAAAACAACTGCAGAATTTCAATTTTCCTTATATCACCCCCTAAAAAATAAATCAATTCAATACACATTATATGTACCTACAAAACACAAGGTCTTGTAAACTTACGTTGAAATAAAACTGAAAGAGATAAAATCTTACTGGTTCAAGGCTTAAATGAGTTAAATCGATAAAGGGTTAAAATACACATAAGGTACCATATTTATACAAATTAATTTATAGAAATTATCCATAAGACTGTCAGGGCATTAAGTACAGTGGGGAAAAAAAAGTATTTAGTCAGCCACCAATTGTGCAAGTTCTCCCACTTATAAAGATGAGGCCGGCCTGTAATTGACATCATAGGTAGACCTCAACTATGAGAGACAAAATGAGAAAACAAATCCAGAAAATCACATTGTCTGCTTTTTTAAGAATTTATTTGCAAATTATGGTGGAAAAAAAAGTATTTGGTAACCTACAAACAAGCAAGATTTCTGGCTCTCACAGACCTGTAACTTCTTCTTTAAGAGGCTCCTCTGTCTTCCACTCATTACCTGTAGTAATGGCACCTGTTTGACATTGTTATCAGTAGAAAAGACACCTGTCCACAACCTCAAACAGTCACACTCCATACTCCACTATGATGAAGACCAAAGAGCTGTGGAAGGACACTAGAAACAAAATTGTAGACCTGCACCAGGCTGGGAAGACTGAATCTGCAATAGGCAAGCAGCTTGGTGTGAAGAAATCAACTGTGGGACCAATAATTAGAAAATGGAAGACATACAAGACCACTGATAATCTCCCTCGATCAGGGGCTCCACGCAAGATCTCACCCCATGGGGTCAAAATGATCTCAAGAACGGTGAGCAAAAATCCCAGAACCACATGGGGGGACCTAGTGAATGACCTGCAGAAAGCTGGGACTAACGTAACAAAGGCTACCGTCAGTAACACACTATGCCACCAGGGACTCAGATCCTGCAGTGTCAGACGTGTCCCCCTGCTTAAGCCAGTACATATCCGGGCCCATCTGAAGTTTTCTAGAGAGCATTTGGATGTTCCAGGAGAGAACTGGGAGAATGTCATATGGTCAGATGAAACCAAACTAGAACTGTTTGGTAGAAACACAACTCGTCGTGTTTGGATGAGAGTGAATGCTGAGTTGCATCCAAAGAACACCATACCTACTGTGAAGCATGGGGGTGGCAACATCATGCTTTAGGGCTGTTTCTCTGTAAAGGGACCAGGACGACTGATCCGTGTACATGAAAGAATGAATGGGGCCATGTATCATGAGATTTTGAGTGCAAACCTCCTTCCATCAGCAAGGGCATTGAAGATGAAACATGGCTGGGTCTTTCAGCATGACAATAATCCCAAGCACACCGCCAGGGCAACGAAGGAGTGGCTTCGTAAGAAGCATTTCAAGGTCCTGGAGTGGCCTAGCCAGTCTCCAGATCTCAACCCCATAGAAAACCTTTGGAGGGAGTTTAAAGTCCGGGTTGCCCAGTGACAGCCCTAAAACATCACTTCTCTAGAGGAGATCTGCACGGAGGAATGGGCCAACATACCAGCCACAGTGTGTGCCAACCTTGTGAAGACTTACAGAAAATGTTTGACCTCTGTCATTGCCAACAAAGGATATATAACAAAGTATTGAGATGAACTTTTGCTATTGACCAAATACTTATTTTCCACCATAATTTTCAAATAAATTCTTTAAAAATCAGACTGTGATTTTCTAGATATGTTTTCTCATTTTGTCTCTCATAGTTGAGGTCTACCTATGATGTCAATTACAGGCCTCTCATCTTTTTAAGTGGGAGAACTTGCACCATTGGTGGCTGACTAAATACTTTTTTTCCCCACTGTATTCTTGCAGTCTGTGTTTTATAGGTTTCTTATATTTTTTCCCTTTTCTTATCTTTTCTTTCCTTACTTGATGTCTTGACTTATTTGTCGCTCTAGACGCTGTCTCCTTTCCTCAAGCTTCTCAATTGGACTTTCCTCTGGAAATTCATATGGAGCAGAACGCATTTCACTGTCAGCAAGTGAACGACTAAAAAGTTCCTAAAGTGCAGAAGAAATAGTTTTTAAATTAAATATATATTAAAAAAAGAAATTAAAGAGAATATTAAAGCAGTTGTCTAATCAAGAGTCCCATAGTGCTGGATGTAGAACCCAGGGTGATCAGCTGATTGCCCAAAGAAAAGCATTTCAAAAGTTTAACCACTTCAACGATGTACTATTACGTCGTGCTGAACATAAGGTTAACACTCAGCGCCGTAATAGTACGGCGCTGTAATGCCGTGGGAACAGAAGCTGTGCCTGTGTCGAGGGCCGGGACCAGCCGCCAGGGTCAGAACATACTCCGATTCCGGTGGATTAACCCCCTGGATGCTGTGATCCCCAGGGGCAAGATTGCCCCACCTGTTACCCCCTCGGACCCCCCACGATAAGATTGCGGGTTCCGAGTGGCTGCCATGGCAGCCAAGAGGCTGGCTACAGCCTCCTGACTGCCTATGCATAGTTCCCATAGGAACTAATGTGAAATGTTCTGCAATACTATGTATTGCAGGACAATGCACTGGGGATCTGAGGTCCCAGCTAAAAACAATAAAAAGTAAAAAAAAAAAAAACAAGTTAGGTATCCCCACATGCAAGTAAGTCCCCACTATCCAAAAATAACATTATTTATCCCATTCGGTGAACGCCGTAAAAAAAAAAAAAAAAAATCTACTGCAATTTGCAAATTAACATATTTTGGCCACTTTGCTTTCCCCAAAAATAACAATAAAAAGTGATCAAAAAGCCATACATACCAAACATTATCCCGCAAATAAAGAGCCCGGACATATCTCTGTCAACAGTTCAGTAAAAAAGTTATAGGTGTCAGAATAAGGTAACCCCAGGAAAATCGTTCATTTTCAAAAAGTGACATTTTATTTGTAAAAGCGGTAAAACATAATAAAAACCAATATTAATATTGCATTGCCGTAATTGTAATAACCTGCAAAACTGCCATGTCATTTTATTGCTGTAAAAGCAAAATGCAAAAAATTATGATAGAATTGGGTGTTATTTCATATGGACCCCCAAAAACGTATTGCTGTTTTTGTAAAATAAACGCACAGGGTAAAACCTGTTTACACCTGAATTTTTGTGTCTGTATCTGACTGTCTGGGTCTGCTGCTGCTACCACTGAGCCAATCCTCGCACACCTCACTTAGCGATGTCGACAGAAAAATAAATAAGTTATGATTTTTGGAAGACGGGGAGGGAAAATATGAAAAAAGTCGCCGGGCATTAACGTCCAAACTACCCTGCGTCCTTAAGTGATTAAAAGGAACCTGTCAACAAGTTTGGAGATACTAAAGCAGTAACATGTCCTTATGTGCTTTTGGTTTAGTTTCCTAAACCTACCTATGCCAAATCTGTCTGGTTTCGGAGTTTCTGAATAAAAAACTTAATACTTGCATTTTGCTGAAGTAAGGGTCAGTACATGTTGTCTTCACTGCTCATGTACTCAAAGTGCACTGCATGCACAGTGAAATGAGGAGTACTGACCTCGGCTTCATTGGCAGAAATTACATGTACCAGAAGTACTGTACAAGTACAAGTCCAATTTAAGTCAATGACTCATCTTATGGTAAGTATTAAAGAACCCTAAGGTAGACAGACTTGGTATAGGCAGGTTTAAGGAACTAAACCAGTGGTGCATAAGACATGCTGATGGTTACTCCTTTAAAGTGAAAACACATTTTTATTACCTCTGCTATTTCTTTGTATTTTCCCTCCATGGATGTTCTTAATTCTCGACTCAACTGCTTTAGACTATGAGGGGTACCTGAAAAAGATTTGGCCGACTGCAGTATATGAAGCGGAGACCCCCGGAAATCTGAAAGAGAAGTATTAATTAAATGTAAAACTTCAAATAATATATTTATGTCACTAAAATCATATATACAGTGTGAATATATTAAAGGGTTATTTCCCATTGCTGCAAATCACTGACAAGATAGGAATAACTGCTCCAAAGTCATGAGCTCTAGGGTGAGACTTACAGGAACAACTGGGCAGTCCTGCTGTACACTGTTCCCCTAAATCCCATAGAAGAGAAAGGGAGCTATGGCAATAGCATATCACAGTTAGCTACGCAGTTTCCTTAACTGTAAAGCTATGGAAGCAGTATAACTCATCTGTGCTACACTGTTTCTGTAGCTCCCATTCTACTCTGTTATTTACAGAAACAGCGTAATGCACCACTGCTTGGCTATTCCCACAAGTCCCGAGGGCAGTTATTCCCATCTCAGCATCAATTTGCAGAGATTGGGATAACTCTTTAATATAACTTAAAAGCTGCAAGATACGATATTAAGAGTTTAATGGGTTAAAAAAACTGATGACCTATTCTAAGAATAGGCAATCAATACAAGATCATTGGAGACCTGACATCCGCACCAATCAGCTGTTTTCAGCAGCTGATACACAAGTAATGGGGCAAGAATCAAACAGCTCCGTTCTCTGTGTAGTGACCAGACCAGGTCCTGCAGATCAGCTCCCCTTCATCAGAATAGGAAATAAGCTATTTAATTCCGCCATTACACAGAAAACAAAGCTATCTGCTTCCTGCTCCATTCTCTGTGTATCAGCTGTCGAACTCCAACAGATATAATATTAGTGACAGGTCATCAATATTGTTAATCTTTAAGACTAAGCAGGAGGGACCCTAGACTATATTAACAAATCTCATAAATATTTGGGCAATAAGCATTTTAAAGGGAGCCTGTCAGCAGTAAATTTGTTATAAACCTATTCACAGGTGATTTTAGTTTCCAAAACCTCTCCTAAAGACCACATTTTTTAAAAGGCTACCCCCTTATCCAGAGCACATTTTCTGTGACGTATTTTCAATTTTCCATAATAGCCATCTTCTTTGAGAAGAACACATCTCTAGAACATCACTTTTTCATGCACTTTAGGATGGTCATCTCAAAAAAGTTTCACTGTATGCCTCTATTACTCCGCGTTAGAGTCCCATTTCATGTAAATTGTAAATCATTTAATGAGAATTGTAAATCACTTTGTTCATATGCAAATGAGGGGATGTGATTTGGGGTCGAGCCTTAGCTTTCCCGAGCTTTGGTCTCAGCTTCAGATTCCAAGGCATAGCACTTTTCCCCTTATTTGTATATGAAGACAATTATAATATACATGAAAATGGAGCTCCAAAGCTTAAAAACAGAGGCATATTTGGAAACTGTAGAATCACCTCTACAAGATTTTCTGCTATGGTTTATAACCAACTTACTGCTGACAGACTCATTTTGATTGTCTGAAAAAAGTGTTCTACAGCTTTCTTGTTATCTTGAAAATTGTTATACTGTCTGCTGGTTCATTATCAGAATGCACAGTATTAGAACTAAAACTATCCCCTGTAGTTGTATGAAATGGGTTTTCCAGAACCAGGATACTGATGGCCTATCCTTGGTACCGCAGCCTCATCCCATCACGTGAACAGGTAAAACCTGCTATACCACTCACTGCAGCTGCAAAGTAGACAGTGTGCATATAGATGTAGCAATATAAACACAGAAGAGGATGCAGAATTTTGTTTATTACATTGGATTGGATTGAATGCAGACAGACACCGAAAGGACATGAATAACGCTAGTGTGAACCCACCCTAACTTGTATAGTGCTAACATACCAATATTTCGTTGGGAGTGTGGTAGGAAACTCACAGGGAGACCATTTAAACTCCTTGCAGATATTGTCCTTGGCTCGAACCCAGAAATCCAGCGCTGCAAAGCAGCAGTGCTAACTTAGGCTTAAAACAATGCGTCAAAGGCTAAGGCCCCACGTTGCAGAAACGCAGCTTTTTTTGCTGCAGATTTTGTTGCGGTTTTTTGAGCCAAAGCCAGGAGTGGATTGAGCGGAAGGGAGAAGTATAAGAACTTCCTATATATTTCCCATTCCTTTTGTAGCCACCCTTGTCTTTGGCTCAAAAAACCGCAACAAAATCTGCAACAAAAAAAGCTGTGTTTCCGCAACGTGGGGCCTTAGCCAAAATCTAAACCAAAAAACGCAGCTTTTTAACAATGTGTGGCCTCAACCTTAGGGGCAACTTACACGCAGGAAATTTTCCGAGCTGATAATTCAACTTCAGGAACTTTTTCTAGCCAAAAAATTGAGTTTCAGGAATTTGAAGCTGAATTTTCCGCTTGTCCAAATTCTGTGTCAAAATCCATACCTACCAGGCAGTATTTTCTGCCTCCCATTCACTTCAATGGGAGTTATCAGGCAGAATCTACCTGAGGATCAAGCAAGATGCTTTTTTTTTCCAGTAGCTGAAAAAATTCACTAGAAGAAAAATCTGCTAGAGATAAAATTCACAATAGGAAATATCAGCATGTGACTCCCATTGAAATGAATGGAGGCTGGTTTCAGGCGGAATTTGGAGTTTATTTTGAGGCAGAATCCACCTCAAATTTAGTGCCAAATCTCTCCATGTGAACATGACCTTAATGGATCCCTTGACTAGCCAGTTATCACAATAATAACAATGCAATGTTATTTATTTCCCATTGCTTGTATAGCTCCGGCAACTGCTGGGTTGAATCGAGACACCAGACACGCAAGTCAGTGTCAAGTAGCAATTATGAATTGTGCCTTTCGAAAAAAATCACATACTTTTCCATGTACAAACATCAACAGTTATAGGGGCTGTGCCAAGATAAAATCACCCACAACATAACTATTTTTCATGGTTTTGTGTGTCTACCGAATTATTATGGCACCCCCTTTGTGTTTTTTTCCAATTTCCGCTCACCTAATGTGACTAGTAGAGGTGGTCATACATGCTAAGTAGCGCAGTCCCATCGCTAAATCCCCTTGTGCATGGGCATCAGAGTGATTCCTGCTACTGAATAGGCCAGCCAGAAACAATTAGGACACAATGGGTTCTTCTAACCTGCACTGGGCACATTTGGGACTTGTGAATCTAAACAAAAACAGGGGGCACCATAACAAGAATGTACACAGGAGCATATTTTTAAACCGATTCAAATTAAGAAATTGTTAAGAAATGATTTGGCTTTCCTACACATCTTTCTGCCATGTGACTATGTTTTCAGCTTCACTGCAGTAATGAATAATTGCCACATGTAAATATGTGTAGTCTGCCTCTTATTTAATAGTCTGACAGCTGTATTGCTGAACTGTAACCATTATTAAAGCACGTAAAGGCATGCTGTGGATATGCAATCATTTGTAATTGTGAAGGGGAACAGGGCCGGGTTTGGGATAAAGTATCAGATTACTGGAGTTTTCAAACCATGTACTTCATATGGTAGTTTAGTACAGTACAAGCCATAAATCACACAAAACTTAAGAAATGTTACTAATTAGAAGCCCAAGATGTGAACCTCAGTATAAAACAATTGTGAAAACTGCACATGCATTTAGTTCAGTGACCATCAGGACGTTGTAGTTGTTAATGAAGGCATAATTCAGGGTTAGGTGATGTGGTCCAGTACATTAGTGTGCTCCGTACATGTCAGCTAGGTGTGCAGTATGATTGTCATGTACATCCCGGGCCTGTCTACATTACCAGCTCTTCCTCCACACCTCTGCCAGCCTCATCTGCGCTGTAACCTGTCCTCCTGATCTCTGGCTATCTGCATATAACATGACTGCTCCTCAGTTTCCTGCTCTGCTCGGGAGATGGGTGATTTCCTGTCAGTGATCTGCACAACAACCCCTGACTGCAGATGGCATGGGCCCGTGTTCAGATCTACCTCTCCAGTGCAATGACCTGCGACACTTGGGACTCAAATACATGCAGCAGCGCGTTACGAATTCTGCACCAACCCCAGCCACACCTGTACAAAGTGCCCCTCATCAGCCCTGTCACTTTCTGTCCCCATCTCTGTTACTACAGCCAACTATCTTTACCCACTAACAACTACTTCTTCTTCTACTCGGCTTCCTCCGCCTCCCTCCCCTTCCACTTGTGGTGTCATCCTCCCTTCACCCCTTAGCCCCATCTTTCCCCAGTGCTTAGAACTGACCGTACAGCTGTTCCAGAACTGCTGCATAGACCGGCTGTCTCCCCCTCTGATCTATAAGTCTGTGGAACTGTCCTAGCCGCAGTCCCGAAGGAGCAAGAGCAATGAGCGGCTACGACTGTACCAAGTGGTGAGTCACAGGGGGAGAATCTACATACCCGAAGATCAGCTGCAGGGCTGCTATGTGAGGGGGCCGTCTAATGGAAAGCCAATCCATAGAAAAAGACAGTGGACAGCTGAGAGACTGTGAGTTCAGAATGGGCATCTGAGCGGTGCTAGCACGGAAGGAAAGGAAAGTGTGAGGAAAAGCTTACCGGGTATATGCTTTAGGAGACGTGTCAGTCAGTGGACTTGTGTGATAAGATGACACGCCAGCTAGGGGAGACACGGCTATAAACTGTGCTTGCACGGCGAGAAGGCTATAATGGAATATATGAAGTGTGTATGCTAGGAGTGCTAGCATTGCGTTTGTGAAGGAGGCGGGGGATAGGAGAAACTGGATGGTTACATAAAACAAGACACAAGGTCAGTGGAGAAGAGAGGAGATTCAGATAAGGAGGGAAGTGGACAGGAATAATAGTGGGAGGATGAGGACATGTCAGCTATGGCTGAGGAGAGCAGCTGGCGCCTTTATTTTAGGGGTGATTATAACATGGCTGAAGCACCAGCTCTACTGTTCTCTAGATCTACACTGATCCTGACCTATAGAAAGTGCAAGTCTTAAAGTAATAAAGCTACTCTGTGGAGACAAAACTGAAGTTACCCACACAAAGGCTTTGTGCACGTGTGAACCTTCTGCCGGTCCTACTATATACCTACAATGGAAGGCTTCAATGTGTGCATCTGTATATACAGTGACATAAGTTGCCCATTGGCCACAATGTGAAAAATAAATATACAGCACAGTATACTTTTTTCCTAAGTTTGCTGTTCTTTCCTATACATTAATGCTCAGGGGCCTTATTCAACAGTGCCATGTTTTTACAGCACTGTATAATAGGGACATTGTTAGGGTCGCACATACCCAAGGCAAACCACCCCCCCCACCCAGTGGCAAAAACAACAGTACTAAGCAGATGCAGTCACTGGAAAAATGCGATCAAAGAGAGCTCCCTCCCCCTTTACACAGCAGAGACACGGTGCTAATGCATTTAGTGCATCTGAGGTCCCTGACCCCAGCCCTCTCCCTTACATTTAGATGTTGGTACGGCTACAGTGCAGCGGAGGTGTTTTTGGCAGCAGGAGGCTTTCGAGGGCTCCCACAACTGTCTTAGCAATATAGAATTGAGGCTTGCCTGTGGCCAGTTCAATAGTTATAGAGTGATTATCTCATACAATACAGTTGTAATAAACTAAATAATATACTAGAGGTGTGGCCATGCAGGGTTCCTAGTGGTCAATCATCACCACAGGTCTGGCAGCGACCTGCTATTTACTTTCTACTGGGGCTCAACGTATCTGGGTCCTCCACTGCCATCCTGTCCTCCGGTATCCCCTTATGCAACTTTGCAGAGCTCTGGGATCCCTGGGGCAGAACGGTGGGTGCATCTGATGCATAGGCTTAGAAGCACCTCTTCTGCTGCACAACTGTTACTTCGCTCCCATTCTGTCAGCGACGGGAGAGGACCTCCAAGACCCCCCTCAGTTCAGGGAATATGGAAGTGGATAAAGGAATAAGCAGCACTGCCGCCCAGGGCTAATCCCCGGAAGCCATCTTGTGCACTGCACCACAATCAGGCTGCATTAGGCCTTCACCTGCCATTCTTATCCCATATGAACTGTTTATATCTTGCTTTTCTCCCAGATCTTTGTGCTGGAGCCATGGGCACTTTGAAGTGAGACCCTAATGAGGGGAGGATCCCTGTACTGACCTGGCGCTGACTCTGACATCTTAAGCAAGTAACGCATTCCATCATTTTGATTCTTGTATTTACTATAGTGAGCTAGAGAAAAAAAAAATCTGAGGCCAAAACACTACCTCCACTGGCCAACACTGAATACATAGCTGAAGTACTACCAGTTGACCTGTCGGGTTCTGAGGAGGCCTGGATGGAAGTGGCAGCAGGATCTATGGCAGCTTATAGTCAATCAATCAATAGTCAATCTGATAGCTTCAATTCCACCCTTTCGTTCATGGCATCTATGGACTTAGTAATGGCTGAGATGGTCTCTCAGGCTTCTAACCTGGGCTTAGCATAACCCTCACCCCTAACATCCTATTCTGCAGACAATGTACTCGTAGCTAAGCTCTCTCAACTCCTCCAACAGGAACTAGAAAAGACCTGCTGTAAACTGTCTGCAGAAATGAAGTCAGAGTTTAAAGATCTGGGCCATCGCATTGACCCTATGGAATCTAAAATAGACAGCACCCTGGCCCAAGTCAATTAGAACACAGATAGTATAGCTGGCCTACACACTCAGCTGGAGGCTACTAACGTGAAATTAGAGGACTTAGAGAATAGATCTCGGAGCATGAACTTTTGTATACAGGGCTTGCCGGATTTGGACTGGGAGGCGACCTTTCAGGAATGTTACAGAAATCTAATCCCAGGGATGTCTGATATCTATTATGACACAGAATTCACTGATTGTGCCCTGACGTAAGCAAGACAGGATAAATTGCTTGGTGATATAATTGTCATTCCTACCTTTTACAAAGCAAAGGAAAAACTAGTTCAGGCAGAGAAGTCCACAGAGTAGTTTAAAATATACAGCCATAAGATTCAAATTTTTGTGGATATTGCAGCATCCATGATCCAGCACCAAAGAGCTCTTATGGCCTCTGTTGGCAGTACTATCGACATCAGATATCGGTGGGGCTTTCCATTTTGCCTGTTCTTCTGTTCTCAAAATCGTGCCTACACCTTTGCTACATTTCAGGATGGTGAGTGTCTGGTAGAGAAGCTTCATCTCCTCTCCAAGGAGGACCCCACCATGTCCTCCTCAACATTATTGCAGTCCACCTCTGGGAAAACCACCAAACAAGGTTAACCCAACAGTTTAGGCCATAGACTCTTCTGGACTTTTTACGCACAATGATTGTCCAGTTACATCGAATGAGACTTTTATAGTTCTCCTGTGTTGTTTAGGGTCTTAGTTTGCTAGTTTCTCAGGCTACAGTTCTATTCTGTGCTTGTTGGCGGTATGGCTTAAATGGGTTGGCCACTTTAAGACCAACACAGAGAGACAAATGTTATTGTTTGTATGATAAAATGTTATACAATTTTCCAATATACTTTCTGTATCAATTCCTCACGGTTTTCTAGATCTGCTTGCTGTCATTCATTCTGATTACATCTAGTGGATGGAATTCTGATCATGGTCATGTGATGAGTACACAGGTGCACAGCTCGTTATAGTCACAGCACAGTAATCAGACATCTGCCTGGTAATGAGCTGTGCACCTGTGTTCATCACATGACCATGGACCATAAATCACATGACCATGGTCAGAATTTTATCTCCGAAATCCTCATGTTTCAGTGCTGGTGTTTGTCTTGTCCGGTGTCTTGGTCTCCCCTTTCTTCAGAGTCATCCTTAATTACTACAGTTGATTCTTCAAATCCGATTACCTTATGCTCATGACTTCTGATCCCGCATCAGGAGCACCTTTTGGGTTGTTTCTCATAATGTCCAGGATTTTAACTCTCCCCTAAAATCTAGGAAGGGTTTCATGCATTATCATGCTTTGAAGACGGAGGTGCCTCTAAAATGTAGAAAGGTTCTCATGTAAACCAACAAAGCATGCGTTTCTAAGGTTATTGGATAACATCCATGATCCAAATGTATATTATAACAATCAAAGGACCAATTTACATATAAAACTTAGTTTTTAATATATATTAAACTAAAAACAGAACCAAATATAATAAGACAATAAGTCACATAAATATCCGAAAAAAGGACAAACCGTGCTCTGAAAAGAAAGGAAAGGTCTTACCTGAATCTGTTGAGAAGCAGTGGAGACTCAATTGGTACGTGAAGGTGGGGGCTGTTATCTTATACCCTATCTATCACCTATGTCCCACATTAACTCCTGTCCTGACAAAGACAGTCCCCAAAGTTCTCCCTATATATCCCTGTTACAGTTACTTCTTTTTCCAACACGTTTTATGTCACAACAAAACAGAGGGGCAATTTTCAGGAGATTAGTATCATATTCCCAGTGGTGATAATTGCCTGATCAGCTGCTCATTAGTCCATATTCTGGATGAGCATGGTAACACATGGTAACTTATGCTCTATCCTATGTTTAGGGGAGCTCTTGCGTCAGCAGCGGGATATGTAGGGGAGAAGATATTGTTACAGTTACAGGAAGAATGCAGCATCCTAACCATAACTATAGAGCAGATCTGGGTCCTTTAGAACCCAATTGTTACAGTTCCCAGCCCCTGGTGGATCACATGACTGCCAAGTAAGAGGGAGGCATCCATAGCTGTATACACAGCACTACACAGCAGTGGGGAAGGCGTTTTTTACATAAACTCCAGCTGTACTTACAGCCGGCAGCTCTCCGATTCTGAGGTGCAGCTTAGGGGTGGGTCTGAACTGCCAAATTTACCTGCAGACATCTTTGGAATCTCAACCCATAGAATGATATTTTCAGCTTCTGCCTGTGTCAAAACTGTCTGTAGGCAAATCTCCCAAATCAGGCCAGCCCCTAGCTTACTGATTTCCACAATTTTGCATTGCTTCATCGGTTTGTAGCCACTTAGGTATCTTAGGTATGTTTATATTCCTATTAAAGGGCCTCTACACTGCACTATTATTGGTTTTTGACAGCCATGTGTACCTTCATATAACCTTATAACTTTATGTAACTGAAATTGAAAGCATAACTAAACTTTCAAACAACTTTTAATTTTCTGGCAGCATTTTTCACATAATGAATATTTTAACATACTTTGTCAAGAATTCTTTTCCCTTTCTATGAAACCCTGAGCTGAAATCCATCTTATTTTCCTGTTTATTTTTAACTGAATTCTGTACACTGCTTTTAACTGGAGTATGGGTGGGCGGGATTGAGAGCAGCTGCATATAAATATGGCAATCCTGACTGTGTTTTCAACTGGTATTAACTCATATCTCTGGAAGTAATACAGGTAGAAGTGTGATCTTGTTGTCATATGAAAGCTGCAAATCACTGTTCTACAACCCCAATGATTTGAAAATCCTTTTCAACCTATATTCAATTGAATACACTACAAAGACAAGATATTTAATGTTCAAACTGATAAACTTTATTGTTTTTTTGCAAATATTCACTCATTTTGAATTTGATGCCTGCAACACGTTCCAAAAAAGCTGGGCAGGGGCATTTTTACCACTGTGTTACGTCACCTTTCCTTTTAACAACACTCAGTAAGCGTTTGGGAACTGAGGACACAAATTGTTGAAGCTTTGTAGGTGGAGTTTTTTCCCATTCTTGCTAGATGTACAACTTCAGTTGCTCAACAGTCCGGGGTCTCCATTGTCGTATTTTGCGCTTCATAATGCCCCATACATTTTCAATGGGAGACAGGTCTGGACTGCAGGCAGGCCAGTCTACTACCCGCACTCTTTTACTACGAAGCCACACTGTTGTAACACGTGCAGAATGTGGCTTGGCATGTCTTGCTGAAATTAGCAGGGATGTCCCTGAAAAAGACGTTGCTTGGATGGCACCATATGTTGCTCCAGAACCTGTATGTACCTTTTAGCATTAATGGTGCCTTCATACATGTGCAAGTTACCCATGCCATGGGCACTAACACCCCCCCTTCCCCATACCATCAGAGATGGTGGCTTTTGAACTTTGTACTCATAACAATCCGGACAGTCCTTTTCGTCTTTGTCCCCGAGGACAAGACGTCCATGATTTCCAAAAACAATTTGAAATGTGGAAATGTCAGACTACAGGACACTTTTCCACTTTGCGTCAGTCCATCTCAGATGAGTTCGGGCCCAGAGAAGCCGGCGGCATTTGTGAGTGTTTGCATGGTAGATTTTTAATTTGCACTTGTAGATGTACTGTGTTTCTCCGAAAACACAAGTCTACAAATTTTCAAAAGTTGTTTGGTTCAGAAATGAAATGAGCCATTTCTTAATGCTTTTCATGTGCTGAATTCAAATATCACAAGGAAAACTGTCAATTTGCTCTATTTTCTATGATATCGAAGAATTCTCGTTTTACTGTTATGTAAATTGTATAGATTATAATATATAATTGTGACTACTGCAATCATATAGGTGCAAGTTTATTGTTCATAAAATTTTGAAATATATTCTGAGGAAACTTAGCTATATTTAAAATCAACTATAATTTACAGACATGTCTAAGCACTTTTACAAATTATAATTATATCTAGGCTAATATGTTATTGAACTCTGCAACATAGGTCCTCGTTCATTGGCTACTCGGCTCTTTTTCACACGTCTCTTGTATTCAGGCATCGGATTGTCTCTGGTAACTGTCCAGCAGTAGTCTGCAAGCATTGATGGGTTCTATTTACCCTGATATTTTTTATTCCATAGTCGCGATTTCCTGGTGAAATAGCTCACCATGTTCATCACTCACTGCTCCACAGTTAGGTGCAAAGAGGTCTAGATGAGAGTGCAAGAAATGAATCGTTAAAGACATGTTACATCCCAGGTTTTTATATGCCTTGAGGAGATTTTCCACCAACTCTTCATAGTTATCTGCCTTGGTGTTTCCCAGGAAATTTGTTACTACTAACCGGAATGCTTCCCATGCAGCTTTTCCTTGCCACGCAGCAAACGGTGAAACTCATCATCTTGAAGAAGCGCACAAATCTGAGGATCAATAAAGACTCCTTCCTTTATCTTTGCTTCATTCAACCTTGGAAACTTACATAGGAGATACTTGAATGCCTCTTCATTTTTATCCATCGCCTTTACGAAGTTCTTCATAAGACCCAGCTTGATATGCAATGGAGGTAGCAGAATCTTTGTTGGTTCAACGAGCGCTGGACGCATAACATTTTTAGTCCCTGGCTGCAGTGATTGTCGGAGTGGCCAGTCTTTTTTCTTGCAGTGGTCTGATCTTGCATGACTGTCCCATTCACATAGGAAGCAGCAGTACTTTGTATATCCACCCTGGAAACCAAGCACTAGCGCAACCACCTTTAAGTCACCACAGAGGCACCACAGATGTTGATCATAGTTTATGCATCTCAAAAGCTGTTTCATGTTGTTATATGTTTACTTCATGTAAACCGTATAACCAATTGGAACTGATGGTAGTGCATTGCCATTGTGCAGTAAGACAACTTTAAGACTCAGCTTGGATGAATCGATAAATGGCTTCCACTCATCTGGGTTATAGCTGATGTTGAGAGCTTCCATTAAACTGCAGAGGTTATTGCATGCAACAAGATCACACTCCTTGAAGAAGATTTGGACAAGATGCTTTTGACGGTCCCGGAACAAAGAAATCCGAACATCATCTGCTAACAGATTCCACTGTTGAAGTCTGGAACCTAAGCTTAATTAGGATTGCATCACCTGGCCTTTATTGGCATCTTTCTATTGATCATTCTGAGATGATGAAATTCTAGTAGATGATGCAATACTGATGATGCAAACTTTTCCCAGTATTGTATTAAAGGTTGTGAGAAATATCAAAAGCACTTCTGTATCATGAAAATTAGAGCCAATTTCAAAATTTAAGCATCATTTTCAATCTCAGCACCCCAAAATTAGTTAAGATCAACTGTTTTCATGCCTGAACCAATTTGGCTGTAGACCAGTGAAATAAGACAGGTTCTTATATTTAAATTTTCTTTTTATTTCAATTTTTATCAGAGGTGAAACAGTGAAAAAACGGCAGTTCGTCACTTTTGATTTTTTTTTTATACATTTTTTTATAAGTTTGTAGACTGGTCATTTTCGGACACAGAGATACAGAATGTGTATGTGATTCACAGTAATTTTTTAGTTTTATATGTATTCTAGTGAAAGTGGTGGGGGAATTGAAATATTGCAATCTATGGGAGATTCACTACATTACTATTGCATTACAATAGTATTATTCCTATAACAGGCCTGGGAACCTTCATAAGGCTCCCAGCTGTCAAAGGAACAGGTCTGCAACAAGAAAGGTACAGGACTGGTGGGGACCGGCCCCGGGGACAGTTGTGCTGCTTTGGGGAGGGGGGGGGTCACACTCACCAATGCCCGCGATCAGAGTGGACTCTGATTGCTGACATTAGACCCGGGTCTCACTGTACAGTCATGGCCAAAAGTTTTGAGAATGATACAAATATTAATTTTTACAAAGTCTACTGCTTCAGTTTTTCTAATGGCAATTTGCATATACTCCAGAATGTTATAAAGAGTGATCAGCTTAACAGCAATTACTTGCAAAGTCAATATTTGCCTAGAAAATGAACTTTATCCCCCAAAACACATTTCAACATCATTGCAGCCCTGCCTTAAAAGGACCACCTAACATCGTTTCAGTGATTGCTCCATTAACACAGGTGTGGGTGTTGATGAGGACAGGGCTGGAGATCAATCTGTCATGATTAAGTAAGAATGACACCACTGGACACTTTAAAAGGAGGCTGGTGCTTGCCATCATTGTTTCTCTTCTGTTAACCATGGTTATCTCTAAAGAAACACGTGCAGTCATCATTGCACTGCACAAAAATGGCCTAACTGGGAAGAGTATTGCAGCTATAAAAGATTGCACCTCAGTCAACAATCTATCGCATCATCAAGAACTTCAAGGAGAGAGGTTCCATTGGTGCCAAAAAGGCTCCAGGGCGCCCAAGAAAGACCAGCAAGCGGCAGAACCGTCTCTTAAAAGTGTTTCAGCTGCGGGATCGGGCTACCAGCAGTGCAGAGTTTGCTGAGGAATGGCAGCAGGCAGGTGTGAGTGCATCTGCACGCACTGTGAGGCGGAGACTCTTGGAGCAAGGCCTGGTCTCAAGGAGGGCAGCAAAGAAGCCACTTCTCTCCAGAAAAAACATCAGGGACAGACTGATATTCTGCAAAAGGTACAGGGAGTGGACTGCTGAGGACTGGGGTAAAGTCATTTTCTCTGATGAATCCCCTTTTCGATTGTTTGGAACATCTGGAAAACAACTTATTCGGAGAAGAAGAGGTGAGCGCTACCACCAGTCTTGTCTCATGCCAACTGTAAAGCATCCTGAAACCATTCATGTGTGGGGTTGCTTCTCAGCCAAGGGAATCGGCTCTCTCACAGTCTTGCCTAAAAACACAGCCATGAATAAAGAATGGTACCAGAATGTCCTCCAAAAGCAACTTCTCCCAACCGTCCAAGAGCAGTTTGGTGCTCAACAATGCCTTTTCCAGCATGATGGAGCACCTTGCCATAAAGCAAAGGTGATAACTAAATGGCTCAGGGAACAAAACATAGAGATTTTGGGTCCATGGCCTGGAAACTCCCCAGATCTTAATCCCATTGAGAACTTGTGGTCAATCATCAAGAGACGGGTGGACAAACAAAAAACAACAAATTCAGACAAAATTAAAGCATTGATTCTGAAAGAATGGACTGCTATCAGTCAGGATTTGGTCCAGAAGTTGATTGATAGCATGCCAGGGAGAATTGCAGAGGTCCTGAAGAAGAAGGGTCAACACTGCAAATATTGACTTGCTGCATTAACTCATTCTAACTGTCAATATAAGCATCTGTTACTTATAATATGAATGCAATTATATTTCTGTATGTGATAAAAACATCTGACAAACACACATAAAAACCAGAGGGCAGCAGATCATGTGAAAATATAATATTTGTGTCATTCTCAAAACTTTTGGCCATGACTGTACATTACAGTGGAGACCCGGAACAGTAGCTATGGCGGTGGGGACCGGGCCGGGGACAGTTGTGCTGCTTTGGGGGGTTAACGAACCGGCCCCCAGGCACTTGTAATACTTTGGGCTGGGTGGGGGAGGGGGGTTTCTGCAGCTGAGCGGCCGCTATCTTTAAGGACCCGGCCTCTGCCTTAATCGCATGACAGATGTCGGGAAGGGGTTAAACCCAACTGTAGCTAGGGCTTATTTTTGGAGTAGGGCTTACAGTATATTTCAAGCCTATGCCAAAACACCTGGAAAACCTAGCTAGGGCTTATTTTTGGGATAGGGCTTATTTTTGGAGAAACGCAGTAACGAAGAACTTTGTTCACTGACAATGGTTTTCTGAAGTGTTCCTGAGCCCATGTGGTAATATCCATTACAGAATGAGGTCGGTTTTTAATGCAGTGCTGCCTGAGGGATCGAAGATCACGGGCATTCAATGTTGGTTTTCAGCCTAATCGCTTACTTGCAGAGATTTGTCCAGATTCTCTAAATCTTTTGATGATATTATGGACTGTAGGTGATGAAATCCCTAAATTCCTTGCAATTGTACGTTGAGAAAAGTTGTTCTTAAACTGTTGGACTATTTGCTCACGCAGTTGTTCACAAAGTGGTGAACCTCACCCCATCCTTGCTTGTGAATGACTGAGCCTTTCAGGGATGCTCCCTTTATACCCAATCATGACACTCACCTATTTTCAATTAACCTGTTCACTTCTGGAATGCTCCAAACAGGTGTTTTTTGAGCATTTCTCAACTTTCCCAGTCTTGTTGCCCCTGTCCCTTCTTTTTTGGAACGTATAGCAGGCACTAAATTCAAAATGAGTGAATATTTGCAAAAAAAACAATAATTTTTATACGTTTGAACATTAAATACCTTGTCTTTGTAGTGTATTCAGTTGAACATAGGTTGAAAACGATTTGCAGATCATCGTATTCTGTTCTTATTTATGTTTTACACAACATCTCAACTTCATTGGAAGTGAGGTTGTACTTCAATACTGTGAAACATATACACATTAGGTACCCCTGTGTCTGAAAACGCCCGGTCTACAAAACTATAAAAATATTTTTCCGGTTCGGTGAACGCCGCAGTGGAAAAAAAAAATTCAAAGTGCTGAACCGCTGTTTTTTCACTGTTTTTCCTCTGATAAAAATTTGAATATAAAAGTGATCAAAGCAATAGACATTTCCCAAAATGGTATAACAAAAAAGTACACCTGGCTCCGCAAAAGTTGGGTGTCAGAATAAAATGGAATAAGTTTTAGATTTATTTAAAAGGGTTAAAATGTAAATAAAACTATATAAATTTGGTATCCCCAGAATCATACCGACGCATAGAATACAGGTGACAGACATATCATTTTGGTTGCAGAGTGAACGCTGTAAAAACAAAGCCTGTAAGAAAGTTGCACAAATGTACATTTTCTCCAATTCCACCCCATTTTGAATTTCCAGCTTCCCAGTACATTGTTCAGAATAATAAATGGTACTACTATGAAGAATAATTTGTCCCGAAAACATTAAGCCCTCATATGGCTCTGTGAACAAAAAAAATTTTGGGTTTGGAATGTGAGGAGTCAAAAACGAAAATTGAAAAATGTCACCAGCAGGAAGTGGGTTAAAAAAAAAAAAAAAATCATTAAAACATATATTTGTCCTGAAACCTCACATCCAAAATAAACAATATAAAAATAGTAGATCCAGATGTGCAAAGTTAATATATACTGCGGTCGTCCACATCAACAAGTATCTGTTCTATTAAAAACGATTAAGCACAAGCCATGAGATTCGGATCATATCAGGATGTCCAGTCACTGTACAGTGATGCAATACTAGGAAAGCTATGTTTACTCAGTGTTTCTGCTATTTAAATAAGCAAAAATATATGGACTAACTTACGCTAGGTTCACACCTGCATTCAGGTTTCTTTTAGAGGGGTCCTAATCCACTTAAAAAAGTGGTTACCCGTGGAAACCCGCGGACCCCATAGACTATAATGGGCTCCACCGGGTTTCCGCCCGAAAAGGGCTTTTTTGTAAACGGGTTCGGGGACGGAATCCCCGAACGTAGTACAAGCGCTAGTGTGAACCCAGCCTTAATGTTGTTTGATTAAAATAAAACTGCAACGCATCTCTTGAGCAAATGACCACGCATTCTAATATAATGTGCATCTATTGTTCTGGATATAGATTCTGGGAGGTTAGTGTGCAGAGGCTTGACCAATACAGTGCCTACCGTAATCACAAGTATTGTATCTTGTTTACACAAATTAAGAAGGTGAGCATATACACTAAGGATTTATGTTGTCCTCTATTTTGTATAATACTGGTGTTACCCTATGAAGTGCCCCCTCTGCTCATTTTTTCATACAAACACTAAAGGGGTTGTCCAAGAATTACAGCTTTCTACCAGGAGGCCGGGGAAGGAAAAGAGAACAAAAAAACACATACTCACCTGTCCCTGGCTCCCCCTAGCGGAAGTCCTTGCCTATTTTGACCTCTGAGGCTAATCAGCAGCTTAGGCCACTGATTGGCCTCAGTGGTCATATACAGAGAGGACTTCCCCAGAACAAGCCCCCAAGCTTTGATCACTTGGACGTCAGGGACAGGTGAGTATGTTTTTGTTTTTTTTTAGTTATTTTTCACCTTCCCCGGCCTCCTAGAAAAAAGCTGTAATTCCTGGACAACCCCTTAAGCAAACCATACAATATTGAATATAATCCACAAATGTTAAAAATATATATAGCACATGGCAAACACATACTATGCTACCAAAATCTAGATTTGCAAATGCAGAGCATACTGTATATAAAAATAGAGCTTAACCCCTTCCCGCCATATGCATTTTTCGATTTTCACTTTTCACTCCCCGCATTCCAAACCCCATAACTTTGTTACTTTTCCATTCACAGAACCATATAAGGACTTAATGTTTGTGGGACAGATTGTATTTTGTAATGGTACCATTTAATATTCTGAACAATGTACTAGGAAGCTGCAAAAAAAAAATTAGAATGGGGTGGAGTTGGAGAAAAACTGTGCTTCTGCGAATTTCTTAAATCTTTGTTTTTAGGGTTGTTCACTGTGCAGCCGAAATGACATGTCATCTGTCATGTCATTCCATGGGTCGGGATGATTCTGAGGAATATATAGTTTTTTTTTTACGATTTAGCCCCTAAAAAAATCCACAACTGTCCAAAAAAAAAAAGAAAAAATTTTCTTGGAGTCACCATATTCTGACACCCGTACCTTTTTTATATTTTCATGTACGGGGAAGCATAAGGTGTTTGTTTTTGCAGAGCTACATGTACTTTGTAGTTCTCTTACGTCCTACAGCAGCATATTATGGGTATTCCTGCCCCTGTGTGCTGGTAGAACAGGCAGAACTTTTAATTAACATAAAATATGCATGACTATGCTACCCTATAAGAGGGCAAAGAGACTTACCCCCCTTGTGTTTTTTTCTGTCCTGTGTGGTGGGACACGTGGAGGGAGGTCTCTTTGGCCTCCCATAGAGTTCATTTTTTTCTCTTCTTTACTTACTGTTTACTTTTCTTCCCTTCTCCCTCTGCTGAAGGGAATTACTTCTTGGCAGCTCGGGTCCTTGCTGCCCTGTTGTCCCAAACCCCTGGAGTTCCGTTGGTCGGTGGGCTTCATCGGGCTCTGCCGGGACTGGAAGTGACGTCGGGCTTTTTTCTTCCCGGAACCTTTCTTTCGTTCTGGTTTTCCAGGGAGGCAATTTCTGGCCATACCTATGCTGCAGCCTACCGCAAAAAATTTGAAAATGTGTATTTTTTATATAGATTTTATTGCGTTCTTCTTGCGGTTCTCTCTTTATTGTTAGCTACTTTATTTCTGGAAGTGGCTTTGCTGCAGAAATTTGAAGGGGTGGGGTTTTTGTGATGCTTTCTATTGCTCCTCCTATTTTCCCCTCTATAAAGCCCCATAGTTCTTTGCAATAGTGGGCTTGTCTCTCTTTGAGTCCGGCTCCTTATCCCTTGGGATTATTTGCCTGCTACAAAGCGCTTCCATGTTCTGAATCGCTTGATTCTTCAAAGGTATTTTCTTGTTATTTTAGCTGTGTTTTTCTGTCTTGTGACTTCTGGTTTTCCTTATAGATGTCCTCCTCAACCTCCAGTGCTGATGGTGATGACTGTAGAAGGAAAAGGTCCTCCAAACACAAGCATTTCTCTTATTTAGACTGTAATACTTCCTTGCCGGATGGGTATGAGTTTTCCCGCTGCCGTCAGTGCCGTGGACCCCCTTCTGATGAGCCGTCTGACGTGATATCGTCATGTGGGTCAAGGAATATATGCAGGACTCCTTGCAGGAAATCCAGGACTCCATCTCGCAGATTTCCAAGAAACTTCGTGTGGAGAAGCAGACTCTGGTTCCTATTGAAGATTTCCAGGTAATTGACAAAACACTTTCATCTGATGATACCTTGGAAGATTCCACCAGATTTCTCTTTCCTCTTGAAAAGATAAATAGGCTGCTGAAATCCATCCGGTCAAGGGACCGTGCTGTTGACGGGGAAGCCTCCTGTTCCACCTCTAGGGGGCCTAGGGCCTTCCAAGTGGAAAAGTCACTGGAAAAACTCATGCTTGCAGAATGGAAACATCCGGAAAGAGCTCCCATATATTCCAGGAGATTTAGAACCTTGTTCCCTATTGTGGAGTCCCAGCGGGATCGGTGGAGTCTCCCACCTAAAGTTGATACGGCAGTGGCCAAGTTGTCCCGTCGTACGGTGGTCCCAGTGGATGATGGATCTAACCTTCTGGACCCCATGGATAGATGCATAGAGAGTACTCTCAGGAAGATTTATTCTCTGGCCTCCGGTCAGACTTTCGTGGCTATTGCCTCTAATGAAGTCTCAAGCAAGTTACGTGCTGATTTAGCCCAGCATGCAAGACACATCGACTCTGGAGTCTCCAGAGATGATCTCTTAGCTTTTTTGAGCTCATCATCATTTAAGGCTGGCGGCCAAATCTTTGGCCCTTTCTACAGCAGCTAGAAGGCCGCTATAGTTAAAACCCTGAGGAGCGGATAATGCCTCCAAGGTCAACCTTTGTTCTCCACCCTTTGAGCCGTGTAAATTTTTTAGCAAAGGCCTGGATGAGATTATTGAAGACCTTGCCAATAAAAAGGGTAAGACTCTGCCTCAGGCCTTTAGAGGCAGGTCAAGACCTTCCAGCTAGGGTAGAGGTTATCAGCCTTAATCTAGACCTCAGTTCCAGAGACATCCTAGATATCAGCCTAGGGGTTCTGGACGAAGGTTCCCCAAAGATGAGGACAAAAAGAAGCCTAGCTTTTGACATCGGCTGCCTTCTTCCTATGGCCGAGACTCCTGTCGGAGGTCGACTTTCCCAGTTCTACACTGTCTGGCAGGAAAAAATTCAAGACCCTTGGGTCTTGCAGGTTGCTCAATGAGGTTATGCGATCAAATTTCTTCATCCACCTCCAGATCGATTGGTCTTAAGCCGCTCCCTTCATGCGGCTCAGCAGAATATATTGGAATGCTCCTTTCACGATTACATCCGCAAGGGGTCCTTGGAAGAGATCCTCCCCTTGGAAGAAGGATTCAGTCTCTACTCCCCAGTGTTTCTGGTGCCAAAACCATCAGGCAGCTAGAGAATGATTATAGACTTAAGATATCTGAATCGCTTCATAAAGAACAAACATTTTCATATGGAGACGGTAAAATTCGTTACATCCTTTCTTCAACAGGGTGAAGTTTTCGTCACCTTAGATCTAAAGGATGCCTATCTGCATGTCCCAATATATCCTCTGCACAGATGATTTCTCAGAATCGCCGTTTCAGTTTCCGGCCACAGGAAGCATCTTCAGTCCGCAGCCCTGCCCTATGGCATCACTTCAGCTCCTCATACCTTCACCAAGGTTGTGGCTCCTATAGCCACCTCTCTCAGGCTTCAGGGCCTTTTTGTAGTGCCATACCTGGATGACTGGCTTATAAAAGCCCAGTCAGAGTCTGTTCTGCTCCAGCAGTTACTGATAGCCGTATCCCTTCTCCAAAACTTGGGTTGACTAATAAATTGGGAGAAGTCAGAAGTAGTTCCCTCTACCCAAAGGAAGTTCCTGGGGTATCTCCTGGACTCAGACCGCATGGAGGTTTCCTTAACACCTGCAAGGAAGGAAAGATTGATCAAAGCGGTCCGGTTTCTCTTCAAGACACGTCTGGCATCAGAACATCCATGAGAGTTCTAGGCCTAATGTCATCCTCAGCCATTGCAGTCCCTTGGGCTTTATGGCATTTGCGTCCTCTCCAGATGGAAGTACTAAAAGCCTTGAACCGTACTCCTCTCGGTCTTGACAAGAAGATCAAACTATCTCCCAGTACCCATCTTTCCCTCAGATGGTGGATACACCTAAAAGACAAAATGTCCACGGTCCAACCTCGTTAGACCCTGTTGACTACCAGTGTATCCCTCTCGGGATGGGGAGCCCACCTGTACGAGAAGACCATACAAGGAGTCTGGAGCAGTCTAGAAGAAAAGACATCTTCCAATTGGAAGGAGCTCAGAGCAGTTTATCTGGCACTACTTCATTTTTCTCCTCTCCTCAGAGGGAGAGCGGTCAAGGTTCGGTCAGAGAGCATGATGACCGTAATGTACCTGAACAGAAAGGGAGGCACCAGATTGTTATCTCTCCTCAGAGAGACAGATCTGATTTTTACCTGGGCAGAAAAAAATCTGACCCACTTATCCGCAGTTCACATCAAAGGTTCCCTGAACATAGTAGTGGATCAGTTGAGTCGGGGTCTTGTCGTATCAGAATGGTCTCTCAATCCAGATGTATTCCATCAGGTTACCCTGAAGTGGGGTCTCCCAGAAGTGAACCTCATGGCGACCAGACTCAACGCCAAGGTAGAGACGTTCTTCTCACTGTATCAGGAGGACTATCCCTTGGCAGTAGATGCCCTGTCCATCCCTTGGAGGTTCAGGCTGGCATACATCTTCCCTCCACTTTCCATGATACCAAAGGTATTGATGGAAGTCAGACAAGACCAAGTCTCTGTGATAGCCATCATACCATTCTGGCCAAAAAGGATTGCCCAGCTCATGTACATGAGTCGAGGGACATATTGGAGGCTTCCCCCCACCAAAAACCTGGTTTCCCAAGGAACTCAGAAGTGCCAGGATCTGAGGAGATTCAACCTGACAGCCTGGAGGTTGACCAGTCCCTACGGAGATTTAGTGGACTGTCAGAAGCCGTCCTGTGCCAGAGCAGAGTCTACTAAGAAAAGCTACCATAGGATAGGTAACATCTTCAAGCAGTGGTGCTGCAGAAGAGAAGTTGATTGTTCAAACCCTACTACGGCAGAAATTCTGGATTTTCTTCAAAGCGGCTTGGATACAGGCCTTTCCGCTGCTACACTGAGGGTACAGGTTTCAGCCTTATCTGTCTATTTCGGCAGACGATTGTCCCAGGATTCCCTTATTGTTGGATTCCTTAAGGGCGCTACCAGACCTAGACCGGAGTTGAAAGTCTGTGTTGCCCAGCGACAGCGCCAAAACATCACTGCTCTAGAGGAGATCTGCATGGAGGAATGGGCCAACATACCAGCAACAGTGTGTGCCAACCTTGTGAAGACTTACAGAAAACGTTTGACCTCTGTCATTGCCAACAAAGGATATATGACAAAGTATTGAGATGAACTTTTGTTTCTTTAAAAATCAGACAATGTGATTTTCTAGATATGTTTTCTCATTTTGTCTCTCATAGTTGAGGTCTACCTATGATGTCAATTACAGGCCTTTCTCATCTTTTTAAGTGGGAGAACTTGCACAATTGGTGGCTGACTAAATACTTTTTTTCCCCACTGTATATAATTTTTTTGGGGATAGGGTCCAACTTAGATTTCTTCATAGGTTTAAGCCTAAGGTGCCTTCCTGCGCCAATATTAACAAATTAGTTTCTTTACCCGTGTTTTTTCCAGCCCCTTCCTCTGAAGAAGAGAAAAAACTTCACACACTAGATGTGAGATGTCTCCAAATTTACCTCTTACATACACGTTCCTTTAAGAGAGCCGAGAATCTCCTTGTCATGTATGGTAGAGACAAAGGTCTCAGAGCTTCCAAGCCTACCTTGTCTAGATGGATCAAGGAGGCAATCAAAGTCTCTTTTTTTGCTCAGGGGTTAGCTCCACCCGAAATTTGTACAGCCCATTCAACCAGGGCTGTGTCAACCTCTTGGGCTGAGAATTGGGCCTTACCACTGAATCAGATCTGTGCAGCTGCTTCTTGGTTGTCTCACCTAACCTTTATAAAACATTATCGACTAGATGTTCAGAGTTCTGTGGCGACTGCCTTTTGTCAGTCAGTCCTAGGTGTTGTAAAGCAGGGAAATCCTCTCTAAGGGAATTACTTACTATATCCCCATATTGTGCTGCTGTAGGATGTAAGGGAATCGTTGATTATGATGCTAATCTGTTTCCCTTAGTCCTAACAGCAGCACAAGCTTCCCTCCCTAAACTTAGAAATTTTTACTTTATAACTTAAACAAGGGGGGGAGGTCTCCTTGCCCTCTTATAGGGTAGCGTAGTCATGCATATTTTATGTTAATTAAAAGTTCAGCCTGTCCTAACAACAGCACACAGGGGCAGGAATACCCATAATGTGGTGTTGTTAGGACTAAGGGAAAACAGATTAACACCATAATCAATGATTATACCATTTTGGGGAATGCCTGATGTTTTGATCACTTTTTATTCCAATTTTTCATGGGAGGTGAAATAGTGGTTTGGCTCTTTTGATTTTTTTTTTTTTTTCTGCTACGGCTTTCGCTGTATGGAAAAAATATTTTTATGTTTGTAGACCAGGCATTTTTGGACACAGAGATCTATAGTATGTTTATTTTTGTTTATTTATTTTTCCCCTTCTTAGGGAAAGGGGGTGATTTGAATTTTTAGGGTTTTTTTTTACATTTTTAAAAAAACTTTTCACTTTTTTTGTTTTAACTATTTCATTAACCCTTCCCCCGAGGGGGCTTAAACCTTCAATCTGTCGATTGCATGTCCCATAGACTGCAATACAACTGTATTGCAGTCTATGGGATATTCGCTACATAGCTATTGAGGATGGTGACAAGTCTGGGAGACTATATGAGAATTAAATGTTCAAAGCATAATAAATCTTCCCCATTATACTTAACATATCATACTTTTAGAATACACCATTTTAGAAATATACAAATGACAGTCAAGTGCAATGAGTCTTGCTAAAGCCTCTGAGAACTTAAAAACCTGACGCTCTGGCATACCCCCTGCACTTGAGCCTCATTTGCATATTTCAACAAGTTGCTTAAAAAAAAAAAAATAATTGTGTTAAAGGGAGTCTATCATTAAAAATACAATTGAGGGCCGGAGGAAGCGTAGAGACGTGAAACAGCCGTTGCACATACAGTTTGTGTCTATGGCATTCTGCTGCACGATGTTTGTCCTGTGATGAGCTACAAATAAAGCAAGATGAAGTTTTAGAGATACGTGAGTGCCACTTCGCTTTTTTCTATTTTACACGGTCTATCATTAAAAATGTTCCTTTTAAACTGTGGACACTGTAATGTAACCTTTATAAAGACTATTTCAGGCATACCTTTGTTTTTAAGATCCTCCAGATAGTTTTCTAATAATTTCAGCTTTTTATCTTTATGTTAATTAGGTTCAAAGAGCACAGGGGGTGTCAGAGTTGGTCTGGGAGCACAACCGCACCATTGCTACTAACGCCTCTTTTCAAGTATGTGCCGTCCACCAGCTCCTCTTCCTAGCTTTGTCACTTGCAGCTGTGACATCCAGCTGTGTCTCAAATCTCGCACATGCTCAGTATGCCATCTTGGTTCTCACAAGGAACGAGCGTACTGCGCAAACACAGTACACTCTTGTGGTTCTGTGGGCTACTGAGCATGCTCAGTATGCTCCCAGACCAACGATAAGTTCCCCTGTGATACCGGGATCTTAAAAACAAAGGTATGCCTGGAGTAACCTTTATAAAGGCTATATTAGTGTTCACAGTTTAAAATGAACATTTTTAATGATAGACTCCCTTTAATAATAATGCAACATTCAATGCACTGCAGCTGGTATGAGATTGAGCTTGCTGGTGACAGACTCCATTTAAAACCTTTAACCACTTCAGGACCAGGCACATTTTGGGGGAAAACATCTTTTTTCAGGTTCTTCACATTTTTTAATATCAGAAACTGGTACTAAATCAATTTTTAAATTGATTGGCCTTTTAAGACCCAGCAACTCCTATAGTTTCCGCCAGGCCAATAGGGGAGCCACATCATGGCAGCTCTCATAGCTGTATACATATATAAACAGCGCTCATTGATCTCAGCAATCAGTAAAAAATGTCCCTGCCTTCTCTCTAGGATATCTAGCTGGCTGGCTCCTTCTTTCCGTAGCTGCACAATCGTGTGCAGCTGATTATCTCTGCAAGAATGTACAGGTACGTTCACGCAGAGATAGATGCCAATCACCCTAATGTATATAGTTAATAGGTGGTTGGTATCTGGGTAAAGGCAGCATGCTCTCAGTAAAGAATTTTTATCTACATTTCTTGTAAAATGGCAGATAAAAATTTTCAATTTGTTGTATATGATTACACAATTTTCAGTTAATGCATTCTACAAGAATCTAGTTAAAAATACTAACACTAATATTAACCCCTTAAGGACCCAGCCCAAAAGTGCATTAAGGACCAGGCCTCATTTTTCAAAACTGACATGTCACTTTATATGGCAATAACTATGAGACGTCTTAACTTACACAAGTGATTTTGAGATAGTTTTTTCGTGACACATTGTACTTCATGTTAGTGGTAAACAATAATGAATATTTTTGTATTTATTTATAAAAAAAAATAGGAAAGTTGATGGAAATTTGGGAAAAAAAAAATCGCAATTTTCAAAATGAGAAATGCTCTGCTTTTCAGACAGATAGTCATACCACCCAAATAC
This sequence comes from Leptodactylus fallax, assembly GCA_947044405.1. Classification (NCBI taxonomy): domain Eukaryota; kingdom Metazoa; phylum Chordata; class Amphibia; order Anura; family Leptodactylidae; genus Leptodactylus; species Leptodactylus fallax. Next base: position 4,452,789 of record CAMRHE010000140.1, read on the forward strand.
ATTAATACATATTATCTACCATATCTCTGCTATATATCGGCATCATCTTTTAATCGTCCTGTAATTTATTTTGGATGTTAGAAGGCTTACAAGTGTAACAGCGATTTTGCAGATTTACAAGAAAATTTCCCAAACTAATTTTTTAGGGACCACTTCAGTTCTGAAGAGGATTATAAAGGCCTATATATTAGAAACCCCCATAAATCACCCAATTTTCAAAACTGCACCCCTCAAATAATTCAAAACAGCATTTGGGAAGTTTGTTAATCCTTTAAGCTTTTCACTGGAATTAAAACAATATGGAGGTGAAATTTAGACATTTCATTTTTTTCCACTAATTCTTTAATTTAGCCCTAAAATTAACACATTCACAAAGGGTTAAAGGAGAAAATGCATTTCACAGTTGGTTATGCAATTTCTCCCGAGCACGGAAATACCCAACATGTGGGTGTAAACTGATCTTTGGGCGAATGGCAGCGCACAGAAGGGAAGGAGTGACACTGGGCGTCTGAAAAGCAGTTTTTGCTGGAATAGTTTTCAGGTGCCATGTCTCATTTGCAGAGCCCCTAGAGTACCAATGCAAAGGAAACCCCCAAAAAGTTACCCCATTTTGCAAACTACACACCTCACAGAATTCATCAAGGGGTATAGTGAGCATTTTGACCCCACAGCCGTTTCACAGATTTTACTAACACTTGGATGTATAAATGAAAAATTACTAAAATGTCACTTTATCCCCAAAGTTTTCATTTTCACAAGGGGTTAAAGGAGAAAAAGCACCCCACAGTTTGCAAAACAATTGCTCCTAAACACAGCAATACCCCATATGTGGTCGTAAACTGCTGTATGGGTACATGGCAGGGCTCAGAATGGAAAGAGTGCTATTTGGCTTTTGGAGGGCAGATTTTGCTGGAATAGTTTTCAGGTGCCATGTCGCATTTGCAGAGCCCCCAAAGTACCAATACAGTGGAAACCCCCTAAAAGCGACCCCATTTTGGAAACTATATCCCTCACAGAACATATCAAGGGGTATAGTGAGCATTTTGACGCTACAGTTGATTCACAAATTTTATTAACATTGGGACATTAAAATGAAAAATTACTTTTTTTTTCCAATAAACCGTCAATTTAGCCCCAAATTTTTCATTTTCACAAGAGGACAAAGGAGAAAAAGCTCCCCAAAGTTCGTTACACAATTTCTCCTGAACACAGAAATGCCCCATATGTGGTTGTAATCTGCTGTTTGGGTACATGGTGGAGCTCAGAATGGAAAGAGCGCTATTTAGCTTTTGGAGGGCAGATTTTGCTGGAATAGTTTTCGGGTACCATATCGCATTTGAAAAGCCCCTAAAGTACCAATTCAATGGAAACTCCCAAAAAGTGACCCCATTTTGGAAACTACACCCCTCATAGAATTTATCTAGGTGTATAATGAGCATTTTGACCTCACAGCTGTTTCACAAATTTTTTTGACTTAGACGTAAAAATGAAAAATTACTTTTTTCCAATAAACCATCCATTTAGCGACATATTTTAAATTTTTGCAAGTGGTTAAAAAAGAAAAAACACCCCACAGTTTATTACACAATTTCTTTTGAACACAGAAATGCCCCATATGTGATTATAATCTGCTGTTTGGGTACATGGTGGGGCTCAGAATGGAAAGAGCGCTATTTGGCTTTTAGAGGGCAGATGTGGCTGGAATAGTTTTTGAGTTCCAGGTCGCATTTGCAGAGCCACTAAAGTACCAATACAATGGAAACCTCTCAAAAGTGACCCCATTTTAGAAACTACAACATTCAAGGAATGTATCAAGGGGTATTATCATTTTGAGCCTAAAAATGCTTCCCAAAAATTAATGTACAAAGTGAAAATGAAAGTTTTTAAAGAAATATCCAATTTCAGTGCCTAGTACGTTGCGGCCACTTTGTGGCATCAGAGACATACACTTCTAAAACTATTAAGTGGGCTATCCCGGGGACAAAAAAAATTAAATATGTGGGTGTAAACTGCTGCTTGGGCACACAGCAGGGCTCAGAAGTGAAGGAGCACTGTGTTTTTTTAGTTTTTGGAGTATAGATTTAGAGGGACTTTCTGGTCGCCATGTTATTTTTGCAGAGCCCTGGAGGTGCCAATAAATTGGAATTCCCCCCAAGACGTGACCCCCATTTTGTAGGGGCAATTTTAGGGTCTCTGCAAATGTGACACGGTGTCCAAAAAACAACAATCTAAATATGCGCTCCAAAAGCACATAGCGCTCCTTCACATCTGTGCCCTGCTGTGTGCCCAAATGGCAGTTTATGCTCACATGTATGACACTGGTGTACCCAGGATAGTGCACTTAGCAACACCATATGTGGGTACTAACTACTGTTTGGGCACAACCAGGCACAGAAGGGAAGGAGCGCTATTTTGGTTTTTGGAGCACAGTATACTTTTTGGACACCACGCCACTTTTGCAGAGCCCATGAATTGCCAGTAAAGTGGAATCCGCAGACATGTCACCCCATTTTGGAAACTATACCCTTCAAGGGATTTATCAAGTGGGGTAGCGAGCATTATTAACCCTTAAGTGTTGCATTCTTTTAATTTCCAGAAATGAATGCGCAGCTGATAATGAAAAGTTAAAAATGAAATTTTTCCATAGATACGACATTTCAGTGCCCAATATGTTGTGCCCAGCTTATGTCTGCACAGACACACACTCCAAAAACTGTTGAGCGGGGATCCCGGGCACAACAGCTTTTGGAGCGATAATCTCTGATACAAGGGGTGTAGTGAGCATTAGTATCCCAGACGTAACTGCACAGTGGATGGGGAAAAGTGAATATGTAAGCTGTGCGGAGTACATTCGGTACACTAAATTCCCTACTATTTCCCCAGTAGCTCCTATTATAGGAGGGATCACTTCTGGTTTATTATCCCTCGTAAGCTCTAAATCTGGTTTGTACCCTAATTTACGCTCGCACAGCTTATACATTACCTTCCTGACTCAGAAAGTTTTGTTCTAATGATTTGGTGATTTTTGGGGTTTTTGTCTTCACATTGTACGAGCTATATTTTCTTTATTTTTCTGGTGATGTAGCCATATGAGGGCTTGTTGTTTGCAGTATGAGATGTATTTTGTAATGACATCATTTTTAGGTGCCTACAACTTAGTAAATAAATTGTATTAACTCTTTCTTGGTGGATTAAAAAAAATCCCATCAATTCTGGCACTGCATTTAACCTTTGAAATTTTTCACCATGCAGCATAGAGTGTAAGTAACATGTTACCATTATTCTGCAGGTTGGTACGATTACGGCGATACCTCATTTATACAGTTTTTTTATGCGATACTAATTTTGCAGAACAAAAACCCATTTGGGGACATAAATCAATTTTTTTTGCATCGCCATCTTCTGAGATGCGTAGCATTTTTATTTTTCAGTTTACAGAGTTGGTTTAGGGCTTTTTTTTTTTGCGGGACAATCTGTGCATTTTATTGGTACAGTCTTGGGGCACATATGACTTATTGATCACTTTTTATGGCATATTTTGTAAGATGAGACATTCACCGTGTACGTTAAATATGGTTTCAGTTTTATTGTACAGGTTGTTACGGACGCAACGATACCAAGTATGTATTATTTTTATTAACTTTTAGGTTTATTATTTATATAATTCATTTTATATAGGAAAAGGGAATTTTTGGGGCTTTATTCTTTTATTAATTTTTTTTTCACATATTTTTTTTTTTTTTTCTCTTTTTCATGTGTCCCATTAGGACACCTGAGCCAGAGATGCTTTGATCTCTGGCTCAGTACTATAGACTGCAAGACACAAGCATACAAGTGTCTTGTAGTCTATACAGGAAGTCATCACTATGGAGACGCATAGCGCTGACTTCCTGTGGTCTCGGCAGGATCAACCAGGTAGTGGGGTCTCCAGGCAGCCTGGGGTCACTGGGCAGACCTGGGCTGCAGATTATAGATATCGGCACCCCCTGATCTCGCCGCGGGGGGGTGCCGGGGGGCGGCAAGATGGCGGAACTCCTTGGATGCCGCGGTCATGTTTGACCGCGGCATCCAAGGGGAAAAACCTCCAATCGACCGGGGGATATGGAGCAGGGTGTTAGCTGTCAGTTACAGCTAACACCCGGTTCCGATGCTGCCCGCTCAGATAGTGAGCGGGTGGCCAGCCTCGGGTGTAGTATGACGCCCTGGTGCACGAAGTACCTAGCGCCCAGGACGTAATAGTACGTCCAAGGTCATTAAGGGGTTAACAGACTACAGTGCCACTCTTTGATGCTGTTACAAGCCAACCAGTATGCATCTGAGAAAATGGGATTTTTTTTTGTACTCACCGTAAAATCCTTTTCTCATTGTATTCACTGGGGGACACAGCACCATGGGTATAGACCCGGCCACTAGGAGGCTGACACTAGGAGAATGAAAAAGCTGTCGGCTCCGCCCTATAGTCTATCTCTATACCCTCTCACAGACAGAGTGCTAAGCCAGTTTGTACCACAGCAGTACGAGAGAGACACAAAAGAAAAAAAGGAAGATGGAACCAACAAGCACCAACATGTCCTGAACCCGAAAGGAACCAAAACAGAAACAACAAAAAAAAAAAAAAAAAACAAGGTTGGGATCTGTGTCCCCCAGTGAATACAACTAGAAAAGGATTTTATGGTGAGTACAAAAAAAATCCCATTTTCTCATTTATTTCATTTCACTGGGAGACACAGCAACATGGGATGTCCTAAAGCAGCCCTAAAGGGCGGGAAATAAACGGCCATGCGAACAACCTAGCGCACAGCCGCTTGCAGAACCTTACGACCCAAGCTGGCATTGGCAGAGGCCAAAGAATGAATCTGGTAAAACTTTGTGAAAGTGTGGATGGAAGCCCAGGTGGCGGCCTTACAGACCTGAGCGGCAGAAGCCTGATACCGAACAGTCACAAGGAAGGGCAGGTCCATACCCCTAAGCCAATAGGCCTCCTTAATTGCAGACCAAATCCAGTTGGAAATGGAAGTCTTGGAAGCAGGAAGGCCCTTGCGAGGACCCTCGGGGAGGACGAACAAGGCATCCGAACAACGGAAATGGTCTGTGAGAGACAAATAGACTTGAATCGCCCGGACAACATCCAAACAGTGAAGAGAACGCTCACGAGGATGCTTAGGGTCCGGACAGAAGGACGACAAGACAATGTCTCGTTGATGTGGAAGGAGGAAACCACCTTTGGCAGAAAGGACGGAGGTGGACGAAGGACAACCTTGTCCCTATGGAGAACCAAAAAGGGAGACTGCTGAAACAGGGCAGCGAGCTCGGAGACTCTGCAAATGGAAGTAATGGCCACCAAAAAGGCGACCTTCCAGGACAGTAGGCAAAGCAGAATATCCCGCAAAGGCTCGAAGGGGGGAGCCTGAAGCACCTCAAGGACAAGATTAAGATCCCACAGGTCCACGGGTGGACGATAAGGGGGGGCCCAGAGTGCCACACCCTGAAGGAAGGTCTTTACCTGAGGGCAGAAGGCCAGGGTCTTCTGAAAAAGGATAGAGAGCGCAGAAACCTGTCCCTTAATAGAAGAAAGATCAAGACCTTGATCGAGACCGGACTGGAGAAAAGCCAGGATCCTGGGAAGCAAGAAGAAGAGTGGATGATAATCGTTACTCTCGCACCAGCAGAAGTAGGACGTCCACGTGCAGTGGTAGATCTTGGCCGACTGGGGCTTCCGGGCCTTGAGCATGGTCTGGATAACAGGCTCCGAAAATCCACGACGCCTCAGAACCTCAGCTTCAACAGTCATGCTGTTAAACGCAGCTGATGTAAGGTAGGGTGGAGCAGCGGCCCTTGAGACAGGAGGTCTGCCTGCAGGGGAAGAGGCCAAGGAGCATACGCCAGCAGGTATACAAGATCCGCGTAGCAGGCCCTGCGGGGCCAATCCGGAGCCACTAAGATGGCAGGAACCCTCTTGGTCTTGAGCTTCTTGAGAACCCGAGTGAGAAGAGGAAGAGGAGGGAATAGGTACAGAAGGCGGAAGTCCGACCAGGGAATCACGAGAGCATCGGCTGCGACGGCTTGAGGGTCCAGAGACCTGGCCACGTATCAGGGTAGCTTGTGGTTCAGGCGGAAGGCGAAGAGGTCGACATCGGGCGTGCCCCACCGGGAGCACAACTGGAGGAATATTTCCTGATGAAGAGACCACTTGCATGGGTCGAGTTTTTCTCGGCTTAGGTAGTCTGCCGCCCAATTGTCCACACCCGGAATGTAGACCGCTGAAAAAGCCGGAACATGACGCTCTGCCCACAGGAGAGAGTGGGAGGCTTCCAGAAGGGCCGCACGGCTCCTAGTGCCCCCTTGATGGGGCGAAGACTGCCCCCCAGCCTGACAGGCTTGCATCGGTGGAGATCACCTGCCAATGGAGGGGAAGGGAGGACTTCCCCTGGGAGATTCCCGGAGAGGAGAGCCACCAAAGAAGCTCTCGATGGACTCGAAGATGCAGGAGAATCAGGCGGCCAAGGCTGGACGGAGACCTGTCTCAGCGTGCCAGAATCTCCAACTATAGAGGACGCGAGGGAAACTGAGCAAAGGGGATGGCCTCGAAGGTCAAGACCATCATGCCCAGGACCCGCATGCAGAACCGAAGTGAACAAGGCGAAGTTCTCCAAAGGCGGGTGACAATGGACCGAAGGGTCAGAATCTTGTACTCTGGAAGGAGAACCCTGCCCTGGAGCGTGTCGACGGTCATGCCCAGGAATTCCATGCGCTGAGAAGGCACGAGACACGACTTTTCCTCGTTGATGAGCCAGCCGAACCGGCAAAGGGGTCTAAGGTGATCCGCAAGCTGAAAAGGTTGTTTCCCCCTGGAGGAAGCTTTGACCAGGAGTTCGTCCAAGTAGGGAATAACGGCAACTCCTCTGGAGCGGAGGATGGCCATGAGAGACGCCATCACCTTGGTGAAGACCCGGGGGGCGGAGGCCAGCCTGAAGGGAAGAGCAACAAACTGGAAATGACGTCAACGCACCGCAAAACGAAGAAAACGCTGATGGCCCAGCGCAATGGGAATGTGGAGGTAAGGGTCGCGTATGTCTATGGACGAAAGAAATTCGCTCGGCTCCAGGGAAGCCACAAAAGACCTCAGGGACTCCATGCGGAACCTGCGGACACGGACGAACCTGTTGAGCCCCTTCAGATCCAGGATAGGGCGAAGAGAGCCGTCCTTGTTAGGGACAATGAACAGGTTGGAGTAGTAACCCTGGAAACGCTCTGAAGCGGGCACGGGGACGATGACTCCCTGCCGCTGGAGAGTGGAGACAGCCAGAAGGAATGCAGTCTCTCAAGTGGGGAAAGAAGGCAAAGTGGATGGAAAAAATCTTCCATCTGGAAGGGAGGAGAACTCTATGGAGTATCCGGTTGACACCACCTCTCGGACCCAGGCATTGTCAACGCTGGCAAGCCAGGTCTCCCGAAAGGAGAGCAGACGTCCCCCCAGTCGGGGGCCCTCGGAGAGGTGGGCTTGGAAAAAGAAGGCCTGGAGGTCTTAGAGCGGGACAGCCAGGCAGGTCTGGACTTGAAAGAGGGCTTTTTGGAGCGAGAGACCCGAGGAGACCGTCCTCCGGAGCGAGAGGTGGAGCCACAAAATGAGTGAAAGCGCTGAGAACGGGTGGAAGAAGATGGCTGGCGCCGAGAACGCCTCTGGGGGAGGAGAGAACTTTTACCCCCTGTGTCCCCAGAGATAAGCTTCTCAAGACTCTTACCAAAAAGCTGGCCCTGTTCATCCTGGGAAAAAGGAAGGGCCACAACCGTTTTCTTGGAGGCAGAACCACAATTCCACAAACAAATCCAAACCGTACGGCGAATAGCCACAGCATTGGCGGCCACCTTGGTAGAGCGGCGAGCTGCTTCCAGGGAAGCATCAAACAGGTACTTGGAAGCGTTCAGGATTTGATGTACAAGCAGCTGGTTGTCTTGGAGGGAATCTTCATCAGAGAGGCTAGCATGGAGCTGTTTGGCCCAGGATATGCAGGCCTTGCTGACCCAAGAGGCAGCAAAGGAAGGCCGCAGAGAAGAGCCAGCCACTGTGAAGGCCGCTTTGGCGAGAGAGTCCACCCTCTTGTCCGAGAAATCACTGAGAGAGGCGGAGTCCGCCAAAGGCAAAATGGCAGCCCTGGAGAGCCTAGCAAAAGCGGGGTCCACCGCGGGAGGCTCTGACCACTTGGAGACACACTGGTCTAGGAAGGGAAAGAAAACATCTGACTTCCTACTCGAAGACAGAGGACGTTCCGGGCGAAGCCATTGTTCCTTCAAGATGTGGTCAAACGCCCCGTGGTTGGGAAAGACCAGAGGAGGGCGACAACTGTGTCGGAAGGAGATGTCCTCTTGTGAGGCAGGATCCGGGTCCTCTGAGATTTTTAGGGTATCTCTGACCGCACGGATGAGGTCCCTTGTAGCAGCGGATATAGATGTGCTTTGCTGATGCTCTGAGTCGGAGTCAGAGGCGTCCCCAGGAGAAACAGAGCGAGCAGGGGGAGACAGAGTTCCGCCTGTTAGAGTGGATGGGCGGGTAGAGACCCTGCCTAGGGATTGCCCAGTGGTAGGGGAGGAGGACCTTGTATGAAGACTTCCTGGTCCTCTTTCGAGGACTGCTCTTGGATCTGGAACGGGAACAATGAGGGCGCCCGGAAGGTTCCCTAGAAGCAGCTGACTGAGCGGCGATCTAGGAAGGCAGCCGTTCCAAAGTCTCCACCACAGACTGGTTAAGTCTGGCAAGGTTACCAATGGCCTGGGTGAGAGTAACCGCTCAATCCGGGGAAGGATGAGCTGGAGAGGGGCCAGGAGGCTCTTGGACAGGCTGAGACGGAAGGCAGAGAGAGCAGATGGGCTCAGGCTGTCCGCATGGTAACTTTCTGTTACAGCGGACACACGTATAAAACGTGGCGGCACTGGAGGGGAGGACATAGCAGTGAGGGCCCAGGGAAAAAAAATGGGGAACCCAGGAGGGTAGCCTACCAGACCACTGAGAAAGATGTCTGCTCATCAACTGCTGCAGAGAGACTGCACAGAGAGGGATCCCCAGGTGCTCTGTCTCACAGGCTGAGAGAAGAGGTCCCAGTACAGGAAATACAGGAATACTGGAAGTTACACAAGAAATACACTTTCGGAGAACAAGCGCCCTCCCTCTGGAGTTCCCGCGCTTAGGGGCTAGAGGAAGGACTGGCAGACAGTCCAGGACAGCCCCCTGGCCAATGGAAAGAGATAGGAGGAGCCCGGAGGCTAGGAGAGCACGGGGAGGGGGGCGGGCCTAAGTGCGGCCTAGTCCCTGGAGAAGCCTGGGGCTAAAGTAAACGCCGCAGCCGGAGCGCCCCGCAGCCGGCAACGCAACACCGCCCGCGTGGGAAGAAAAACCGCCAGCTCCGGAGGCGCCCGTCGGGGCCGTGGAAGTCATCGGGGGCCAGAAAAGTGGGGTTCATGGAGACGCCCCGAAGAATGGATGCTCCCCCCACAGGTAGCCGATCAGGAGTGGGGAAAAAAGGGGCCCCGCAGCATCATAGAGAGAGGCTCATCCGCATAGGGAGACCCCATGGAGAAAATAACCCCTTCAGTTCCATTTGGCCAGGTTAACACCCTGAGAGAAGAGCCGAGGAGAGGAGTTGGGTGGGGGGGAATAATACCCATCTTCTCTTGTAATACTCACCTATCTGGCGTCTTCAGGTGCCGCAGGGTCACCCCCTCGGTAGGATCTCACACGTGGGAGTGGGGCCTCCGGTACTCCGACCGCCAGTGCGGCGAGTGGTGAGTGGGGAATGGGTGACTGGCGAGGCGCTCTTTTACAGAGCGCTGCGCCCACAGAGGGGTACAACTAGTGTGGCATACATGCTGAAGACCCCCTGCACCTGAAAGAAAAGAAAAAATAAAAACGATGCAAGACAGAAGACCTGAGTCAGGTCGTGTCTGCCTCCTACAACACTAGGTTTAAACTGGCTTTGCACTCTGTCTGTGAGAGGGTATAGACCAGTGATGGCGAACCTTTTAGAGACCGAGTGCCCAAACTGCAACCCAAAGCCCACTAAATTATCGCAAAGTGCCAACACGGCAATTTCACCTTAAATTAACCTGCATCCCCGGATACCCCCTCTTGCTCGCAAGCAGCCTGCACCCCCCATTCCCCCTCTTGCTCACATGCAGCCTGCACTCCCATTCCCCCCTTTTGCAAGCAGCCTACATTCCACATCTCTCCCCCCCACACTACACCCTGCACCCCACATCTCTCCCCCCACACTACACACTGCACCCCACACTACACTCTGCATCTCCCCCCACACTACACTCCGCATCTCCCCCCACACTACACCCTGCACCCCACATCTCTACCCCCACACCCCACATCTCTTACCCCCACACTACACCCTGCACCCTACATACTACACCCCACATCTCTCCTCCCCCACATATCTACCCCTCACACTACACTCTGCATCTCTCCCCCACACTACACTCTGCATCTCTCCCCCACACTACACCCTGCACCCCACCCTGCATCTCTATCTCCACACTACACCCTGCATCTCTACCCCACACACTACACTCTGCATCTCTACCGCCAACACTACACCCTGCATCTCTACCCCCCACACTACACCCTGCATTTCTACCCCCCACACTACACCCCGCACCCCACATCTCTACCCCCCACATCTCTAACCCCCACACTACACCCTACATACTGCACCCCACATCTCTACCCCCCACACTACACACTGCACCCCACATCTCTATCACCCCCACACTACACTCTTCATCTCTCCCCCCACACTACACCCTGCACCCTACATCTCTCCCCCCACACTACACACTGCACCTCACATCTCTCCCTCCACACTACACCCTGTGCTCCACATCTCTCCATGTTCCTCCACTGCTCGGGATACAACTTTTCTTCATGCGGAAGGACCTTCTTACAAGCAAAGACACGCCTACCCTGTCATGTGACCTTATGACGTCAGAAGGTCCTTCCAGAGTGCAGTATTTAGCCTTTACCAATTTAGCATGTACTGTGTAAGCAGCGGTCCTGCGGACCACGGCTTACACTGACAGTTTTCAACTGTATGCGCATTTACACATACTGTACAGCTGAAAGAAGTGATCGCTCAATAACAGGGAATCCTGTACCGGATTCCCCGTTAGTGAGCGATCAGGGTGACGGCGCGCGTGCCAACTGAGAGGGCTCTGCGTGCCCTCTCTGGCACGCGTGCCATAGGTTCGCCATCACGGGTATAGACTATAGGGCGGAACCGACAGCTTTTTCATTCTCCTAGTGTCAACTTCCTAGTGGCCAGGTCTATACCCATGGTGCTGCTTTCCCCAGTGAAATAAACGAGAAACTACCTCTTTGTTCATACTAGCTTTATGGTTTCCATTTGTAATGGAAGTCATGAAGCTGTGAAAGATACAGTGCCTTGCGAAAGTATTCGGCCCCCTTGAACTTTTCAACCTTTTGCCACATTTCAGGCTTCAAACATAAAGATATAAAATTTTAATTTTTTGGTGAAGAATCAACAACAAGTGGGACACAATTGTGAAGTGGAACGAAATTTATTGGATATTTTAAACTTTTGTAAAAAATAAAAAACTGAAAAGTGGGGCGTGCAATATTATTTGGCCCCCTTAAGTTAATACTTTGTAGCGCCACCTTTTGCTGCGATTACAGCTGCAAGTCACTTGGGGTATGTCTCTATCAGTTTTGCACGTCGAGAGACTGAAATTCTTGCCCATTCTTCCTTGGAAAACAGCTCGAGCTCCGTGAATTTAGATGAAGAGCGTTTGTGAACAGCAGTTTTCAGCTCTTTCCACAGATTCTGGATTGGATGCAGGTCTGGACTTTGACTTGGCCATTCTAACGCCTGGATACGTTTATTTGTGAACCATTCCATTGTAGATTTTGCTTTATGTTTGGGATCATTGTCTTGTTGGAAGATAAATCTCCGTCCCAGTCTCAGGTCTTTTGCAGACTCCAACAGGTTTTCTTCTAGAATGGTCCTGTATTTGGCTCCATCCATCTTCCCATCAATTTTAACCATCTTCCCTGTCCCTGCTGAAGAAAAGCAGGCCCAAACCATGATGCTGCCACCACCATGTTTGACAGTGGGGATGGTGTGTTCAGGGTGATGAGCTGTGTTGCTTTTACGCCAAACATATCGTTTTGCATTGTGGACAAAAAGTTAGATTTTGGTTTCATCTGACCAGAGCACCTTCTTCCACATGTTTGGTGTGTCTCCCAGGTGGCTTGTGGCAAACTTTAAACGAGACTTTTTATGGATATCTTTGAAAAATGGCTTTCTTCTTGCCACTCTTCCATAAAGGCCAGATTTGTGTAGTGTACGACTGATTGTTGTCCTATGGACAATCTCTACCACCTCAGCTGTAGATCTATGCAGTTCATCCAGAGTGATCATGGGCCTCTTGGCTGCATCTCTGATCAGTCTTCTCCTTGTTTGAGATGAAAGTTTAAAGGGACGGTCGGGTCTTGGTAGATTTGCAGTGGTCTGATACTCCATTTCAATATGATCGCTTGCACAGTGCTCCTTGGGATGTTTAACCCCTTAACGACGCAGGGCGTAATAGTACGTCCTGCGTCGCAAGACGATGTATGGAGAGCGCTCAGGAGCTGAGCGCTCTCCATACACCGCGGGTGCCGGCTGTATAATACAGCCAGGACCCGCAGCTAACAGCAGCGATCGGTGCCTGCACCAATCACGGCTGTTAACCCTTTAGATGCTGCGGTCAAACGCGACCGCGGCGTCTAAATTGCGGAGCCGACAAGGGCGCCGCCATTTTTACCTCATCGTCGACCTCCGGAACATCATCAGAGGGCGGCGCTTGGTTGCCATGACAGCCGGGAGCCTATTGAAGGCTCCCAGGCCTGTCATTTCAGTATAGCTATTACACTATCGTCTAATAGCAATGAAGGCATTTTGCTATTCACTGCGATACAGTAGGATCGCAGTGAATAGTACGATCGATCAGACTCCCTAGGTTTCAAGGTCCCTAGGGAGTCTGATCATACAAGTAAAAATATTTTAAAAAAAAGTTTTTAAAAGTATGTAAAAATTAAAAAAAAACACAAAAGTTAAAACCACCCCCCTTTCCCTAGATCAGATATAAAAGTAAATTAACAAAAGTAAACATAAACACATTAGGTATCCCCGCGCTCCAAAATGCCCGAACTATTAAAATATTAAAATATTTATCCCATACGGTGAACGGCGTAGCGGGAAAAAAAATCAAAATGGCCAAATAGCGTTTTTTTCAACACTTTGTCTCCTATAAAAAATTGAATAAAAAGTGATCAAACCATTAGATCTTTCCCCAAGTGGTATCAATAAAAACGTCATGTTGTCCCGCATAAAAAGACGCCTTACCCAGCTCCATACATGTAAATATGAAAAAGTTACAGGTGACACAATATGGCGATGCAAAATTTTTTTTTCTATTTAGCAAAGTTTTTAATTTTTTAAAAGGTATCAAAACATTACAAATACTATATAAATTTGGTATCGCCGTGTTCGTACTGACCCACAGAATACAGGTAACATGTCATTTTTACCACACAGTGAATGGTGTAAAAATTAAACCCATATGAATTTGGCGCAAATGCAGTTTTTCTCCAATTGCACCTCATTCAGAATTTTTTTCCAGCTTCCCAGTACATTGCACAGAATATTGAATAGTGACATTACAAAGTACAATTTGTTTCGCAAACAATAAGCCATCATGTGACTCTGTGAACTGAAAAATGAAAAAGTTATGGCTCTTGGAATGTGGGGAGGGAAAAACGAAAATGCAAAAACAAAAAATGGCCCAGTCATTAAGGGGTTAATGTTTGGGAAATCTTTTTGTATCCAAATCCGGCTTTAAACTTCTCCACAACAGTATCACAGACCTGCCTGGTGTGTTCCTTGGTCTTCATGATGCTCTCTGCGCTTTAAACAGAACCCTGAGACTATCACAGAGCAGGTGCATTTATACGGAGACTAAATTACACACAGGTGGATTATATTTATCATCATCAGTCATTTAGGACAACATTGGATCATTCAGAGATCCTCACTGAACTTCTGGAGTGAGTTTGCTGCACTGAAAGTAAAGGGGCCGAATAATATTGCACGCCCCACTTTTCAGTTTTTTATTTTTTACAAAAGTTTAAAATAACCAATAAATTTTGTTCCACTTCACAATTGTGTCCCACTTGTTGTTGATTTTTCACCAAAAAATTAAAATTTTATATCTTTATGTTTGAAGCCTGAAATGTGGCAAAAGGTTGAAAAGTTCAAGGGGGCCGAATACTTTCGCAAGGCACTGTATGTTCCAGATACAGAATACAAATTGATACTGATGGATCCCATTTACTTTAACAAGCCATCTGGACTCCAGTATTTTTGTTCTATTTTTGCTGTATAAAACCCTGAAACAGAGACCTTGAAAAAAGGCTTGAAACACTGGGAATGGGGACAAAAAAAATCTTATTCTTGAAGCACAAGCTGTAATATGAAATGTATGAAGGAAGAAAAGGACTGAAAAAAATTAATACAGTATCAGCAGAGAAAAGGAGCACTTGAAGTGGAAGGAGGTTATTAGGGGCACAATAAAACATTACAGCTAGTGTTTCTGCAAGCAGCCAAAATTTTATTATTTAGCTAAACAGTAAAAGGGAATTTGGAGTCCTGTATCAGAAATATGTATGGTCAGATTGATAAAATGTGGCAGATTTATTATTACTGTCTAAAAGATAGACAGTGTAAGGTCAAACTACAGAATCTTAAAGTGTGCCAGAAATATCACAGTGGGCGATGTTCAGTAAAGATAGATGCAGTGTAAAAAAAAAAAAAAAGCACACTTGTGTATGTATCATTGCTGAATTATATTGTTTATGTATCTTTCCTTACTGAATATATTGTTTATGCATGTGTCATCAATAAACACACGTAGACAAAATTGTTGGTACCCCTCGTTTAATGAAAGAAAAACCCACAATGGTCATAGAAATAACTTGAATGTGACAAAAGTAATAATATATAAAAATTCTATGAAAATGAACAAATGAAAGTCAGACATTGATTTTCAACCATGCTTCAACAGAATTTTTTAAAAAAGAAAACTCGTGAAACAGGCCTGGACAGAAATGATGGTACCCTTAACTTAATATTTTGTTGCACAACCTTTTGAGGCAATCACTGCAATCAAATGATTCCTGTAACTGTCAATGAGACTTCTGCACCTCTCAACAGGTATTTTGGCCCACTCCTCATGAGCAAACTGCTCCAGTTGTCTCGAGTTTGAAGGGTGCCTTTTCCAGACGATATGTTTCAGCTCCTTCCAAAGATGCTCAATAGGATTTAGGTCAGGGCTCATAGAAGGCCATTTCAGAATAGTCCAATGTTTTCTTCTTAGCCATTCTTGGGTGTTTTTAGCTGTGTGTTTTGGGTCATTATCCTGTTGCAAGACCCATGGCCTGCGACTGAGACCAAGCTTTCTGACACTGGGCAGCACATTTCTCTCTAGAATCCCTTGATAGTCTTGAGATTTCATTGTACCCTGCACAGACACCCTGTGCCAGATGCAGCAAAGCAGCCCCAGAACATAACAGAGCCTCCTCCATGTTTCACAGTAGGGACAGTATTCTTTTTAAGATATGCTTCATTTTGCCATCTATGAACGTAGAGCTGATGTCCCTTGCCAAAAATTTCGATTTTTGTCTCATCTGTCCATAGGACATTCTCCCAGACTCTTTGTGGCTTGTCAACATGTAGTTTGGCAATTTGCAGTCTGGCTTCTTTAAGTTATTTCTGTGACCATTGTGGGTTTTTCTTTCATTAAACGAGGGGTACCAACAATTTTGGCCACGTGTGTATTACATTGATATGTGTGTGATAATTAATGCCTACACCTGGTCAAGAGTGGAATATTTTCTTCCTGCAAGCACAAGACCAGACTTCTTGCCGTTTTATGACCCAGTCATTTTTTATTAATACAGCATTAATTGCCAAGATTAACCCTTGCACTTAAGGACTGGTTTGCCCTTGCGAGGACCAGCTCTACACAAACTACCTTAGTGCTTATTTTAAGACATACTTCTAGAGTTTTCCTTTCCCATTTTAATTTCTTATCTTTTATTTAGCAAAGGCTGCTGCTATCAGATATGGCAACCTTATACAGAAGGCAGAGCAAGGAGGCTCTCATCTATCTTCGTAAGCAGAGGGGCATCGAAACAAGGCCAAGAGAGATGCTACAGAGATTCAGGCTGCAGAACACTAGGCTGAAAGTGAGTTCCAGCTAGAGGTGGCCTGGATGCAAAGGAGTAGCAATACCATCTGCTCCGTGAGCAGTGGGCACAGTATTTAACTCAAGGGTTAAAGGGCAAAGCCCTGGAAGTTTTTGCTTATCTGCCACTTGAGCTGGATGGGGACTATGATGCCATTAACGAAGACCTAATCAAGAAGTACAACCTCACCCCGGAGGTGTACCGCAAAAGAGTTCCGCAATATACAGTGAGACCCAACTAGTAGCTATGCAGATGTTGTGTGCATCTTGCGGACTACTTTCTGACAAAAGATCAGTGGATTTTCTGTTACCACCTTTGGGGATCTTATAATCAAAGACCAGTTCTTCCATGCTTGTCCTATGGATGTACACCACTTTGTGTGTAACCAGTGGCCTACAACAGCAGACCAAGCTACGCAGATTGTAGACTCCTATGCTTCCAACAGGTTGCCAGAAGTTAAGGGTGGAACATCATTACAGAGGTCCCCAAGCTGGAAAGGAAGTAAGCCAGTAGGGAACACTCCTCCCTCTGCTAGTCAACATCGGGCCTTTCCACCCACCTTGCCTCTGGGGCACTAAGTAGCTGGGGAAACCAAGTCTACCACTATTGACACTCGCAAATGTTTTGCCTGTCACCAGGTTGGGCATGTTAGTGTAAATTGCCCTGCTTTCAAGAATAATACCCTTATTGTAACGAAACCATCTGTGTCATCCCCATCTGGTTTTGTTTGTGTCTGGGACTGTATGGAAGAATGTTGACAACTTCCGATCGGTTACAGTGGGCAATAGAGTTACGGTTGGCCTCAGAGACACTGGAGTGTCTCCAAAGCTGGTGAACTCAGAGGATATAACTCCATGAAAAACTATTTATGTAACAGGAGATGGAGGAATCAGTCGAGCTGTACCCATGGCCTGTGTGCACCTGGACTGGGGAGCAGGGAGAGGAGTAAGGAAAATGGGAGTATCTGACACTATCCCCACCAATGTGTTGTTAGGTTCAGAGCAGGGCTGGATGGTATCTCATTACATCCCAGCAACAAGTACTACTGCAGCAACTGAGGCAAATAACTCTTTCCAGGAGCTGTGTGATGATGTATTGAACTATACTAGTGAGCGGGGGATACTGCAAACAGAGTCAGAAAGACTGCACTGAGCCTGCCTAAAGGAGATGCTAGAGAATACAGGTTGAAGCTGTGACCCTTAGTCAAAGTGCAGCTACACCTCAACCCTGTGTTTTGGTCGAGGACCTCCTGACAGAGTCGTCTGCAGGGAAAGTATTTTGTATTAAAACAGAACCATCTCATGCTGCAACTGCAAATGGGCCTCAGTTATGGCACTCCCAGGACCAAGCCTCAGATCTAGGTCTGGCCCCTCCACCAGATCATGAACTGCAGGCTGATGATCGAGGCTTTCAAAGGGACCTACTAATGGATGAAAGCCTGGAGAAGCTGAGGTGCTTTGCAGACAAATCTCCTGTTGACTCTACCAAGGTCAGGCTGTACCAAGAGACTAATTCCACCAATGCCCAAAAACCCTGACATTGTAAGAGGCAACTAGTCTTTCCCTATCAGTTCAGGGAACAGCTGCTGAAAGTCGTCCATGAAATTCCTCTAGCAGGACACCTGTGGGTGCAAAAAAGCTTGCCTGACCCGCAAATTCTATTGGCCAAGTATGGGCACAGACATAGCCAACTTAGGTTGATCCTGCACAGTTTGTCAGAATTGGGTTGGGAAGGCTGTAAACATTCATAAGGCCCCCTTAATCTCTCTAACCATAATTGATGTGCCGTTTCAGCAAGTGGCTGTGGATATAATAGAACCACTTGAAATACCTAGCAGCTCTGGAAACTTTTTTATTTTCACTGTGGTTGACTATGCTACTAGATACCCGGAAACAGTAGCATTGTCCTCAGCACAATTGCCGATACGCTTGCAGATGCCCCGCTGACTATATTTTCTTGTGCTGGGTTGCCCAGTAGACTGATCAATGGACTAAGATTAACTCAAACCTGATGCAAAGTCTCAGCAAAAAGATATAGGTGCAGTATCTGGCTGCCAGTCTCTACCACCCACAGACTAGTGGGCTATGTGAGCATTTTAATGGGACATTGAAACAAATGTTGAGAATGTTTATGGAGAATGAAGGAAGGGATTGGGAGCATTACCTTCCTCATCTTCTGTTTGCTTACTGTGAGGTACCCCAGTCCTCCACAAGGTTGTTACACTTTCAGTATCTGTATGGGAGGAGAGTGAGAGGACTCCTAGATCTGATTAAAGAGTTTTGGTAGGATAAAATGGAAACCTCAGAACTCTCTCTGGTAGAATATGTTATGAGACTGAGGGAAAAGACGCAGGCCCTGAGTAATTTGGTGCATTAAAATGTAACTCAGGCCCAAAGAACCAGAAAATATATTATGATTATAGTGCCAGGCAGAGGAACTATGAGTTATGGCAGAAAGTGTGAATGCTGATTCCCATGCCACAGAACAAACTACAGGCTGCATGGGAAGTGTTAGATTGAGTAGGTGGAGTTAACTGACCCCTGACAACCTCACCCACGTCATATGATAGGACTGTCCGTACGTGACATACAGCTTAATAACCACAAAAATATTCTTAGTTTGCATCTTGACATTATAGCAGACAAGACATCTTCACAACAGTGTAACAGTTAGAAGCCTTGCCAAAAATGTAAATCCAGTCTTTGTCATTGAACCAAATGTGCATGAGCATCGGAAGGTCAGAATGAATAGCCGGCACCAAGCATTCCTCTGACAGCTAAAGTATTAAATGTATATGGTTATCTTTTGGATTCTCCATGGCAGAGACTGGTAGGCCTCATGCTTTCAGGCATTTTGTAATACATATCACTGGGATCCCAAATACATTATTACATGCATCTGTGCATGAATGAAAAGAATCCACTTTTAGACTGGAGACACACATCTCCAGCCTCCTGCAGAGATAGCTGCAGGGCAAAATGGGTGTTGGGGCTGGAGGGTGGAGGCCGTGGCTATTTTTTCCTTGTTTGTAATACAGTCTGGGTTTGTATTTAGGTACATAGTACAGTTGAAAAAAAGACTTATGTCTATCAAGCGGGAAAGGGCATGATTGAAAAGACGAGTGAAGGAATGAGTATTCTATACATTTCCTTAAGCATCAATGCTATTTTGCTCTAAAAAGGCATCTAAGCTGTTTTTGAACTGGCCAGCTGTTGCTGATGTGACCAGCTCCTGTGGTAGGCTATTCCACTGATTCACAGTTCTTACAGTGAAGAAGCCTTGTTGCCCCTGAAGATTAATCCTTTTTTTATTCAGACGGAGGGAGTATCCCCTTGACTTTTGAGGGGATTTTACATGGTATAGATTTTCCCCATATTCATTGTATGGGTCATATATATAAAGTGGCTTGCAAAAGTATTCATACCCCTTGAACTTTTTCACATTTTGTCACCTTACAACCACAAACTTAAGTATATTTTATTGAGATTTTAAGTGATAGACCAACACAAAGTAGCACATAATTGTGAAGTGGAACAAAAATAATACATGGCTTTCAAAATTTTAATCAAATAAAAATCTGAAAAGTGTGACGTGCAAGAAGTATTCAGCCCCCCTATATCAATACTTTGTAAAGCCACCTTTCGCTGCAATTACAGCTGAAAGTCTTTTGGGGTATGTCTCTACCAGCTTTGTGCATCTAGAGACTGAGATTTTTGTCCATTCTTCTTTGCAAAATGGCTCAAGCTCAGCCAGATTGGATGAAGAGTGTCTGTGAACAGCAATTTTCATGTCTTGCCACAAGTGCTCAATGGAATTTAGTTCTGGACTTTGACTGGGCCATTCTAACACATGAATATTCTTTGATCTAAACCATTCGACTGTAGCTCTGGCTGTATGTTTAGGGTCATTATCTTGCTGGAAGATGAATCTTCTTCCCAGTCTCATGTCTTTTGCAGACTTCAACAGGTTTTCTTCCAGGACTGTCCTGTATTTAGCTCCATCCATCTTCCTATTAACTCTGACCAGCTTCCTTGTCCCTGCCTAAGAAAAGCATCCCCACATCCCCACAGCATGATGCTGCCACCACCATGTTTCACAATGGGGATGGTGAGTTCAGGAGGATGAGCAGGGTTACTTTTCCGCCACACATAGCGCTTTGCATTTAGGCCAAAAAGTTCAACTTTGGTCTCATCCACATATTTGCTGTGTCCCCTATATGGCTTGTGGCAAACTGCAAACGGCACTTCTTATGTCTTTCTTTCAACAATGGTTTTCTTCTTGCCACTCTTCCATAAAAGTCAGATGTGTGGAGTGCACAACTTATAGTTGGCCAGTGGACAGATTCACCTGAGATGTGGATTTCTACAGCTCCTTCAGAGTGACCATGGGCCTCTTGGTAGGTTTGCAGTTGTAGAAACTTTTTCAATTTTTGGATGATGGATTGAACAGTGTTCCTTGGGATACTCAAAGCTTGGGATATGTTTTTATAACATAACCCTGCTTTAAACTTCTCCACAACTTTACCTGTGACCTGTCTGGTGAGTTCCTTGGTCTTCATGATGCTGTTTGTTCACTAGTGTTCTCTAACCAACCTCTGAGGTCTTCACAGAACAGGTGTATTTATACTGAGACTAAATTACACACAGCTGAACTCTATTAACTAATTAAAGGGGTGTGATGATGTATTGCAAAATAGCAGCCCTTGACAAAATGGCTGCTTATGACAAAATGTTTATGATAGCCAGGCCATAAGTAACCTTAATTTGAACCCGGTATAAAGTAATGTCTATATACTCTGTTTAAGGACATATCTATACCAACCAGATCAACAGGTTATATTTGTATGTCCATACTAATTAGATACAGATTAGATCACAGGACGCTGTTTAAAGTGATATCTATATGTACATGCTAATTAGATCACAGGATGCTGTTTAAAGTGATATCTATATGTACATGCTAATTAGATCACAGGATGCTGTTTAAAATGATATCTATATGTACATGCTAATTAGATAACAGGATGCTGTTTAAGGTGATATCTATATGTACATGCTAATTAGATCCCAGGACACTGTTTAAGGTGATATCTATATCTATACCAACCAGATCAACAGGTTATATTTACAGGTCCATACTAATTATATCAAAGGAGCAACTCTGTTTGAAGCATATATGTCACAAGACATATTCAAATGGAAATTGGCCCCTTCCACATGAATATGAGCTTGAATAAGAGTAAAGGGCTTACAGAGGTGTATCACTTCTGTAACCGCCCACAGTATGACATACACAAAGGGTATATGATGGGAAACTTCCCCCAGCATTAGTGTTGCAATTTCTTGAGAGCAGATCATTGGGGACGCCTGCTGATGCTGCATGCTGCCACATGGCTGAGGGATGCTTCCTACAGATACCCTTATCAGAACTAAGCTTAGCAGTGTTGTAAGTATTTGATTTGATTACTGTGCTATACCTGCTGTATTGTAAGCTTGGATAATATCACAGTTTAATCGACTTTGATATTTGATTGTACTTTGCAAATACCTGCTGTATTGCAAGCTTGGATAGTATCACAGTTTAATCGACTTTGATATTTGATTGTACCTTGCAAATACCTGCTGTATTGCAAGCTTGGATAATATCACAGTTTAATCGACTTTGATATTTGATTGTACCTTGCAAATACCTGCTGTATTGCAAGCTTGGATAATATCACAGTTTAATCGACTTTGATATTTGATTGTACCTCGCTATACCTGCTGTATTGCAAGGTTTGATTATACCTTCTAATATCTGTTATACTTTTCCTTGTTGTAAGACCTTCTTCTTATACTCTTCTTAGTGAAATGTTACCTTTTGATATCTTCTTACCTTTTGCTATCTTCTTATACTCTTCTTAATAAAATGTTAAGCCATTTGGGGATAGTCTAGTGTTTTATTCTATAACTTTATTCTATTACACGGAATCCAAAGAATCTGTTTTCATTTGGCAATACATTTTTGGCGTAGTTGGCAGGATTCCATTTTATAGAATAAAATGTTTAAGCGTAAAACACAAGCTAGTTCTAATATGTCTCCTGGTGTTATTCAGGCTCTTTACTTGATTCCAGCTCAGGAATGTGCTAAATTCATGGAGCTGGGGGAGGATTGGAAAGATCAATTAGCTGGCAGCCAGGCAGATGCAGTGAAATGTTTACATGCATGGAAATGCATATGTTGCTGTGTGTAGGAGGAGGGGCGGGATTTTGCTATCAGCTTACAGACAGCAGAATGAGGAGCAGATGTTGTCACAGCAATTGTTAGCCCTCTAGTCTCAGGAAACTATGAATAAATGTCAAAAGCAGATTTTAGCTGATAAAGTTGTTCAATACAAGTGTTATGCTAAACGAGCAGCGGTTAGGATTGCTCAATATAAATATAGGAAGAGGAGAGGGAAAATGGATAAGAAACAAATTGATGCCTCAGTGTTCTCCTCCACTGATGAAGACCCCCAGGTGATTTTGAGGGGGATGGTGATTGGGCAGATTCCCTTGAGCAGACAGCCCCTCCCTCTACAGAATACACAGGTTTATTCAAAGAGGTGAAGGCATTGTTATTAGAACACAAAGCACAGGAGAGAGAAGGAATGTTCTAGGGAGATTCTTCCCGGGAACAATATGATTAACAGATGAGCCAAGCCCATTGTGTAGATGCCCGACCCCATGTAAATTTGAGGATTGATTGGAAACACAAAAATGTACAAAATGTAATTGCATTAGTAGATAAGGGGGTGGAGGCTACACTCAGTTATGGGAACCCAAATAAGCAAATGTGGCTAACAATAGGAAATCTTCCTGTTAGGCAGCACAGTGTAATTGTAGTTCCAGTGCCTGAAGACATTTTGAAGGGAATGCAGTTACACTTGCCTGATGGTAAGTATTCTTTTGGAGCAAAATCTGTGCAAATTAATCCTGTTTTGATAGGGAAATTGAAAATGAAACCTGTTAAGATTCCCAGAGCCACAAAAACACTGATTCATAGTCTGTGGCAAATGGGTTGGTAAACTGGATGCCCACCTGGCATTCTCATGATTGGAAAATAGGGACCAAAGAAATATAGGGAATATGTCATAAAATGAATGTAACTGTTTTTCATGTGGATGCTCATACTAATATCAATTCTCTTAACAGACTTTACAACAGCATAGCTGATGAACAATCAAAGATTGCCAAAAAGCCACCTTCCAGTGGGAATAGACCAGAGGTGTTCCCCTCAGGTTAGAGGTTATAAAAACAATAATATAACAGTGTCCTGTGTGTCAACATTCACACACAGGGTAGTGCCCAGGGTGGTAAAGAGATATATCTTGCTAGGCACATTGCCTGGCCAGATTTGGCAGATAGACTTCATTGGACCCTTAACTGAGTCCAAAGGATGTAAATCTGCCTGAATAGCAGTGGATACATACTCAGGTGTACTGATGGTACACCCCTGTAAGTTTGCCAATGCTAATTCAACCATCCGCCTGCTAAAAAATATAGTGCTGTATTATGGCATACCTTTGCAAATGCAATCAGATAATGGTAGCCATTTTAAAAACAATAGAGTGCAGCAATTTGCCCAGGAGCACCACGTGGAGTGGATCTTTCATGTCCCCTATTGCCCCTGGGCTGCAGGCTTAATTGAGCGGATGAATGGGATGTTTAAACAACAGTTGCAATAGCTAACTGATGAGGTAATTAATCCTGATTACCAAGGTGAAAGTGATTTTACACAATGCTGGAGCAGAAGCATTGGGAATACAGGAGGGAGAAAAACTAGCACAATTGTTAGTCTTGTTATATTTAGTAATCACATTAGCTAAAGGAGAGGCTCCTACACAGCTGACTGTACAAGGCCCTGATGGTTTTGGACACTCAAATTGGAGCCAAGGTGTGGGTAAAACAGCCACAAAGTCCTCCCACACCAGCTGAAGTGATTGCAAAGGGTACTGACAATGTGCTAGTTACTATGACCCCTGGTACAACTCAATATCATTACCCTCCAGCCAATAATGTGTATTTACATGAGTAATTTGTGTTCCCTCTCAGGTTTGGATTTTGTTAGCCCTCAGTGGATGCCTTCTGGTAGCATGGATTTGGCACGAGCATTATCAAGATCACTGTGGGTCAGAGGACAATCCAAATCGGGGTGTGAGGGAGTTGGAGAGACAAATATGGAAAACAAAAGAAAATATGTGGCTGTACCTAGCTCGAGTACTGAATATGACAGAATTTTGCCTGAAAAATGCATATTCCAGCAATGTCCTGGAAACTTGTTTGGTCGCTGTACCAACTCCTGTTGCAGTATGGACTAAATTGTTACAAATTCAGTTAAATGATACTGACTTACAGGAAGCCGGTCTACATTTTCATGTGGATTGGATAAGTCCTTATTATGCTTGTCTGAACTGCCCTACTTATAAAAATATGATCAAAATATCAACTGGAGCAGTAACAGAAGCAGAATTATGCTTTGAATTTACATGTGATAAAACTTATATTCCTGGTTGTAATAATATAAATATTACTAGGGCCATTATAAAAGATGTTTTGTTAGATTTACAATTATATAAGAAAGCAATATTACAGAATAGAGCTGCTATAGATTACTTAAGCATGGTTATGGATGTAACAGCTTTGCAGGAATGTGTTGCTTCAATTTGTCTGATCATTCAGAAGATGTTCATGACAGATTGCAGCAACTGCAGGAAATGATTACTCACATTAACACTAGAAGTCCCAGAAATTTCAAGCTCCCCCTTGAAGTACTGAAAGAGGGTCAAATGACCCTTAGTCCAAACAGACAACTCTGATGGCTCCAATTAGCATCCTTTCATTTGTAAATGTGGCCATTGTTTGAGGAATCTGCAGGGGGCAATTGTGTTGATCCACCTCAGGTCTTGTAAGAGAGTGTAAACAAAAGAATGTAAGCTGCTCCTGAGTGTGTCTGCCCACCCCCCAGCTACATTGTTGTGCTGGGAATATGCATAAGGTTGCTAACACCTTAGCAAATTTGCATGCAGCCTTTTGTGCTGTGGGGGATGTGAAGGGACTGCTTCACCTATTTTGTTCACAAGAAACAAAATGCAGGGAAGGCACACCATTCAACAGGCATTGGAACTGATCCTGAGCAACACCAACCCTTCTGACTCAGATGGAGAAGACATCGTCCTTCAACTGGATTCGGACTCAGCTGTCTTCAGGTTAGATTTTTCAAATTACCGATTTTTATTTCCTATCTTTTTTATTTAGAACCAAAACAAAATGTTAATTTGAAATTATTTATCTTGCAGATGAGGAGACTACTCCTCTACCAAAAAAGAGAGCTCGGTTGGCGAGTGAGCCGACAGAGACCGCAAAAGATGGCACAGTGTGGCGTGAAGTAGAAGTGGGGAAACGTCTCCATTTCACTCCAATAGAACCGTACCCTACAGATGGAGAGCCAAGTGCTAAGGCCAGACGAAGTGTCCGGAGTCGCCTTCAGAGCTTCCTCTGTTTTATCACTCTTGACATGCTTCGTAGCATTCAAGAATGGACTACTCAACATGCACGTCACACGGAGCAGGTGGATTGGTTCATGGGTCTCCCGGAACTAATGGCATTTATTTCAGTCATTATCTTGCGGGGGGGTGACCAAGGTTCCATCACTACGTGACAGCTGGTCAGCAAACCTGGCAAACCCAAGGATCATTGCAACTATGACCCGAAACCGCTTCCAAGACATCATGCAACACCTACGCTTTGATGACATGTTCACACGCAGTAAGCGAGTGGAGACCGATAATTTTGCTGCAATCTCCGACGTGTGGAGATCGTTTGTCACCAACTGCATCGCATCCTACAACCCTGGTCGACACATCACTATTGATGAACAGCTTTTCCCGTCAAAGACTCGCTGCTGTTTTCTGCAATACATTGCAACAAAACCAGACAAGTTTGGCATCAAGTTTTGGGTGGCTTGCGACTTGAAATCAAAGTACATCTGTAATGTCCTCCCATATCTTGGCAAGGACCCCAGTCGTCCCAGCGGGGAGAGACTGTCCGAAACTGTAGTGATGAGGCTGATGGAACCATTCATGGACAAGGGCAGAACTGTAACCACGGACAATTTCTTTAAATCATTGTCACTTGCACAACGACTGCTTAGCCGGAAAACCACTATCCTTGGCACAGTCAACAAGAGTCGCCGGGAAATTCCTCAATCCGCTAGACAGATGGACCGCACTGAATTCACCACTCAGGTGTTTTCAACCACTGGTGCCACACTCACAGTGTATGCACCCAAACGAAAGAAGGCCGTCTACATTCTCAGCAGCATGCACAGCGTGGTTGAGACTGAGGATACCAACAAAAGGAAGCCAAACACGGTCACACAATACAACCACACAAAGTGCGGTGTGGATGTAATGGACCAAATGGTGCGGGAGTACAGCGTGCGTGCAGGAACACGGAGATGGCCAGTCGCCGTGTTCTACAACATGATTGACATGGCAGCACTGAATGTTCTTTATCAGGCATGCACTGGGGTGCAGGAGAGACGGGTGGACTTCCTGGTTGAGCTTGCAAGAGTTAGGTGGCTCTCATGTGACTGAAAAGGAGAAAAAGGAGAAACTCCTTCGGCAACAACCTTCCACACCCAGCCCTGGCAAAAGGGTGAAGTGTCAGGTCAACCATCGATGCACGAACAATTGTGCAACTGAGAGATGTGTTGACTGCTACAAATACACGTGTGGCAAATGTACCAGGGACATACCCAGGCAGTGCCAGGTATGTTCCGACAGTGCAGACAGACTGCTGAGTGAGTGCTGAAATGCTAGTCACACAAGAAGGACATGCCACTCACACACACACACACACGCAGCCCCCCACAGCAGCCTATTGTAAATATGTGTGGAACTGTTTTATTCCTTGTATTTTTTTTATTATTTTCATAACAAAAATAAAAAGCATGGAAACAAATAACAGTTGTTCTTTTGTATATTTACATTTTTGTATATTTAGATTCAAGTCAATGGGTGCAGAAAAAAAAAAATCGCAAAAAAATCGCAGCTACTGAGTGAGTGCTGAAATGCTAGTCACACAAGAAGGACATGCCACTCACACACACACACGCAGCCCCCCACAGCAGCCTATTGTAAATATGTGTGGGATTGTTTTATTCCTTGTATTTTTTTTATTATTTTCATAAAAATAAAAAGCATGGAAACAAATAACAGTTGTTCTTTTGTATATTTACATTTTTGTATATTTAGATTCAAGTCAATGGGTGCAGAAAAAAAAATCGCAGCTACTTGCGATATTTTTGCGATCTGTCCCATTGGTCATATAGAGCACTCCTCTGGGATTTTTTCGCACGAAAAAAATCTCAGAAAAAAAAAAAAAATCGCTGCAAAATAGCACTTATGAAAAAAATCTCAGAAAAAAAAAATCGCAGGTGTGCTTGGTGCCATTGAAATACATTGGCAAATCGCAGAAAAAAATCGCATCGCATTGCAATGCGATTTTCGCGCGATTTTTTTTCGCTAGTGTGCTTGAGGCATTAGACAAATGCTTCTGGTCATTACTCACAGCTGTACCTTGCTCTAAAATTTCTAATTCTATTTAAAATATATAAAAAATGATTCATTGTTTCAGTGCTTTTTTGCTCAAATAAAACTAAACTAAATACAATATGTATAGTCTTTATATTATCAAATACAATAAACTGAATAGAACTAACTAGAAAATAAATGGCTAAACTCAATGGAAAACAACAACCTCCTGTGGTGTGACAGTAATTACAGAACAAAAGACGGTGATTATAGGTTGTTTGCTTAAATCCTTCAGGTCATTCGACCCGTCTCTGGGTTCCAAAGGTAGAAATGTTAAATGACCCCTCTCTGGGACTTCTAGTGTTAAACAAGATGTAAATCAAGGGTGGTGGGATTGGCTATTAGCCTTCCTACCTGATTTAGGATATCTTCGACAAATTGTCGGAGTCATCCTTTGTATAATAACTCTTTTAATTATGAGCTGTTGCTGTCTACAATGTATTCCATCCTTATACACTATGTTAAAACCCACTAGGCACCAAACAATAAAAGTAGCTTATAGTGCATATAAGGTTACTTGACCTGTCTAGGGTGGAATGTATTGCAAAATAGCAGCCCTTGACAAAATGGCTGCTTATGACAAAATGTTTATGATAGCCAGGCCATAAGTAATCTATAAAGTAAATGTAACATATACTCTGTTTAAGGACATATCTATACCAACCAGATCAACAGGTTATATTTGTATGTCCATACTAATTAGATACAGATTAGATCACAGGACGCTGTTTAAAGTGATATCTATATGTACATGCTAATTAGATCACAGGATGCTGTTTAAAATGATATCTATATGTACATGCTAATTAGATAACAGGATGCTGTTTAAGGTGATATCTATATGTACATGCTAATTAGATCCCAGGACACTGTTTAAGGTGATATCTATATCTATACCAACCAGATCAACAGGTTATATTTACAGGTCCATACTAATTATATCAAAGGAGCAACTCTGTTTGAAGCATATATGTCACAAGACATATTCAAATGGAAATTGGCCCCTTCCACATGAATATGAGCTTGGATAAGAGTAAAGGGCTTACAGAGGTGTATCACTTCTGTAACCGCCCACAGTATGACATACACAAAGGGTATATGATGGGAAACTTCCACCAGCATTAGTGTTGCAATTTCTTGAGAGCAGATCATTGGGGACGCCTGCTGATGTTGCCACATGGCTGAGGGATGCTTCCTACAGATACCCTTATCAGAACTAAGCTTAGCAGTGTTGTAAGTATTTGATTTGATTACTGTGCTATACCTGCTGTATTGTAAGCTTGGATAATATCACAGTTTAATCGACTTTGATATTTGATTGTACCTTGCAAATACCTGCTGTATTGCAAGCTTGGATAATATGACAGTTTAATCGACTTTGATATTTGATTGTACCTTGCAAATACCTGCTGTATTGCAAGCTTGGATAATATCACAGTTTAATCGACTTTGATATTTGATTGTACCTTGCAAATACCTGCTGTATTGCAAGCTTGGATAATATCACAGTTTAATCGACTTTGATATTTGATTGTACCTTGCAAATACCTGCTGTATTGCAAGCTTGGATAATATCACAGTTTAATCGACTTTGATATTTGATTGTACCTTGCAAATACCTGCTGTATTGCAAGCTTGGATAATATCACAGTTTAATCGACTTTGATATTTGATTGCACCTTGCAAATACCTGCTGTATTGCAAGCTTGGATAATATCACAGTTTAATCGACTTTGATATTTGATTGTACCTCGCTATACCTGCTGTATTGCAAGGTTTGATTATACCTTCTAATATCTGTTATACTTTTCCTTGTTGTAAGACCTTCTTCTTATACTCTTCTTAGTGAAATGTTACCTTTTGATATCTTCTTACCTTTTGCTATCTTCTTATACTCTTCTTAATAAAATGTTAAGCCATTTGGGGATAGTCTAGTGTTTTATTCTATAACTTTATTCTATTACACGGAATCCAAAGAATCTGTTTTCATTTGGCAATACAGATGAACATACCCTCAGTTATATATCTTTCTTGGAAATGTATTTTTACTTGCTCATATCACTCCTACTTACTTCTAGGAATGCCTTGTTTAAGTTGTGTTTACATTGTTGGTCACTTCGCTTCAGTGGTGTTATGTGCATACCATGGGGGATGGCCTCTCTAGCCAGCCAGTTTTATTACCCTCTGGACAGCAGATGCTATGGGGGAGGGAGGGCTAGTGACCTGCAGCTCAACCCCAGACACACATCTCTCCCAGCACCTAGGAAGGCATCCATCTCTCCAAGGGTTCTGGAAAGGAGGGAGAAAGGGGGCAGTCTGGGGTAAGGTGTGGCTGGACACTGGGTTTATACTGCAAGGAGAGGCAAGGTCCTTTTTCTTTTGAGTCTGGACAACATGTAGGGGAGATGTGCTCTGTAACTTGCTTAAGGAAGCACTCTAGGCCCAAGAACCTGTTGCGGCCTAGAGAAACTGACTACAAACGTAGCCGGTATTTTTCTATCTTTTATTTCCCATTTTATTTTCTATATCGTAGTTTTGCTTTTATCCGTATCTGCTTGATTATTCATTGATATAAATTTCTGTATAAGTTAATGCTTAGTACTGACCCACTTGGGTTAATAAATATATAAAATTTATAAAGCTCGTATTGTATTATCCTATCGGCCCAGAACACTCACTGGAGGTGGCTTCAGCAGGATGAGATCCTTCACAAGGGGTTTTCCCATCTTCCTGTTTCAGCAGCTTTGCCTGTTGTCTCTTCTTCTCACTTCCTGTATCCACCCCCCCTCCCAACTTGCTGAACAGTACACTATGAAGTATCACAATACTTATTATGATTACTAGAAATCTAATATAAATGCAGATCAAATAATATGCACATGCTTCTAGCGAATGGACTGTGTGTTATCTATGTGTATACACAGAGATAACAGTAAGTGAAGTCACTTGTCCTGCTTATCACACAGCTATGGAAACGCTGTGTAAACAATTGGAGGACTAATTTAAACATCTCAGGAAAACAAAGCAGCAAAGCAATATATTTAGGAAAAGTCTCAATTTACATAAACTACCAGTATAGATAGGATCCTTGAGAAGAGAATACCCCTTTAAGTGACTTCTGAAGGCAGTTGATTGCACTGGATTTTATTTGGGGGTATCAGAGTACAGGGGGCTGAATACTTTTGCACGTCACACTTTTCAGATTTTTATTTGATAAAAATTTTGAAAAACGTATCATTTTCCTTTCACTTCACAATTATGTGCTAGATTGTGTTGGTCTATCACTTAAAAGCTCAATAAAATTTAAGTTTGTGGTTGCAAGGTGACAAAATGTGAAAATGTTCAAGGGGTATTAATACTTTTGCAAGCCACTGTGTTATATATATATATATATATATATATATATATATATATATATTTTGTATGGGTATGTACCTAGAAGACTCTAGAGAGCGACCCAAAAACAGGGTTGAAAAGGAACTTGACCACACCCATACCTGGGGCCCAACTCCAGAGAGAGTACACACAGCAGGAGAGTGCTGCTGGTGACCTGCAGGTAGCAGGTGGCCTGTGGACCAGTCGGAGACAGACAGGTGGTTTGTTCCAAGAGGACTGGATTCCAGGAGGAACTTGGTTTAAGCTCAGTGTGAGCTGGACTGCAAAGAAGAAATCTCAGGAAAGTATCTTGCCCTCAGAAGATAGTCAGAGATCAAGAAATGAGGTATTTCCCTGTGTGTGAGCTAGGCTGTTTTGTTATTTTTGTTCCTGTTCCATTTACAAGCTAAATAAAGCCACTTCTTTTGGATTGCCATTACCTGTTATGCTGTTATTTGGCACCCAGAGCCACCAACACCTCTGTTAAGTCCAAGAAACTGCAACCTTTGATGCCAAACTACCCCCAATTGTCACTATATATATATATATATATATATATATATACAGATTTATCATGTCTCCCCTTAAATGGCTTTTCTCAATACTAAACAGGTTTCACTCTTATAATGTCTCCTCATAACTGAGGCCCCTTATCAATTTTGTGGCCGTCCGTTGAACTTTTTCCAACTCTAGGACATCCTTTCTATGAACTGGTGCCCAGAAATTAACTGCATATTCCAGATGGGGCCACACTAATGATTTATAAATTTGTAATTTTAAATCCCTGTCCAGTGAGTACATACCACTTTTAATAAATGACAATATCCTGCTGGCCTTAGAAGCAGCTGATTGACATTGCATGCGATTGTTCAATCTATGGTCTACAAGTACACCCAGGTCCTTCTCCACCCAGCTTTACTCCCAATAGGAGTAATGTGTCTGGCTCTTTTTGACTTTGGATGTTTATTGTGAGTTGTGCCTTTCTGCATTTAACCTGAGGTGTTACTGGGATGTATTTTACAGCAGTATATCAGTCTGGTCTTGCATATATAACTCTGGACATTTGTATTAAAACTGTAAATATTACATGCATTAACTGTAAGGGGGCGTTCACACTACCATCAGTAGAGTCCATTGCTATTGTCCGTTACAAGATTTTAGCATCGGACACTAGCTGAACCGCGGGAAAAAAAAATCCTACATACAGGACTCTTTTGTCCATTTGGAAAAACGGATTCTTAACGGACAGCAAGTGTCCGTTATTTTTTTTAACATTGAAGTCTATGGGTAACGGACTTACTGTATTATAGACAGTAACTGATAGCCATTAGTTACTGTCCGTTATTTTACATCCTTTTTTTTTCTGCGCATGCTCAGAAAGCAGAAACAAACAAAAAAAAAAAAACGGACAGTGTTAAAAAACAGACACTAACTAATGCTAACTGATGCTAATGTGTCCGTTTTTTTAACTGATCCATTAATTGGATCAGTTAAAAAAACGGACACATTAGCATCAGTTAGTGTCCGTTAATGCTTGTTATGATAGGTGTCCGTTTTTTTTTTTTTTGTTAATGGACACCTTCATAATGGAAACCAACGGTAGTGTGAACCCTGCCTTAGGCTAGGTTCACATCTGCATCGGAGTCTGTGCCACAGAATCCACCGAAAATCGGCAGAGACAACTTTTCTCTCCGCCGGTTTCAATATAAAAACGGCGCAAACACGACGGACACTCCGCTGACACCTTGAAAAATGGTGACTCAGGCAGCTTTGAACAAACATCACTGATCTCAGACATTGCCGCCAGGACTGGTATTCTAGATCGGAAACCTGCCATATTTAAAGACCCAACATCAGCCGTAATATAAACCTAAAAATAGTACATTGTAGAGGTCTGCCTCTCTGTCCTTCGGGTCCCTAGCACTATTCAGCTCTGGAGTCCCAATTTCATGTAAATTGCAGTTCTATTTATATGCAAATGAGAGAAAAGTGCTGGTGGACATGCCTTAGCTTGCTAGGTCTTTCGATTCTCAGGCAAAGCATTTTCCACTTATTTGCAAGTGATAAAAACCATGATTTGCATGATTTGCAATTGTACTCTTAATAATTTTGGCACACCAGAAATTGAAATCTGCGGCAGCTAAAAACTAGAGTGGAGAAGGGCGGGGTACAAGGAGAGAGTGAGAGCAGGCAGATGAATCATGGAAAATGTAGTTTGTCCACAGATTCACTGCATGTAAAAAACAGTGATACAAGGAGCAGCAAGTAAAATAAAGCCAAGCAAAGGGTGCACAAGGGAACAATTAGTATTTAGCACTGCTGTGGATATTTGCAGATATTTTTTGGAAAATGGATAACCCCTTTAAGACAAAGCATGTTCCCCCTAAATAGGGGAACAAACCTGGAGTGCATGGGGCCAAGGGGGAAAAGAAATAGTCATGGGTTGCTCCTTGGCTATTTAAGAAAGGTGGGAAGTGAGGCGCAAATAGCTTGTTAAAATCAGCCCCAATATTTTTACTGTATTTACCGAAGGGAACTGGCATAAATGTGTTGATAAATATCCACTGTACAAAATAAGCTGCCTGCAGTCTCTACTGGAAGAACTCAATACATAGAAATAATACTGCTAACTCAATCGAAGCTGTAAAATCTCTTTACACTGTGCATCTCCTAGTGGCAGTTGTAGGAAAATGCAGTGAATTAGTGTTGGGAAGCAGCAGAAGATCAGCACTGGGCCCCCCTCCCACCAAGGGCCCCATAGCAGCTACATGGTCTGCCTATGTGGTCTGCCACTGGTTATTGTGCATTTTACCTGTCAGTTAATGGCCATTATATTGAAGAAATGGTGGTTTACTCTCATACTTGAAATATCTAGTTGTTGGACCACTACTGTGCTGATACTGATGAGCTATCCAGTGGATAAGTCGTCAATATGAAACCCAACCTGGGCAGGGGTGGGATGCAGCCGGTTCTTCCAGTTAAAATTACATCGCAAAACCGATCGAAAGAGCCCTGACCCGTTCTGTTGCTGGTAGAGCAGGAGGCCATAGGCCACAAGTCACATTGGGCCTGCGGGCCTACAAGCTGCAAGCAACAAGAGTTAGGTATTAGTATAGTACTTCCTTCTCTGCTCCCCCGCCCCTCCCAGTCCGTTCTGCTCCGGCTGCACAAGAAGTCACAGCAGTGCGCCCAGGCAGAGGAAGAGCACAGCTGTGGACCAAGCAGAGAGGTACTATAATAAAAAAAACACTGTGTATGGCCACTGCTACTACTGTTTTTCTCCGAAAATAAGACAGGGTCTTATATTATTTTTTTCTCTGAAAAAAGGGCTAGGGCTTTTTTTCGGGGTAGGTCTTAATTTTTTCCATGAACAACAATCACACATTTGATCGCTTTTTATTTCAACTTTTATCAGAGGTGAAACGGCAAAAAAAACAATAGTTCGGCACTTTTGATTTTATTTTTCTGCTACGGCATTCACCATAGAGGTAAAATATTTTTGTAAGTTTGTAGACCGGACGTTTTCGGATATAGGGATACCTAATGTGTATGTGTTTCACAGTAATGTTTTATTTTTATATATATTCTAGTGAAAGTGGGAGGGACTTGAACTTTTATTGTTTTGGGGGTTTTTTTTATATATTTTTTAAGCTTTTTTTTTTTTCTTTTTTTTTACTATTAATCCCTCCTAGGGGGCTTGAACCTGCAATCATCCCATAGACTGCAATACGAGATTATCTACATTACTAGTGAGACTGGTCATAGACCAGCCTCAAATAGTAATATTCCTATGACAGGCCTGGGAGCTTCATAAGGCTCCAGGCTGTCAAAGGAACAGGTCAGCTCCTGCGATCTCGCCGCACGGGAGCCGACCTGCAACGTGAAAGGTACCCACCGGCCCCAGGCATAGTTTCTCTGCTTTGGGGGTCGATTTGGAGGGGGGATCAGGGACTGGTACACCCAACAATGCCCGCGATCAGTGGAATCTGATCGTGGGCATTAACTGCGGGTCTCCAGTACAATGGAGACCCGGTATAGTAGCTATAGAGGGTTGGGACCGGCACTAGGGACTGTGGGGGGGAGGTCACACTTAGCAATGCCCACAATCAGAGTCCACTCTGATCGCGGGCATTAACTCCGGCGGTTGTGCTACTTTGGTGGGAAGGAGGGGGTTCACGCTATGACCGCAATCAGGGTAGACCCTGATCGCAGGCATTAACTCCAGGTCTCAGTGGAGACCCGGTACGGCAGCTATGGCAGCCGCTCTGCAGCAGAGAGGCCGCCATCTTTAAGGACCCGGCATCCGCTGTAATCGCATGGCAGATGTCGGGAAGGGGTTAAATTAGCTAGGGCTTATTTTTTGAGTAGGGCTTATATTTCAAGCCTACTCCAAAAAACCTGGAAAATCTAACTAAGGCTTATTTTCGGGGTAAGTCTTATTTTTGGAGAAACACGGTATATGAATACATTATTTTGTATGGGGGTAATTATATGGGGACCATTATATTGTATAGTGGCCACTATATGGGGGACATTGTATGGGGTTCACTGTATGGGCGACATTTTATAGTATGGGCAACAGTATAGGGGTCATTATATTGTATTAGCTTCTCTGGATGAGGGACATCCACAGATGTAATATTGATGGCCTATCCTAAGGATAGGTATCAATAGTAGAAGGGGGCTTGACTTTAGACCAAGGAGGAGTGGCCTGAAAATTTTCACACCTTGCAAGCTACCCCTCATCCCTCCCCAAAAGAATTTGCATGGTGCACTTCACATGC
The DNA here is from genome assembly GCA_947044405.1 of Leptodactylus fallax. Taxonomy (NCBI): domain Eukaryota; kingdom Metazoa; phylum Chordata; class Amphibia; order Anura; family Leptodactylidae; genus Leptodactylus; species Leptodactylus fallax. The sequence goes on from CAMRHE010000140.1 coordinate 4,488,865, forward strand.
TACCTTATGCCCCCCTCCATCCCCCCATTTTCGTATCCTCCAATGGAACCTGTTGTTAATAAATGGAATCCAAATCCTGCCACCTGGGTGCTGGAAAAAATATTTTAGGCTAATTTAACACTTACTGTGACGGATCAGAACAATGAACTGAAAACTAATAGAATGACAGATGCAGATGGAGCATCCACATCTGTCACTATTCAGGCTGGATTCACATGTACTTTGGAGTCTCCATTCGTACACTCTGTCACAGTTTACCGTACATTGGGAATTGAAAAAGTTAAAAAAAACGGACACGAAACAAGACACCCAACAGACACCAATATAGTCAATGGTGTCCCTCGGGCTCCATTCGTGTCTGTCATAGAATGGAACCAATGATGTCCATTTTTCCATTCTTGTGGTCCTCCGAAGGACCAGAAGAACAAAAAGACATATGCAGGTATAAACCTAGTCCTGCCGTCCCTGCCTCTTGTTCACAGTGTTTTAGAAACAGTACGTACAATTTATATTGTGCGTGTTGCTCCCTGATGCCTCCGGGAGCAGAGACTGAAGAGAAGAGGGGAATGGGTAAAGGAGAGTATTAGGTTTTTTTTTTGGTTTTGTGTGATATATACTGTAAGGACAACTGAAGGGGACATGAAATTGTGGGGACAACCAGGGAGAGGCCATGAAACTGTGTGGGCAACCTGGAGGGGGAGATAAAGTAATGGGGGAAACCAGGAAGGGGACATGAAACTGTGGAGGCAACCTGGAAAGGAACATGAAATTGTGGGGGCAACTGGAGGGTTGTCATTATACTGTGAGCGCAGCTGCAAGAGAACGCTATAACATAATGTCTGAGAGGCCAATGGGGGGGCAGGTTAATGTATGATGCCACTGCAAAGGCATTATACTATGTGGAGGCCACTTAGGAAGCATTATAATTTGTGCAGGTCAGACTAGTCTAAGTGGTGGTGATGGGTGGGACCCAGTTATGAAAACTTTGGACCAGACCCACCAATGTGTAAAAACAGCTTTAAAAACAAGATGGAAGTTTCTTTCTTGCCCCATCTATTAGTTTTTCAGTTCATTGTTCTATCACTGATCAGAACGATGGACAAACTGCGCAGTGTGAATGCAGCCTTACAGCCATGGTTTAGTAATGGGCTGGTTAACCAGGTTATGTCCGTGGGTGTGACAGATGCCACTGAGCAGCTACAGCATCACTGAAGAGATGCCACAGTGAGGAGATGTCCCCGCGCTCTACCCCCAAAGTGAGGAGATGCCCGCGTTCTATCACCACAGTGAGGATATGTCCCCGCGCTCTACCCCCACAGTGAGGAGATGTCCCCGCGCTCTACCCCCAAAGTGAGGAGATGCCCGCGTTCTATCACCACAGTGAGGAGATGTCCCGCGCTCTACCCCCACAGTGAGGAGCTGCCGGCGATCTACCCCCACAGTGAGGAGATGCCGGCGATCTACCCCCACAGTGAGGAGATGCCCGCGTTCTATCACCACAGTGAGGATATGTCCCCGCGCTCTACCTCCACAGTGAGGAGATGCCCGCGCTCTACCCCCACAGTGAGGAGATGCCCGCGTTCTACCCCCACAGTGAGATGTCCCCGCGTTCTACCTCCACAGTGAGGAGATGCCCGCGCTCTACCCCCACAGTGAGGAGATGCCCGCGTTCTACCCCCACAGTGAGATGTCCCCGCGTTCTACCTCCACAGTGAGGAGATGTCCCCGCGCTCTACCCCCACAGTGAGGAGATGTCCCCGCGCTCTATCCCTGGAGCACAGCTCTGGGCTTTCCTTTTTACTACAGAATAATTTGATGGCCGCGACATCTTTTGTTTTGGATATTATTCAGAGGGATTTGCCTTTTTTACAGCCAGGTGGTATGTTACATGCACACAACACAGGTCATGTTTGTGCCAGGAAAGCATACATAGTCAATACAATACTGAGCATTGCTACGTGCCAATGATGGCCCCCTAGCCAAGGGCACGACCCCTCCTGTCCTCACTCACCTGCTGAGCTTGGAGCTTGTAAACTGGCTCTCTTTTTAAAAGGAGATTTGCTTGCCGACATGGTGACTGGCAATTCGTGCCCAGGATCCAGCTGTGAATGGACTGGTTGTTGGTTTGTCTTTGAGTCTATGAGTGTGAACGTGACTGTGTGGCAAATTTCGTCTGTGTACCCAAGCAGTGCATGCTGTGCATAGATAGTAATGGATGTATGATTGGGAACTATTGGTACAGTTGGTACTGCAGACTCCTCCTTCTCTGCAAGCAACAGTGTGAGGGGATCCAGACAGGGAAAGATACATAATGCTCAGCATGTCGTGTTTAATGTGTGTAGCCAGCAGGAAGGCTCAGAGCAGTGTCACAACGTCACCGGCTCTGCAGCAGAGACATATCAAGTCATGTTTCCCAGTGCAGCCTTGCAAAATGGCTGCTTTCTTGTGAGAGATCTGTTCTTTTTCTGCTCATGTACAAACATTTTATATTATAACATCAAATCAAAATGGCTATATATTCCTACCAAGATTAGATTACGTAACACAATTCACAACAGACTGATCAAGTGCTGACCTCCCTGTGCACATATGTATCATGCATAGCAAAGAAATGTCCACTACTGTCTTGTAACAATGCTCAAAGATTCTATATTATTAGCTCTCATTAGTCCTGAAGTGAATATAGCATATATGCAAATATTTCATTTTAATTCTTTAGATATATCATAGGACAATGATAAAAAAAAAACTGTATTCCTGCTTTCATTGCACTGCACAACAAAGGGGAAAAGTGGCGTCCTTCAGCTTCACTAAGGGTAGGTTCATACGTAGGAATTTGCTGCAGATTTGAGGGCAGATTCTGCCACCTAATCTGCCTCCCATTATTTTCAGCATCCTGCTTGATCTTGCCACGGATTCTCAGACGTGGATTCCACAACTCCAGACTCCCTGCTGATTAGTCTCATTCATCTGGGCCTAATTAGCAGTGGAAAGCAGGACAGAATGCCGATGCCCTGCATATACTGTATACCGTGGCAGAAAATGAAGAGGAATTTCTCTTCATTTTCTACTGTGTGAACATACCCTAAGTTCACAGCTACATCGAACACTCTGTTAACAAATTCCACCAAGAATGCAGAAAAAAATAGCAATTTTTTTCCTAGTAAAATGATGGACAAAAAACTATCAATTCACCATTGGTATTTTTGGTGTATTGTTCCTCTAGCAAAAAAAAACCACAGAATAACAGAAAAAAAAGGAATATAAGCACAGATGTGACCCAAGCGTTAGGCTAAGGCCCCGTGTAGTGAGCAGCAGCCAAAAGCAATGCAGGAAAAACCATGGCAGAAACACATAGCGTTTTTTCCTGCAGTGCTTTTCACAGAAAGTCCACAGAGTTTTCCTCTGCTTCATTATACCTATACAGAAAACACCAGCGTTTCCATAGACATAATTGACATGCAGAGATTTAAAAAAAAAAAAATGTGAGCATTTTTCAAATCGCAGCATTTCTGCTGTGGATTAGCCAGAATCCCATCCACTTTGCAGTTAATGTAAAATGCTGTGGTTTTTGCCATGTGGGGCCCTGGCCTTAAAAGGTGGTAACCACCTGAAGCAGCATACTCAGCTTTTTTACTATTGAAGTGATGCTGGGTATTGCAGTAGCACTTCTGCATCGTGCATTTTACACAACTAGTTGACTGTTAGTGCAGGAATAGGGAGTGTTTCAAGGTTGCCAAACCCCAGGTGATATTCTCCATATCTGGTGGACCTGTGCAAAGGCGGTTCGCCTCTGGATATGGACCTATACATTTAGACCCCATAATGTCCTATTAAGGTCCTATCCTGCTCTGTGTCAATGGAACGGATCAGAAGCCCCCATAGATGACTTAGATGACATTCGGATGTCACTCCAAGTGTCATCCAACTACATCCTGCTGCAAACTATAACTGTAACACACTGAATTTCCCCATTGTGGGACTATTAAAGGACTATTATTATTATATTATTATTATTAAACTAGACCCCACATCAGATGCACACTTTGTCGTGTGTATGGGGTCTTAGGCTGAGGCCCCACGATGCAGAAAAGCTGCTTTTTTTGTTACAGATTTTGCTGCTTTTTTTGGAGCTAAAGCCGAGTGTCTTTAACAGAAATATTTAGAAAGCAGTTATATTTCCTTCTGCTAAATTCACTCCTAGCTTTGGCTCAAAAACTGTAACAAAATCTGCAACAAAAAAAGCAGCTTTTATGCAACGTGGAGCCTAAGGCCGGGAAAACACTGCGGCAAAAAATGCTGCATTTTACAGTATCTACAAAGTGGATGGGATTCTGGCTAAGTCCATTGACATATTGCAGGAAAAAATCCACAACGGAAAAGCTGCGTTTTAAAAAACACTTGCGTTTTTAAAAATCACAGCATGTCAATTATGCTTACAGAAACACTTCCATATACCGTGTTTCTCCAAAAATAAGCCCTACTCCGAAAATAAGCCCTAGCTACATTTTCCAGGTTTTTTGGAGTAGGCTTGAAATATAAGCCCTACTCCAAAAATAAGCCCTAGCTAATTTAACCCCTTCCTGACATCCGCCACGCAATTACAGAGGATGCCGGGTCCTTAAAGATGGCGGCCGCTCTGCTGCAGAGCGGCTACCATAGCTACCGTACCGGGTCTCTGCGGAGACCTGGAGTTAATGCCCGCGGTCAGTGTCTACCCTGATCGCGGGCATTGTTCAGCGTAGACTTCCCTTTCCCTTCCCTCCCACCAAAGTAGCAAAACCTGGAGTTAATGACCGCGATCAGAATGGGCTCTGACCGCGGGCATTGCTAAGTGTGACCTCCGCACTTCTTCCCCGGTCCCCACCCCCTATAGCTGCTATACCGGGTCTCCTTGCACACCGGAGACCCGCAGTTAATGCCCGCAATCAGAGTCCACTGATCGCGGGCATTGTGAGGTCTGTCAGTCCGTGACCCCCCCCCCCTCCAAATCGACCCCCCAAAACAGAGTTACTGTCCCCACCGGCCCCGTACCTTTCACGTTGCAGGTTGGCTCCCAGGCAGCGAGATCGCGGGAGCCGACCTGTTCCTTTGACAGCCGGGAGCGTTATGAAGGCTCCCAGGCCTGTCATAGGAATATTACTATTGAGGTCCAGCCTCAGTAGTAATGTAGATAATCTCCCATAGACTGCAATAGGTTGTATTGCAGTCTATGGGATGATTGCAGGTTGAAGCCCCCCTAGGAGGGGTTAATAGTAAAAAAAAAAAAAAAAGTTAAATATATACATATAAAAAAAAAATAAATAAAAGTTCAAGCCCCCTCCCACTTTCACTAGAATACATATAAAAATAAAATATCACTGTGAAACACATACACATTAGGTATCCCTGTGTCCGAAAACGCCCACTCTACAAACTTATAAAATTATTTTACCTCTATAGTGAATGCTGAAGCAAAAAAAAAAATTAAAAAATAATGATCAAAAGTGCCAAACTGCTGTTTTTTTGCTGTTTCACCTCTGATAAAAGTTGAAAGAAAAAGCGATCAAATGTGTGATTGTTGTTCATGGAAAAAAATTAAGACCTACCCCGAAAATAAGCCCTAGCCCTTTTTTCGGAGAAAAAAATAATATAAGACCCGGTCTTATTTTCGGAGAAACACGGTAGATATAGTAGGGGCAGAAAGTCCACATAGGAAATCTGTACGAACTTTCTGTAAAAGCCATGATGCGTTTCTGCCGCGGCCTTTTCCGCATCGTTTTTTTTTTTTTGCTGCTGCTGCTGCTTGCTACGTGTGGCCTTAGCCTACAGTCACACTATCGTGGTTCAAAAGGCCATAAAAAACGTCAATATTTCACAGCCATTTTGCATCTGAGGGGCATCCGTTTTCACAGAGCCCTCATAGATTGTAGTGTATGGAGGGATCCGAGAAAAGGGACAGAAAGAGAGCTTGAGTTATATTTTGATGGTCCATTACAACAGACTGTCAAAATATCAGTCATGTGAATAGCCCCCATTCACATAAATGAATATTGATGCAGCCGAGTGACGGCTGTTAAAAAAATATTGTTAAATACAATATTTTAAATCTCAATGTCATGACCTAGGTGAAAGACCTATTCCTTCAAATTCCAAACACTACCCATGCCATCTTCTCTCATTTGTTATCCTCTCTTATTCCCCTTTCTAAGCTACAGTTGGATAAACTGGCTACTATATTTAGCTAGTTCTCCTACTTTACTGAACGGCCGAGACTCCAATGTGACCATGCAGTATTCATTTTTTGCAGTGATCTGCTATATCAAAAGGAGTCTGTTGTGCTTTCCTATACAGTAAAAAAAAAAATAAAAGTTTCCACTGTACACAAACCCAACAGAGGCCCAAAGGAAACTTTGCATGGGTATTAATACACTTATCATATACACCAGTAGGTTCCCTGGTGCATACTGTGAATATTAAAAATGGAATGTGAACATAACTTTATAGCCTATTGAATTCACATGTGGGAGACATGTATGTGACTTCCCCATTCTGGACCCAGTGCAGGTGCTGGGTGACAGAAGGATACTGTCCGTGAAGAGCTCCATGCTGGAAAATAACTCCCATCCCATGCATGCGACCGTGACAGCACTGGGCAGTGCTGTGGGTCAGTGTGCTATCCGTGTACTTCACGGACAGCACACTGACCCATTCTTTTCTATGGGCCCTGTGAGAAAGTGAAGGGTGTGGTCTGGGAGAACAGGTATTTTCCAGCCAGGCAGTTAAAGGTTGTGTGGTAGAAACCCACAGCAGGGAGGTCAGATGACTAATTAAGGCCTGATATAGGTTGTGTGTTAGAACTAGGAGGCGTGGTACAACACTGAGGAAAGTGAACTGTGTTTCTGAACCTGCAGGATGGTAATTCTGTGCCACCCCTGTTTGTAGTAACCAGAGCGGGAGTCTGGTAGCCAGGCTCCTGTACAGAAAGGGAACGTTTCTGTATTAGTTAGTTCTCAGCCGAGAAGGTTTTTTTTTGTTGTTGTTATTTTCTGTTCATGTCTTTGTAAAGGCAAGCTGTTTATGCATCAAGTGAAAAAACTCCAAACTTGAGTGTGATCCAGTCTCTGTGTCCCTGTTTCCTGCACTGCTACCAAGCATCTACAGTGGGGGGAAAAAGTATTTAGTCAGCCACCAATTGTGCAAGTTCTCCCACTTAAAAAGATGAGAGAGGCCTATAATTGTCATCATAGGTAGACCTCAACTATGAGAGACAAAATAAGAAAACATATCTAGAAAATCACATTGTCTGATTTTTAAACAATTTATTTGCAAATTATGGTGGAAAATAAGTATTTGGTCAATAATAAAAGTTCATCTCAATACTTTGTTATATATCCTTTGTTGGCAATGACAGAGGTCAAATGTTTTCTGTAAGTCTTCACAAGGTTGGCACACACTGTTGCTGGTATGTTGGCCCATTCCTCCATGCAGATCTCTAGAGCAGTGATGTTTTAGGGCTGTCGCTGGGCAACACGGACTTTCAACTCCCTCCAAAGGTTTTCTATGGGGCTGAGATCTGGAGACTGGCTAGGCCACTGCAGGACCTTGAAATGCTTTTTTATGAAGCCACTCCTTCATTGCCCTGGCGGTGTGCTTGGGATCATTGTCATGCTGAAAGACCCAGCCACGTTTCATCTTCAATGCCCTTGCTGATGGAAGGAGGTTTGCACTCAAAATCTCACGATACATGGCCCCATTCATTCTTTCATGTACACGGATCAGTCGTCCTGGTCCTTTTGCAGATAAACAGCCCCAAAGGATGATGTTGCCACCCCCCATGCTTCACAGTAGGTATGGTGTTCTTTGGATGCAACTCAGCATTCACTCTCCTCCAAACACGACGAGTTGTGTTTTCTACCAAACAGTTCTACTTTGGTTTCATCTGACCTTATGACATTCTCCCAATACTCTTCTGGAACATCCAAATGCTCTCTAGCAAACTTCAGACAGGCCCGGATATGTACTGGCTTAAGCAGGGGGACACGTCTGGCACTGCAGGATCTGAGTCTCTGGCGGGGTAGTGTGTTACTGATGGTAGCCTTTGTTACGTTAGTCCCAGCTTTCTGCAGGTCAATCACTAGGTCCCCCCGTGTGGTTCTGGGATTTTTGCTCACCGTTCTTGTGATCATTTTGACCCTACGGGGTGCGATCTTGCATGGAGCCCCTGATCAAGGGAGATTATCAGTGGTCTTGTATGTTTTACATTTTCAAATTATTGCTCCCACAGTTGATTTCTTCACACCATGCTGCTTGCCTATTGCAGATTCAGTCTTCCCAGCCTGGTGCAGGTCTACAATTTTGTTTCTGGAGGCCTTCCACAGCTCTTTGGTCTTCATCATAGTGGAGTTTGGAGTGTGACTGTTTGAGGTTGTGGTCAGGTGTCTTTTATACTGATAACAATTTCAAACAGGTGCCATTACTACAGGTAATGAGTGGAGGACAGAGGAGCCTCTTAAGAAGTTGCAGGTCTGTGAGAGCCAGAAATCTTGCTTGTTTGTAGGTGACCAAATACTTATTTTCCACCATAATTTGCAAATAAATTCTTAAAAAATCAGACAATGTGATTTTCTGGATTTGTTTTCTCAATTTGTCTCTCATAGTTGAGGTCTACCTATGATGTCAAATACAGGCCTATCTCATCTTTTTAAGTGGGAGAACTTGCACAATTGGTGGCTGACTAAATACTTTTTTTCTCCACTGTACCTGAGTGGTTCCCCACAGCCCATACACACGACCGTGATTTTCACAGTCCCGTGTGTGGGCCGACAGTCCGATCCGCGTCAGATAGGACATGTCCTATTTTGCGGCCTGTGCTTCCATGGCTCCTATACATTCAATGAAAGGAGCCGCGTAAGCACGGGCGGCACACAGGGACATCCCCGTCTCCCCCGTGTGCAGCCCGTGCTTTGAAATCACGGCAGGCCAGTTGCTGCAAGGTCATCTGCAACCGGCCTTAGTGTGCGAAGGAGCACTATTGGAAGTCTTTCCTCCCTGCTGCAGTTAGGCTGTACAACCAACACCGACCTAAGCGGAGATCATTCCATATAGAGAACTGAAAGATCTTAAGTTGTGATATCCCTTCTACTACTTTTTTTTACCATTACCTTTTTATCTGTACCTACTGTCACTGTAATGCCTCTACATTGGAGCTTTTTTGTATTTTCTATGCTGCTGTAACACACTGAATTTCCCCATGGTGGGACTATTAACCACTTAATGACCCAGCCCAAAAGTGCGTTAATGACCAGGCCTCGTTTTTCAAAACTGACATGTCACTTTATATGGCAATAACTTTGAGACGCTTTACCTTACACAAGTGATTTTGACATTGTTTTTTCGTGACACATTGTACTTCATGTTAGTGGTAAACACTAATGAATATTTTTGTATTTATATATAAAAAAAATAGAAAATTTAATAGAAACTTGGAAAAAAAAAATCGCAATTTTCAAAATGTGAAATGCTCTGCTTTTCAGACAGATAGTCATACCACCCAAATACATATTACCTACCATATCTCTGCTATATATCGATGTGATGATGAGACCCTCAATTTATGTGATGATGAGACCCTCAATTTATGTATCTTTCTTGGACATGTATCATTCTTTATTCGTATCAGTCTCACATATCTGTAGGAATGTAGAGCTGTGTTTACATTGGTGGTCAATTCGCTCCAGTGTTTTTATGTGCATGCCATGGAGAGAGGGTCTTTCTGACCCGTCAGTGTGATATCCCAGATGTCCAAAGGGGGGTGAAGGGTGGAGCTGGACAGGGTCTTCACACTGAGATGGGGTAAGGTGTTTTGTCTTTGTGTGAAGCCTGGAAGAGAGGCAGCTAAGAGAGAGCTGTGCTCAGGACCCTTCCTTAGGTCTGGTATTACTCTATACTTTATTCCCATTTTTGTTTTATGTGCTGTATCATCGCCCTTTTGCTCGTATATTTATGCTTGATCATATTAATATTGTATATTTCTGTATATGCTATTAATTAGTACCGACCCACTTGGGTTATTAAATATATAAAATTTATACAGCTCGTTTCATTCTAGCCTACGAACTCGGTCCGCTTAGGGTTGTGAGTGGAAGGTTAAGAAGGGTGATCGCAGGTAGGCCAAGGGGCTTGGCAAGGTGATATTCTTCACAGTGGTGGCAGCGTTGTGGGATCTTAGGATAACAGTGTGTGGGTATGGTATCACTCAGACACTGAGGATTGTGGCAATCCTATGGCACAAGCTCGGTAGGAGATCAAGCTTAAAATACGGTGAAAGTTTGGTACAGTACTGTTCCCTCCCTTCTTTTTTTTTTTTTTTGTTCTTTTATTTGGCAACGGCTTCCAGTGGATGTCTTGGTCTCTGAGAAGTGGAGCCAGGGGACGTCAGCAACCGACTGATACAAACGCTGAACAGATGGCTGATATGGAAGGTGCTGCAGCCGGGCAGGACGAGGAGCAAAGTCCTGAGAGGCTGGCACAAGAAAACATCACCATGCCAGACGGTTCAGCAGGTGCCCGGACCCCAGAGGTAACTTTGCCTGGAGGGACCAGTAGCCCCAGTTCTGTGAGGGTAACGGACTTATACTTGCAAATGGCCTTACAGCAGCTAGACGCCGGTGACTCTAACACCCGTCTGCAGGTGATTCTCCAGTACCAAGCTGCTGCAGAGCGCCGAGCGGAGAGAGAAGCTGCAGAGCGCCGGGCAGAGAGAGGCCGCTGCCGCTGCTGCAGAGCGTCGGGCTGAGAGAGAGGCTGAGCGAGAGGCCAGTGAACGCCAGGTGGAGAGGGAGCATCAGCTTGAGCTAAAAAAGCTGGAACTTCCCCAGCAGGTGCAACCTTCCCCTGCACAAACTCCAGGAGCCCAAGCACTAAAGATCCGATCCGAGGACTTTCCAGTCTTGGAAAATAACGGGGACTTGGACTCGTTCTTGCGGGGATTTGAGAGGGCGTGTAAGCAGCATCATATTCCCCAGGCAGAATGGGCCCATTACCTGTCTCCCCGGCTGAAGGGAAAAGGCCTGGATGTTTCCACGAGCTTACCAGAGGACGCGGACTATGAGACCATCAAACCGGCGCTGATCCGGAGATACCGGCTCACGCCGGAGGTGTACTGCAAAAAGTTCCAGAATATACAGCGGGGTCCCACAGAGAGCTATGCGGATGTTCTGCACCACTTACAGGCTACATTCTGGCAGTGGATCAAAGGACTTACTGTCACCACGTTTGAGGAACTTGGGGACCTTATGATAAAGGAGCAATTTTTCCAGGTGTGCCCTCTGGAGGTCCGCCAGTTCGTGTGTGATCGGAAACCCAAGACAGCAGACCAGGCTGCAGAGATTGCTGACGACTATGTGTCCACCAGGGAGCAAGGGACCAAGAGAGGAGCCACACTGCAGAGACCCCCAAGCTGGAAGGAGGGGCAGAGCTGGAGTTCACCACAGCCTGCAGTCTCTAAGTGGGGTAAGACAAACTCTGTCCCGGGTGACCGCTCTACTTCCCCTGTCCCAAGAACTCTGGGCGCCCCGGCGACCACCTCCAAGTCCCAAGGAGTGATCCGGCGGTGTCACGCCTGTAACCAGCCAGGACATTTCAAGGCGGAGTGCCCCAACCGCTCTAAGAACCCCCCTGTTTCCCCAGCCACGGCAGCTGGCTCATCTGTATACTTGGTGGGGAGGGAGGGGTTGCAATCCAATGCCAGCCGTCAACAGGTCACTGTGGGGGATAAAGTGGTCATGGGATTTCAGGACACTGGGGCGGATGTTACTCTGGTGCAACCTGACTTGGTCCCTCCGGACAGTATTATCCCTGGAAAAACTGTGACCCTGAGGGGTATTGGACAAGAACGCTTAACTGTTCCCATGGCTTGCGTCCATTTGGACTGGGGTGCGGGAAAAGGAATGCGTGATGTGGGGCTAATGTCTGATCTGCTTGCCAATGTACTATTGGGAACAGATTTGGGGCCCTTGGTGTCCCAGTAAGGGGTGGGAGTAGCCCCACCTCGCTGTGACAAAATGTCTGTACTGAAGGATGATTTTAATGTGGTGTTGAAGCCTGTCACACAGGCAGAGGGAGGGGTCATCTGCCTGCTTCCCCCTGCTGTGTGCTCAGCTAAAGGAATCAATGAGCATGTACATGAAGGGCTGTGAAATGTTAACCTGGCTGTAGCCCCGCCCACATCTGCGGGTGGTGATAGCCCCCTCAGTGTGACCCTGGCTGAGCCATTCACCCATGCAGTTCACTGTGAATCAATGAATTAATGCAGTGTCAATGTAATTGCTAATTCTTGCCTTGCAGATTTCCAGAGTACCTCAGATCAGCACCCAACTGATGACAATGTGCCAGGTGGTCAGGTAGGTCACGGGGATCTCAGGGCCGATCCGGATGAGGAACGGACTGTTGGTGTTGCGGTGGTAACCCGCAGCTAGAGTGCTACAGAGGTGGAAGGCGCTCCGACCCCTGATCCGTTCCCTCTGTCACCCGGAGATGGCACTGAGACCGCCATGACTAGCCTCCCCGCACTGGAGCCGGAGGAGTCTGGCGGGTATGTGACATGCACATCTCTTCTGTCTGGTTCCAGTCAGGAGTTCAGGGATGCTGTCCAAGCTGACCGCAGTCTGGACGCATTGAAGGAGCGTGCTGCTCAACCTCCCTTGGAGTCGGACAAGGACTGCGTGTACTGGGAGCAAGGGAGGTTGTATCGGGAAACGATCCCCACAAAGGGAAAAGAAAGTCGGCTCAGGGAGAAACATCTGGTGGTACCCCAACCCTATCGGGTGGAGTTGTTGCGGATTGCTCATGATATTCCACTGGCAGGCCACCTGGGGATTGCTAAGACCAAGGCTCGCCTCAGCCACTTATTCTACTGGCCTAAAATGGGGACAGATGTAGCTAAATACTGCCGTTCATGTGACACTTGTCAGAGGATGGACAAGGCGCAAAAGCCCCAATGATACCTATGCCCATCATAACCGAACCTTTCCAGCGGGTGGCTGTGGATCTCATTGGACCCCTGTCCATTCCCAGTCGCACCGGGAAACGTTTCATATTAACAGTAGTAGACCACGCTACTAGGTACCCGGAAGCTGTCGCTCTGTCTTCCACCTGGGCTGATGTAGTGGCCAAGGCTCTGGTAGGCATCTTCTCCCGTGTTGGATTTCCCAGAGAGATGCTCACAGACCAAGATACCCAGTTCATGTCTGCCTTGATGCAAGGCCTGTGTAAGGTAACAGAGGTGCAACATCTGGTGTCCAGCCCGTATCACCCACAGACCAATGGCCTGTGTGAACGGTTCAATGGCACCCTGAAGCAGATGCTCAGGATGTTAGTCGAGTCCCACGGGCACGACTGGGAGCCTTATCTCCCGCACCTGCTGTTCGCTTACCGGGAGGTGCCTCAAGCCTCAACGGGGTTCTCCCCCTTTGAGCTCTTGTACGGGAGACGTGTACATGGGCCCCTAACTCTTGTGAAAGAGTCCTGGGAAGGAGAAACAGCCATCCAAGGTGTGCCAGTCGTGGAGTATGTCCTGCGATTCCGTGACCAAATGCAGGCTATGGCGCAGCTGGTGCATGACAACATGGTCCAGGCTCAGGCCGACCAGAAGCGCTGGTATGATCAGAATGCCCGTGAGAGAACATACCAGCCAGGGCAGAAAGTATGGGTCCTATTCCCTGAGCCCCAGGACAAGCTTCAGGTGAAATGGACCGGTCCATACGTCGTGCACCAGCAGGTCAACAGCGTCAGCTACCTGATCACTGTTGATCCAGGCTGGAACAGGCATAAGGTCTTCCATGTCAACATGATGAAGGATCATCATGACCGGGAAGCTAGTGCCTTTCCGGTATGCAGTCTGCTAGAGGAGGGGGAAGAAGAAGACCTTGTTGACTTGCTTGCTCATTTTCAGGAGGATGGGTCCAACAATAAGGCACAGGTGAACCCCCTGCTGGCTGAGGCCCAGCTGGATGAAGTTTTGCACTCCCTCCCTGGTCTGTTCTCCGCGAAGCCCGGGAGAACTGACCAGGCCATTCACCATGTGGATACCGGGAATCATGCCTCTATTCGGCGGTCGACATACCGCGTCTCCTCGGAGGTACAGGTCCAGATGCGCAAGGAGATTGACGAGATGCTGGAACTGGGGGTGATTCAGCCCTCTCACAGTGCATGGGCTTCACCTGTGGTTCTTGTGCCCAAAAAGGACCGGACCACCCGGTTCTGTGTAGACTACAGGGAACTTAATGCGGTTACAGTCGACAACGCGTACCCCATGCCGCGCATCGACGACCTGCTTGACCGGTTAAGTAAGGCCCGGTACTTGTCCATCATGGACTTGAGTCGGGGATACTGGCAGATCCCCCTGTCCCCTCAGGCACAGGAGCGATCGGCCTTTATCACCCCTTTCGGACTGTACGAGTCCACTGTCATGCCATTCGGCATGAAGAATGCCCCTGCCACTTTCCAGCGGATGGTCAACTCCCTGCTGACGGGATGCGAAGGGTTTGCCACTGCGTACCTGGATGACATTGCCTTCTTCAGCTCCAATTGGGAGGAACACCTTCAGCACCTGGTGCAGGTGCTGGGGCAGATCCACAGTGTGGGCTTGACCATCAAACTGGGCATGCGCGAGGTCCAATACCTGGGACACCGGGTAGGTGGGGGAACCCTGAAATCAGAACCTGAAAAGCTGGATGTAATCACATCCTGGCCAACCCCCCGGACCAAGCGACAGGTGATGTCTTTCCTGGGTACGGCAGGGTACTATAGGAAGTTTGTACCAAACTATAGTGCTCTGGCTGCCCCCTTGACGGATCTCACCAAGAAGAAGTTGCCGCAAACTGTCCAGTGGACGGATGCTTGCAAGCGCTCTTTCCAGGCCCTGAAAGCGGCCCTGGCGAACGCACCTGTACTTCAGGCGTACGATGAGTCACGTCCGCATGTGCTACAGACAGATGCCAGCACCTACGGACTCGGTGCCGTACTGAGCCAGCTTGACTCAGCGGGGCAAGAGCACCCGGTGCAGTACCTCAGATCTGGATCAAACGTGTTGCAGGTCAGAATGGACGGTTGTTACGTTGGAGCCTGGTGCTGCAGCAATACAACTATGACATCCGGCACAAGCCTGGCCAGGCCCATGGCAATGCCGATGGCCTGTCCAGACGGGGTGAGGCTGCGTAGGTGCGGGTGGAAGAAGAACGGAGGCTCCTCCTTCCTCCCGATACGCTCTAAAAAGGGGAGGTGTGATGATGAGACCCTCAATTTATGTATCTTTCTTGGACATGTATCATTCTTTATTCGTATCAGTCTCACATATCTGTAGGAATGTAGAGCTGTGTTTACATTGGTGGTCAATTCGCTCCAGTGGTTTTATGTGCATACCATGGAGAGAGGGTCTTTCTGACCCGTCAGTGTGATATCCCAAATGTCCAAAGGGGGGTGAAGGGTGGAGCTGGACAGGGTCTTCACACTGAGGTGGGGTGAGGTCTTTTGTCTTTGTGTGAAGCCTAGAAGAGAGGCAGCTAAGAGAGAGCTGTGCTCAGGACCCTTCCTTAGGTCTGGTATTACTCTATACTTTATTCCCATTTTTGTTTTATTTGCTGTATCATCGCCCTTTTGCTCGTATATTCATGCTTGATCATATTAATATTGTATATTTCTGTATATGCTATTAATTAGTACCGACCCACTTGGGTTATTAAATATATAAAATTTATACAGCTCGTTTCATTCTATCCTACGAACTCGGTCCGCTCACGGGTTGTGGGTGGAAGGTTAAAAAGGGTGATCGCAGGTAGGCCAAGGGGCTTGGCAAGGCGATATTCTTCACAATCGGCATCATCTTTTAATCGTCCTGTAATTTATTTTGGTCGTTAGAAGGCTTACAAGTGTAACAGCGATTTTTCCAGATTTACAAGAAAATTTCCCAAACTAATTTTTAAGGGACCACTTCAGTTTTGAAGGGGATTATAAAGGCCTATATATTAGAAACCCCCCATAAATCACCCCATTTTCAAAACTGCACCACTCAAATAATTCAAAATAGCATTTGGGAAGTTTGTTAACCCTTTAAGCATCTCACTGGAATTAAAACAATATGGAGGTGAAATTTAGACATTTCATTTTTAATTTAACCCTAAAATTAACACATTCACAAAGGGTTAAAGGAGAAAATGCATCTCACAGTTTGAACACAGAAATACCGCACATGTGGGTGTAAACTGATGTTTGGGCGCATGGAAGTGAAGGAGCGACACTGGACGTTTGAAAAGCAGATTTTGTTGGAATAGTTTTCAGGTGCCATGTCTCATTTGCAAAGCCCCTAGAGTACCAATACAAAGGAAACCCCCAAAAAGTGATCCCATTTTGGAAACTACACCCCTCACATAATTCATCAAGGGGTATAGTGAGCATTTTGACCCCATAGCCGTTTCACAGATTTTACTAACACTGGGATGTATAAATGAAAAATTACTAAAACGTCACTTTATCCCCAAAGTTTTCATTTTCACAAGGGGTTAAAGGAGAAAAAGCTCCCCACAGTTTGTTAAACAATTGCTCCTGAACACGGCAATACCCCATATGTGGTCGTAATCTGCTGTATGGGTACATGGCAGGGCTCAGAATGGAAAGAGCGCTATTTGGCTTTTGGAGGGCAGATTTTGCTGGAATAGTTTTCAGGTGCCATGTCGCATTTGCAGAGCCTCCAAAGTACCAATACAGTGGAAACCCCCTAAAAGTGACCCCATTTTGGAAACTACACCCCTCACAGAACATATCAAGCGGTATAGTAAGCATTTTGATGCTACAGCTGTTTCACAGATTTTATTAACATTGGGACATTAAAATGAAAAATTACTTTTTTCTCCTAGTAAACTGTCAATTTAGCCCCAAATTTTTCATTTTCACAACAGGACAAAGGAGAAAAAGCTCCCCAAAGTTCATTACACAATTTCTCCTGAACACAGAAATGTCCCATATGTGGTTGTAATCTGTTGTTTGGGTACATGGCAGGGCTCAAAATGGAAAGAGCGCTATTTGTCTTTTGGAGGGCAGATGTGGCTGGAATAGTTTTCAGGTGTCGCATTTGCAGAGCCCCTAAAGTACCAATACAATGGAAACCTCTCAAAAGTGACCCCATTTTAGCAACTACACCCCCTCAAAGAATGTATCAAGGGGTATTATCATTTTGAGCCTAAAAATGCTTCCCAAAAATTAAGGTACAAAGTGAAAATTAAAGTTTTTAAAGAAATATTCAATTTCAGTGCCTAATATGTTGCGGCCACTTTGTGGCATCAGAGACATGAACTCCTAAAACTATTAAGTGGGCTATTCCTGGGACAAAGTAATTATATATGTGGGTGTAAACTGCTGCTTGGGCAAACAGCAGGGCTCAGAAGGGAAGGAGCATTGCACTTTTTAGCTTTGTTTTTGCACCTAGAGATGCCAGTAAAATGAAATTCCCCAAGAAGTGACGCCATTTTGTAGGGGTATGTGATGATTCTGCCTAAATATGGCCATAACTCAGCTATATTTTGGTCTCTGGGTATAGGATATCCCTTCTTGCTTGCTTGCATACTGTGCGCAGCTACAAGCCTAGGTGCATATTGGCAGTAGCAGCCAGGCTGGAACAATAGGGCTCCATTGTATTCCTATACAGCCCTGGCTGATCAAACAATAGTGCATTGTTCAAGTCTGGGCTGTTGACCAGATATGACTGATAACAGGGTATCAATTCACTTTGTCTCATCTACATACAAAGGGTCTGAACGTGATTGAATTAATTCATCAGACGTACTGTCGCCGGTGACCTCATTCTGGGAGGGGGCATAAAGGGTATAAAAGATGAGGTAAGAGGTCTGTGGGAGGAGATTATGCAGTAGACTATCACTAAGAGATCATGCTATGAAGACTGTGCTGGGATCATGCTACAGAGTTGTTACAGACAGACCATGAGGAGTTTTTTGTGATTGACTATTGGACTAATGCTGAGAGACTGTTATGAGAGCATGCAGGCGGGATTATCGTTTTAATGCCACATGCTGAAAAGCCTCCACTGGTGACTCACACATGCCATGTGTGAGTGTTGGACTATAGAACTACATCAAGGACATGTGTGGTAAAGTAATCATTTTACCTTTAATCCCTTCTATTTTATTTGTACTGTATCTTGCAACTAGTAACTGTTAATGCTTGCATATATCTGCATATCTGTTCTGAACTGTATATGTTAGATTTTAATACCGACCCATTTAGGGGTTAATAAATATATAAAATTTAGAAGGCTTGTCTTGTATTTATCTGGTGAACCCGGCACTCACTGGAGGTGAGTGTGGTTTTTATATGAAAGAGGACTCCGGGTGTGGCCAAAGCGGTTTGGCGCACGGAGGATCTTTCACATTGGTGGCTGCGGTGGGATCTTAGGATACACGGTGTGTGTTGGTGACCTATATCACTCACATGCTGGGGATTATGGTAATCCTATGAGACAAGCTCGGTATTAAAGCAAGCATTAAAATACAGTGAAAGTTTGATACAGTGCTGTTCCCCTCCCTTATTCTTTGTATTCTATCCTATCTTTTATTTGGCAAATACCAGTGGATGGCTAGTGGGCTCAGAAGCAGATCTCCAGAACTGCAGAACCAGGCTTTTGGAGATCCTGAGCATATGGCTGAAATGGAGGCAGCCACAGCCATGCAGAGAATCGAGCAGAGTCCTGATTTTGGGGCTAGGCCAGGAAGTGCAGCAAGCAGCCCGGTCCCAAGGATTACTTCACCAGGAGAGACCAGTAACCCCAGCCTTGCTGTGGGAGGAACGGTTTCATACTGGCAAATGGCCCTACAGCAAGTAGGCACCAGTGACCTTAACACATACCTTCAGGTGATGAGCCGCTTTCAGGAAGCTGCAGATCACGAACGGCAGGCCGCAGAACGGCAGGCTGATCGTGAGGCAGCAGAACAAGAACGGCAGGCCAATCGTGAAGCTGCAGAACAAGAACGGCAGGCTGAGCGGCAGTATCAGCTTGAGCTCAAAAGAATGGAGCTCTCCCAGCAGGCACCGTCTGTCACTGCACACACTCCAGAAGCCCAAGTACCAAGGCTCCGATCCGAGGACTTTCCAATCCTTGAAACAAACGGGGATTTGGACTCGTTCTTGCGGGCCTTTGAGAAAGTGTGTAAGCAGTATCAGCTACCACAGACGGATTGGGTCCGTTACCTGGCTCCCCGGTTGAGGGAAAAAGCCCTGGACACTTATGCCAATTTGCCAGTTGACCAGGACTATGAGTCTGTTAAAGCAGCGCTGATCCGGAGGTACCAACTCACACCGGAGCTATACCGTCGAAGGTTCCGAGGCCTGCAGAAAAAGCCATCAGAGAGCCATGAGGATACAGCGGCCCAGCTGCGCGTTTGGTTCCGGGGAGTGGACGGAGGGCAAGTCCGTCACCTCGCAAGAAAGCCTTGCAGACCTCATGCTTCAAGAGCAGTTCTTGAACATTTGTACCGAGGAAGTGCAAAAATACCTCTTGGACCGAGAGCCCAAGGACCTTGAAACAGCCGCAGCAATGGCGGATCGTTATGTTGCCAACCAGTTGCCATGGAAACCTGCCAGCGACGGCGGGAGGAGGGGTAAGACACAATCTGTCCCGGGGAATCCTGAACCAAGCTGGAGGTCACCCCCAGCCCTCTGCTTCCAAGTGGGGTAGGCCAAACTCTGTCCTGGGTGGTTCCTATACGTCCCCCTGCCCCTCGAGCTCTGAGCTCCCCGGCGACCTCTCTCCTACCCCAGGGAGAGATCAGGCGGTGTCACGCCTGTAATCAAACGGGACATTTTCAACGAGATTGCCCAAACCGCCCTAGGAACCCTCCTGCTCCCCAAACTACAGCGGCCAGCCCATCTGTGTATCTGGTTGCGAGAGAGGGGCCCCAGCCTAATGCTAACCGTCAACAGGTCACTGTGGGGGACAAAGTGGTGATGGGATTCCGGGACACTGGGGCAGATGTCACGCTGGTACAACCAGATTTGGTCCCCCCAGACAGTATTATTCCCGGGAAAAATCTGACCCTACGGGGTATTGGATTGCAACGTTTTACTGTACCCATGGCTTGTGTTCATTTAGACTGGGGTGCAGGGAAAGGAATGCGGGATGTGGGAGTGATGTCTGAGTTGCCTGCCAATGTACTGTTGGGGACAGATTTGGGGCCTATGGTGTGCCAATATGCAGCGGGGGCTAATCATCCTCCCTCTGAAATGTCTCCTCGTACAGTTTGTGAAGATGCTAATTTTATTGTACCAGTGGGAATACCTGCAGAGGGGGCTAGTAACCTTCCCTCTGAAATGTCTCCTCATACAGTTTGTGAAGATGCTAATTTTATTGTACCTGTGGGAATACCTGCAGAGGGGGCTAGTAACCCTCCCTCTGAAATGTCTCCTTATACATTCTGTGAAAATGCTAATTCTAATGTATCTGGGATTAATGTAGGTGTAAAGGAGCTGAGTGAGGACTGGACTGTAGACCCGCCCACATCTGTGGGGGCCTCACCCCCCCCCCCAGTCTGTGTCTCTCTGTCCGCCAGTCCTCCCTCCAGCTCAGTGTGATAGAACCAATGCTGATAAGGATGCTGTTAATGATATTGTAAATGTCTGCCATGAAACTGTGGATATTGTACCAGGTGGTTCAGTGTCTCTCTGGGCTCTCAGTGATGGTCTGGATGTAGGACGGACTGCTGGTATTGCGGTGGTTACCCGCAGTCAAAGTGCCAAAGGGGTGGACAGCCTGCCAGCCTCTGCACCGGTCCCTCCGTCGCTCGGACGCATTACTGAGACCACCTTGAGAAATCCCCCCACCCTAGAGCCGGAAGGGTCCGGCAGCTATGTAACATGCACTTCTCTTTTGTCGCACTCCAGCCAAGAGTTCAGAGAAGCTGTCCAAGCTGACCCTAGTCTGGCCATATTGAGGGAGCGTGCCGCTCAACCACCCTCGGAGTCTGACAAGGCCCGAGTCTACTGGGATCAAGGGAGGCTATATTGGGAAACGTTACCCACCCAGGGGGAGGAAGGTCAGCTAAATGAGAGACAGTTAGTGGTACCCCAACCTTACCGGAGAGAGTTGTTGCGGATCGCTCATGACATTCCATTGGCCGGTCACTTAGGGATTGCCAAGACCAAATCTCGCCTTAGCCACTTATTCTACTGGCCTAATCTGGGGAAGGACGTAGCTAGATACTGCCGTTCATGTGACGCGTGTCAAAGGATGGGCAAGGCGGGGCAAAGTTCCAAATCTCCGCTGGTGCCTATGCCCATCATAGTCGAACCTTTCCAGCGAGTGGCTGTGGACCTTATTGGACCCCTGTCCATCCCCAGCCGCTCCGGCAAACGCTTCATCTTAACGGTAGTAGACTACGCTACTCGATACCCAGAAGCCGTCGCACTGTCCTCTACCCGGGCTGATGTAGTGGCCAAGGCTCTGGTAGGCATCTTCTCCCGTGTTGGGTTTCCCAGGGAGATGCTCACAGACCAAGGTACCCAGTTCATGTCTGCCCTGATGCAAGGCCTATGTAAGATAACCGAGGTGCAACATCTGGTGTCCAGCCCGTATCACCCGCAGACCAATAGTCTGTGTGAACGGTTCAATGGCACACTGAAGCAGATGCTTCGGATGTTAGTCGAGTCCCATGGGAGCGACTGGGAGCCTTATCTCCCGCACTTGTTGTTTGCTTACCGGGAGGTGCCTCAAGCCTCGACTGGGTTCTCCCCCTTCGAGCTCTTGTATGGGAGACGTGTCCGTGGGCCCCTAGCTCTAGTGAAGGAGTCCTGGGAAGGAGACGCCGCTGTCCAGGGTGTGCCAGTCGTGGAGTATGTCATACGATTCCGTGACCAAATGCAGACGATGGCGCAGCTGGTGCATGACAACATGGTACAGGTTCAGGCCGACCAGAAATGCTGGTATGATCAGAATGCTCGCGAGAGAATATACCAGCTGGGGCAGAAGGTATGGGTGCTAGTCCCTGAGCCCAAGGATAAGCTTCAGGCCAAATGGTATGGTCCATACGTCGTGCACCAGCAAGTCAATTGCGTCAACTACCTGGTTACCATTGACCCAGGCCGGAACAGGCACAAGGTCTTCCATGTTAACATGATGAAAGATCATCATGACAGGGAAGCCACTGCCTTTCCCGTATGTAGTCTGCTAGAGGAGGGCGAAGAGGAAGACCTTGTGGACATGCTCACTCAGTTAGGGGAGGGAAGGTCACCCCAGGAAGTGCAGTTAAACCCCCTACTGACTGAGACCCAAAGGTCACAACTTAACAATGTTCGGTGCACCCTCCCCGGTCTGTTTTCCGGAAAGCCAGGGAGAACTGACCGGGCCATCCACCACGTGGATACCGGGAATCATGCCCCTATCCGGCGACCGCCATATCGTGTCTCCTCGGAAGTACGGGCCCAAATACATAAGGAGATCGGCGAGATGCTGGAAATGGGGGTGATTCAGCCCTCCCACAGTGCATGGGCCTCGCCTGTAGTCCTGGTACCTAAAAAGGATCGGACCACCCGGTTCTGTGTGGACTACAGGGAGCTCAATGCGGTTACAGTTGATGATGCGTATCCCATGCCACGCATCGACGATTTACTAGACTCATTAGGTAAGGCCCAGTATTTATCCATCATGGACTTGAGCCGGGGATACTGGCAAATTCCCCTATCCTCAGAGGCACGGGAACGGTCAGCCTTTACCACTCTCTTCGGATTGTATGAGTTCACTGTCATGCCGTTCGGCATGAAAAATGCCCCTGCCACTTTTCAAAGGATGGTCAATTCCCTGCTGTCGGGATGTGAAGGGTTTGCAGCTGCATACCTGGATGATATCGCCGTCTTCAGCTCCACTTGGGAAGAACACCTACAACATCTGGCGCAGGTGTTGAGGCGGGTTCACCACGCGGGCTTGACCATCAAACCAGAGAAGTGTCAGCTGGGCATGCGTGAGGTCCAGTACCTGGGGGAACCTTGAGGCCAGAGCCTGAGAAGCTGGAGGCAATCACCACATGGCCAACTCCCCGGACCAAGCGACAGGTGATGTCTTTCCTGGGCACAGCAGGGTACTACAGGAAGTTCGTCCCGAACTATAGTGCCCTTGCTGCCCCCCTGACAGACCTCACCAAGAAGAAGTTGCCGCAAACCGTCCAATGGACGGATACCTGTGAGTGCTCCTTCCAGGCCCTGAAGGCAGCCCTGGCAAGCGGTCCTGTACTTCAAGCGTACGATGAATCTCGTCCACTTGTATTACAGACCGACGCCAGCACCTACGGTCTCGGTGCCGTGCTGAGCCAGATTGACTCAGCGGGGCAAGAGCACCCAGTGCAGTACCTCAGTAGAAAGCTTCTGCCGCGAGAGGTGGCCTACGCCACAGTGGAGAAGGAATGCCTGGCAATTGTTTGGGCCCTGCAGCATCTGCAGCCTTACTTGTATGGGCGCCACTTCACCATGGTGACGGACCACAACCCTCTGATCTGGATAAAGCGTATCGCAGGTCAGAATGGGCGATTGTTGCGCTGGAGCCTGGTGCCCCAGCAATACAATTTCGACATTCGGCACAAGCCCGGCCGGGCCTATGGCAATGCAGACGGCCTATCCCGGCGCGGTGAAGCGGCAGAGGTGCTCTCAGAAGAGGGGCACAGGCCCCTACTTCCTACAAGCCCCATCTAAAGGGGGAGGTGTGATGATTCTGCCTAAATATGGCCATAACTCAGCTATATTTTGGTCTCTGGGTATAGGATATCCCTTCTTGCTTGCTTGCATACTGTGCGCAGCTACAAGCCTAGGTGCATATTGGCAGTAGCAGCCAGGCTGGAACAATAGGGCTCCATTGTATTCCTATACAGCCCTGGCTGATCAAACAATAGTGCATTGTTCAAGCCTGGGCTGTTGACAAGATATGACTGATAACAGGGTATCAATTCACTTTGTCTCATCTACATACAAAGGGTCTGAACGTGATTGAATTAACTCATCAGACGTACTGTCGCCGGTGACCTCATTCTGGGAGGGGGCATAAAGGGTATAAAAGATGAGGTAAGAGGTCTGTGGGAGGAGATTATGCAGTAGACTATCACTAAGAGATCATGCTATGAAGACTGTGCTGGGATCATGCTACAGAGTTGTTACAGACAGACCATGAGGAGTTTTTTTGTGATTGACTATTGGACTAATGCTGAGAGACTGTTATGAGAGCATGCAGGCGGGATTATCGTTTTAATGCCACATGCTGAAAAGCCTCCACTGGTGACTCACACATGCCATGTGTGAGTGTTGGACTATAGAACCACATCAAGGACATGTGTGGTAAAGTAATCATTTCACCTTTAATCCCTTTTATTTTATTTGTACTGTATCTTGCAACTAGTAACTGTTAATGCTTGCATATATCTGCATATCTGTTCTGAACTCTATATGTTAGATTTTAATACCGACCCATTTAGGGGTTAATAAATATATAAAATTTAGAAGGCTTGTCTTGTATTTATCTGGTGAACCCGGCACTCACTGGAGGTGAGTGTGGTTTTTATATGAAAGAGGACTCAGGGTGTGACCAAAGCGGTTTGGCGCACGGAGGATCTTTCACAGGGTAATTTTAGGGTCTCTGCAAATGTGACGTGGCGTCCAAAAACCATCTAAATATGCGCTCCAAAAGCACATAGCGCTCCTTCACATCTGCGCCCTGCTCTGTGCCCAAATGGCAGTTTATGCCCACATGTATGACACTGGTGTACCTAGGATAACGTACTTAACAATGCCATATGTGGGTATAAACTACTGTTTGTGCACAGCCGGGCAGAAAAAGGAAGGAGCGCTATTTTGGTTTTTGGATACCATGCCACTTTTGCAGAGCCTCTGATTTGCCTCTAAAGTGAAATCCAGACATGTCACCCCGTTTTGGAAACTACACCCTTCAAGGGATTTATCAAGTGGGGAAGCAAGCATTATTAACCCTTAATTGTTGCATTCTTTTAATTTACAGAAATGAATGCACAGCTGATAATGAAAAGTTAAAAATGAAATTTTTCCATAGATACGACATTTCAGTGCCTGATATGTTGTGCTCAGCTAAATAAATGCTAAAAGACCCAGCCATGTTTCATCTTCAATGCCTTTGCTGATGAAAGGAGGTTTGCAATCAAAATCTAACGATACATGACCCCATTCATTCTTTCATGTACACGGATCAGTCGTCCTGGTCCCTTTGCAGATAAACAGCCCCAAAGGATGATGTTGCCACCCCCCATGCTTCACAGTAGGTATGGTGTTCTTTGGATGCAACTCAGCATTCACTCTCCTCCAAACACGACGAGTTGTGTTTTCTACCAAACAGTTCTACTTTGGTTTCATCTGACCGTTCTTGTGATCATTTTGACCCCACGGGGTGCGATCTTGCGTGGAGCCCCTGATCAAGGGAGATTATCAGTGGTCTTGTATGTCTTCCATTTTCTAATTATTGCTCCCACAGTTGATTTCTTCACACCAAGCTGCTTGCCTATTGCAGATTCATCTTCCCAGCCTGGTGCAGGTCTACAATTTTGTTTCTGGTGTCCTTCCACAGCTCTTTGGTCTTCACCATAGCGGAGTTTGGGGTGTGACTGTTTGAGGTTGTGGACAGGTGTCTTTTATACTGATAACGATTTATAACAGGTGCCATTACTACAGGTAATGAGTGGAGGACAGAGGAGCCTCTTAAAGAAGAAGTTACAGGTCTGTGAGAGCCAGAAATCTTGCTTGTTTGTAGGTGACCAAATACTTATTTTCCACCATAATTTGCAAATAAATTCTTAAAAAATCAGACAATGTGATTTTCTGGATTTGTTTTCTCATTTTGTCTCTCATAGTTGAGGTCTACCTATGACAGTGATGGCGAACCTTTTAGAGACCGAGTGCCCAAACTGCAACCCAAAACCCACTAAATTATCTCAAAGTGCCAACACGGCAATTTAACCTTAAATTAACCAGGATCTGTTTTATAGTGACCGTGCAATGTTATTACAGCCTGTAATAATATCACGTCTGCTATAAAACAGATACTGTGTGATATAAATAGTGAAGAGGCCCCAGACAATACAATGTGCTCTGAAGTGGCCTCCAGACAATATTATATGTTCCAGAATGGCCCCCACACAGTATTATATGCTCCAGAGGTCCCCGCACAGTATTATATGCTCCACAGAGGCCCCCGCACACTATTATATGCTCCACAGAGGCCCCCACACACTATTATATGCTTCACTTTGGGCCCCCACCCACATTATATGCTTCATAATAAGCCCCCCCCACATTATATGCTTCACAATAAGCCCCCCACACAGTAGTATATGCTCCAGAGTGGCCTCCACTCAGTATTATATGTTCCACAGAGGCCCCCGCACAGTATTATATGCTCCACTTTGGGCCCCCACCCACATTATATGCTTCACAATAAGCCCCCCCCCACACAGTTGTTTATGCTTCACAGTGGGGCCCCACACAGTAGTTTATGCTTCATCGTGTCCCCCATACAGTAGTTTATGCTTCACCATGTCCACGTCATCGCGCCTGCGTCGGGGCAGAGGTCACACTCTGCAGTCAGTGTAGGCCACGGCGAAACCAAATATGTATTGTTTTTATTAATTTTAGGGTTTTTCTTATATAATTCATTTTATATAGGAAAAGGGAATTTTTGGGGCTTTATTCTTTTGTTTATTTTTTTTTCACATACTTTATTTTTTTTAACTTTTTCATGTATTCCATTAGGACACCTGAGCCTGCGATGCTTTGATTGCTTGCTCAGTACAATAGACTGCAAGACACCAGCATACAAGTATCTTGCAGTCTATACAGGAAGTCTATGCAAACACATAGCCTGACTTCCGGAGGTCCTGGCTGGATCAACCAGATAGTGGGAGCCAGGCAGCCTGGGGTCACTGGCCAGATCCCGGGCTGCAGATTATAGATATCAGCACCCCCCGATCTCGCCGCGGGTGGGATGTCAACATGGCAGAACCCCTTGGATGCCGCGATTATGTTTGACCAGGGCATCAGGGGTTAAAACCTCTGATCGGAAATCAGTTCCGCCTGGAGGTTATGGAGCAGGGTGTTAGCTGTCAGTTACAGCTAACACCTGGTTCTGATGCCACCCGCCCAGATAGTGAATGGGCTGCCGGCCTCGGGTGTAGTATTATGCCCTGGTGCGCGAAGTACCAAATGTGCAGGACTTAATAGTACATCCAAGGTCGTTAAGGGGTTAAAGGATTATCTTATTCATTCAAATAGAGCTGATTATCAGTCAGATATTTCCGTAAAAAATCTGCTGTGTGTGAATATACATTTATTGGTCAGACTGGATGAAAAACTGTTTTTATGTAAATAGACTTGAGCCCTTTTTTGTCCTGCTATTGGAGCTGGACAACAGGATAATTGGTTTAGTTAAGGCCGGGGTGTAAACCACCAGCCTGTGTTTTACATTAACTGCAAAGTGGATGGGTTTCTGGCTAATCCCATCCACACATTGCAGAAAAAATCTGCTGCAGAAATGCTGCGACTTGAAAAGCGCTTGCGTTTTTGCAAATCGCAACATGTCAATAATAATTACGGAAATACTGGCAGTTTCCATATAAGTATAATGGAAGCAGAAAGTCTGCAGAGGAAAACTCTGTGGACTTTCTGTGAAAAGCGCTGCTGTATATCTGTTGCCTGTGCATAAGTGCGTCAATCAGTGGCTAAACTTTGATTCTTTGAACACAGCATCACTGCTCAGCCACTGATGGGCTGACATACTTCTGCGTGGGCAAAAGATCAGTAAGGCTGAGGCCCAACATTGCAGAAATGCAGCTTTTTTGTTGCAGATTTTTCTGTTTAATTTTGAAACAAAGTCAGGAGTGCATCGAGTAGACGGTAGAAGTGCTTCCTATATATTTCCCATTCATTTTGAATGCATTCTTGGCTTTGGCTCAAAAAACGCAGTGTCATCGAACCCCAAGCGGTTCCAGTCTCTAATTGTCAGGAGATGTCCAAATTAATTAATTAAATCGCGATCGGGGAACTAACACAGAAACAGGTGATTCTCTTATCTTCCCTTTATTGAGGCGGTGCGCAGGGTTATAAAGGAAAATAATTGCTTTATGCCAGCTTACACATCACAGAATACATCACATAAACTTGAAATACAATTAGTCAGAAATAAGTGGGTTTTCACACATGACCAGCACGTGGCTAGCACATGGACTTCCGGTATCCGCCATCTTGGATGCATAAGTAAGCATCTGACCACGTAGGCTCTTCATTGTCAGTAGACCTTGAAATGTTTCATTAAAACATCTTTACTGAAACCTAGCTCTTGTCCCATACAATACATCTTGTTCCCACACAAAGAGAGTAAAGGGGAGGCAAGGGAGCAAGATGTATAACCGGACCCTCTTATCATATAACCTTGTCTATGAAGCGTGAGAAGAGCTTTCAAACAATAGAATATTCTAATGCTTGAAAGCCATTTGGGCTAAATAATATTTTCACACAAAATCAGCTTTTACTATTATACTGGAATACATTCTTAAAGCGATTGGCACAATTTTATTGATTATTGACTCTTAAGCCATTTTCTGATATTTTTCCACAACAGCAGCAAAATCTGCAACAAAAAAAGCTGTGTTTCTGCAACGTGGGACCTCAGCCTAAGACTGTTGAATCTCTGCTGCATCATTGGCCGAACAGACAGGTGAGCATATACTGTTTGTTATTAAACTGGAACACCCCTTTAATTTTGCATGGCCTTATGACTTTTGAATTTCATTGTAGGGATGAGGATACTTTTTTATGTTGTGGCCATGGTGCAGTAGTGTGATGCAAGACTACACCTCACATTGTTCTACCCCAGACTGTCACCGTTTTGGTCTGCAGCTTTTACTCAGTAGTGCAGACATGTTGTGAGGCTACCATTACACATTCAGTTTGTACATTAGGTCTTCTGATTCAGTTTTGAAGCCAAATCCAGGTATGCATTGTAAAGGAAAAAAAAATTATTAAGGACAGGTGATGCACTTCTTTTGATTTAATCCAGAACTGTGGAGTCTAAAAAAGTTATTAAAGTTAATTATTTTTAATTATTTAAGTTAATTAAAAGATTGTTGCATATCAGGATCTTTATTGATTTTGTCCGATTTTGTTTTTGGCTCAAAAAACTGCAACAACAAAAAAGCTGTGTTTCTGCAACGTGGGGCCTCAGCCTCAAGTGGATAATTGCATGGCTGCAGGCTGCATCAAGAATGCAGAGCAGAGGCGTAGCTAGCGGGGGGTAAAGGGTGCAGCAGACCTAGCTACACTCTTCTTTTTGGATTTTTTGCTCTGAGACTGAAAAATCATAGGAGCGCTCTTCATTGGACAAGCTGAATGGATTTGAAGCCATCTTTGCAGATCCAGAGAAGTCACTTGTTTCTGCTTCTTTAAATACTATTCTGTTCTGTGTCTGCGCCGGTTTTATTATGTAGTTGAGAAATTGAAAAGGTGCACAAAAGGTGCAACTGCGCAAAATTTAGCTAAAAAGAGGCGAATTTGATAAATAACCTCCACTGACTCTACTGTACAACCCTGTGTTAGGTTGCTGTTACACATCAGTGTTTTTATTTGCCTTAACCCTTTAAAGAACGTGCCAATTTTAGTTTTTGCATTTCTGTTTCTCCCTCCCCTCATTCTAAGAGCCATAACTTTTTTTTAGTTGAGTCATATGATGGCTTATTGTTTGCGAAACAAATTGTACTTTGTAACGGAACCAATATCTTGTACAATGTACTGGGAAGCCGGAAAAAATTCAGAATGAGATGAAATTGTAAAAAAAAAAATAAAAAATAAAAAAAACACACTTGCGCTAATTTCATATGAGTTTAATTTTTACGGCGTTCACTGTGTGTTAAAAATGACATGTTGCATGTATTCTGTGGGTCAGTACGATCACGGCTATACCAAATTTATATAGTATTTGTAATGTTTTTAATACCTGAAAAGTTTGCAAAATAGAAAAAAAAAATTGTCACCATGTTCTGACACCTGTAACTTTTTCATATTTACAAGTATGGAGCTGGGTATGGCGTCTTTTTATGCAGGACAAGATGATGTTTTTGTTGAAACCATTTGGGGGGAAGGTCTGATGGTTTGATCACTTTTTATTCAATTTTTTTTTAGGAGGCAAAGTGTTGGGGGGAAAAAAAAACGCCATTTGGCTTTCTTTTTTTTTTTTTTACCTGCTACGCCGTTCACTGTATGGGATAAATATTTTAATAATACACTTATGGAGAAAATAGACATAGACCACACATCCCAATCTTATATATTGATCTAATGCTTTTCAGCAAAATCTACAAATATGAACATGTCCGACTTTGTTTCCAGCGAAAAAAACTGGATTCGTGGCACAGAGGGTGTAAGCGCACACCCGCGCATTGCTTTAAACACCCATTCAAATGAATGGGTTTTTAAGCAATGCATCGCTAACCTTTTGCTACCCAGTGCCTATACAGTTTCCTGAGCATTTCTGGCGTATTCACGGCGGACGGACTCCGGCGCAAGTGTGAACCCACCCTCAGATGAAAGAGGCTGAACTGCAATATCAAGCAAGCTGATATACAGTGCTGTGCTTGGTTTCCTCTGAAGAGCCAAAGCGCTCATCCAAATGTTGCTGTCTCTTTAAACAGCTGATCATCGGAGTCCTCAGTGTTGGACACCTGCTGAT
The DNA here is from genome assembly GCA_947044405.1 of Leptodactylus fallax. NCBI lineage: Eukaryota > Metazoa > Chordata > Amphibia > Anura > Leptodactylidae > Leptodactylus > Leptodactylus fallax. Next base: position 4,519,625 of record CAMRHE010000140.1, read on the forward strand.
CTTCAATTGATTACTTACCCTAAAAGTAGGTCACAAATTGATAATCACAGGAAACCCTATGAACCTCAAGTAAAAACAGTATATATAATATCAGCCTTAGGCCGGTTGCAGACGACCGTGCTGCACCCGGTCTGCCGTGATTTAAAAGCACGGGCGGCACACTGGGGACACGGGGATGTCCCAGTGTGCCATCCGTGCTTCCGCGGCTCCTTTCATAAATGAATAGGAGCCACGGAAGCACGGGCCGCAAAATAGGACATGTTCTATCTGACGTGGACTGGACTCTCAGCCGGCCACGGAACCGCGAAAATCATGGTCATGTGTACGGGCCCATAGAAAAGAATGGGTCAGTGTGCTTTCCGTGAAATACACGGATAGCACACTGACCCACAGCACGGTCGTCTGCAATGGGCCTTAAGCTAATGCCTCACGCTGCAGAAAAACCTTGACTTTGGCTCAAAAAAAATGCAGAAAAGTCTGCAATAAAAAGCAGCTTTTGTGAAACATGGAACATGGAGCAATTACACGATTCACTTAAGTAAGTAAAAGCACTGATTACCAGCTTTCCATTATTACTGTCTGTGTGGTAACCTACAAATCCTTGTGGTCAGTAGTATGGGAAAGCTGATAACCAGTTAGTGCTTTCTCTTACTTAACCCTTGGAGCTCCATGCCATAATATTATGGCATGGACATGACATCTGCTCACAGCATTTAAGGGGTTCTCAGGGATGTCACTTGCCTTATCTTGTTGCAGCTGTTATATACTTCAATACTTCTGTATTGGAGTATATAATACTAAGGTTATACTATAATACTCAGAAGATCTCTGGTTCAAGTCCCCTAGTGGGACTAAAAAAAAAAATCAGAACATGAAATCAACAAATAAAAAAAACCCATTCCAAAAAAATGCCCCTTTGTCAAACTAAGATGCTTTACTATGTAAAAAAAAAAAGAGAAAAAACTATTTATATTAGGTATCACTGCATCTGTAACAACCTGTAGAAAATAAAGCATTATTTGTCATGCTGAACACTGTAAAAAAAAAAATCTGAAAAATCCCATTAATCTCAGCTCACATAAGTAGCTTAAACTGGTACCAGTAAAAAAGTACATCTTGTTCCACAAAAACAAGCCCTCGACCAGTTCCATAGACTGAAAAATAAAAATGTTACACCTCTCAAAATATGGTGACGCAAAAATAATAAATTTTTAACCAAAATTAGTTTTTATTCTGAAAAATTAGTAAAACATAAGTTACGCTAGTTTCACACATTCAGGTTTCCATTTTTCGGATCCCCAAGTGGACCTGAAAACTAACACTGAAACCCGCGGACCCCATAGACTATAATGGGGTCCACCGGGTTTCGGCCTAAAACCGTCAGAGAGAAAAGTCCTGCTTTTCAGGACTTTTCTCTTCACCTACACATGTGGACAAAATTGTTGGTACCCCTCATTTAATGAAAGAAAAACCCACAATGGTCACCGAAATAACTTGAATCTGACAAAAGTAATAATATATAAAAATTCTATGAAAATGAACAAATGAAACCATGCTTCAACAGAATTTTTAAAAAAAAGCAACTCTTGAAACAGGCCTGAACAGAAATGATGGTACCCTTAACTTAATATTTTGTTGCACAACCTTTTGAGGCAATCACTGCAATCAAACGATTCCTGTAACTGTCAATGAGACTTCTGCACCTCTCAACAGGTATTTTGGCCCTCTCCTCATGAGCAAACTGCTCCAGTTGTCTCGGGTTTGAAGGGTGCCTTTTCCAGACGGCATGTTTCAGCTCCTTCCAAAGATGATCAATAGGATTTACAGTGGGGAAAAAAAAGTATTTAGTCAGCAACCAATTGTTCAAGTTCTCCCACTTAAAAACATGACAGAGGCCTGTAATTGACATCAACTATTGACATCAACTATGAGAGACAAAATGAGAAAACAAATCCAGAAAATCACATTGTCTGATTTTTAAAGAATTTATTTGCAAATTATGGTGCAAAACACAAGTCCTCATATGGTTAAATCACCATAAAAAATATATATATAGATTGTCCAGTGCAACAATAACAAAAAAAACAAAAAACAAAACTTTCTGCCTCAAGAAGGGAAATATATAAATTATGTAAGCGTATATCAGGGTTTGGGGGTTTCCAAGAAAAAAAAAAGCATCAGAAGTGTCTCCCAACCCTATTAGCTAGTGGGAAAATAGACTGGGTATACCAATTCCCCTACGATACACAGCTTACATACTGTATTCCCTTTTCACAGTCCGCTGTGCATTCACATCTGAGAAAACTAATGCTCACTACACACCTTGATAAATTCTTTGAGGATGAAGTTTTCAAAATGGCACTGCAAACATGACATGAAGTCCAAAACACAAACATTTAAGTCTATGCTCCTTCACTTCCTCGTCCTTCTGTGTACCAACTTATATTACAATAGCTTAACAATATTATATGTGGGTAAAAACTGCTGTTTGAGCACACAGCAGGGAGCAGCAGGGAAGAAGCTCTATTTGTTTTTTGGAGCACAGATTTAGGTGGCTTGATTTTTGGACGCCATGCCACTTTTCAGAGTCCCTGAAATACCAGTAAAGTGGAATCCCCTGACATGTGACCCTGCACCCTTGTAGTGTGTATTTATATTCCCCAAGTGTTGGATTCATTTATTTTTCAGAAATGAATGCGCACCTGGGGAAGGGGGCAATTCGGGGGGCAAAAAATCTTTTTCAAAAAAATCCCACGTTTCCCATTAATTTCTTGAACTAAACACTCATAGATTAAAAATGCTTGCTAAACCCCTTTATAAATTCCTTGAGGAGTGTAGTTTACAAAATGGAGTCAGTTCTTCAGGAATTTCACTTTACTGGCACCTCTGTGCCCCTACAAGAGCGACATGCACCTGAAATCATTCCCTCTAAATCTACACCCCAAAAGCCAAAAACATCCAGCCCTCCCTTCTGAACCCTGCTATGTGCCCAAACAGCAGTTTACACCCACATAAACAACCCTGTTTGCCCCGGGGTAAACCACTCCCCACATTTTGGGAGTGTGTGCCTCTGTTGACTCAAAGTAAGCACATCAATTGGGCACAGTAATTATACAGTTCTTGAAAAATTTAAATTTTTGCTCTTGGGCTCAAAATGCTCACTATATCACCTTGAGGGGTGTAGTTTCTAAAATCAGGTTAGATTGTGGGGGTCAATTATTTATTTTTTTTTTTCCGCAGAGCCTCTGCAATTGCCCACCAAGCAGTGTAAATAACCAATTAGGCTTCAAATACGCTCGGTGCCCTTTCAATCTGAGCCCTGTGGTGTGTGTGCGCGATTTAGCACCTGAAACTTTTTCCCCCCCTGTATATATATATATCTCTAAATCTACACTCCAAAAGCCAAAAAATCCTGTGCTCCTTCCTATTAATCTTAACCCTGTTATGTTCCCAAACATTTGGCAGTTTACACCGCACATATACAACCTTGTTTGTACCTGGGATAAACCGCTGGACCCAGTAATATTTCAGGATTGAAATGAAGTTTATTGTACTAACAGAAAATGGGGAATATGGATTAAACCAAAATTTGGGCGGGGGAAAAGGGGGGGGCCCCCAAAAAAAAAAGGGTTAAATTTTAGGGGGTCCTTCCTTGGGAAAAAACCGTAAAACATTTTATTGGGAGTGTGTGCCTATATTTGGAGCTGTGTTTTGGATCATTGTCTTGCTAAATCCATCCCCGAGTAATAGTCACGATTCTTATATTATTTAAGAAGCTGAACGAGTTGAATCCATGGTAACTTATACAAGTTCCCGGCCGGTTGGCCACACAGCAAAGATGATGGAACCTCCACTAAATTTTAAGTGGGTAGCAAGTTTTTCTTCAATGCTGTGTTTTTTAGCGCTCAAATTTTATGCCAACTCACTTTTTCATCAGTCCACAGGACCTCCAAATGAAGCTGGTTGTCCAAATGTGCTTTTGCAACCTAGGCGACCTGTTTTGGCGGCCAGAAAGCCACCCCTGTAGTTTCTAAAATGCAAAGGTGCTTATTGTTGACCGATGAGTGCCTCTGCGCAGTGGGGCTGCAGCTCTTGGAGGTGGTCTGTGGATTGTCCTTGACTGTTCTCACCATTCTTCTTCTTGCCTTTTTTATTTGCTGCCACTTCTGGGCTAACAAGACTGTCCCTTGTCTGCCATTGCCCACCAATGTTCCTCACAGTGTAAACTAAAAACTAATTGAACAATCTTGGCTTCAGATCATTTGAGAGTCGCTTTAGGACAGTGCCACTCTTCAGAGGAGATTCAAATAGGAGAACAACTTGCAATGGCCACCAAATACCCCAAAACACCTGGCATGAAGTTCAAAGCTAGTGAGGTACAAAACCAATTTTGTGCTTCAGTAAGTCAGTAAAAAGTAGTTAGGAGTATTCAAATCAATAAAAGAAGGCAAATTTTGCACCGGTCAAATTTGATTTAAGCATATGCACATTTTCTGTTGTACAATAAACCTCATTCAATCCTGAAATATTACTGTGTCCATCAGTTATTAGATATATCAAATTGAAATGGCTGTTGCAAACACCCACAATATATAGAACTAAAAATATTAAGATTAATAGGGGGCCCAAACTTTTCATATGACTATATATGTATATCTCGCCCTCATCCACAAGGCTCTCCATAATACTGCACCTCCCTACATTTCCTCCCTCATCTCTGTCTATCGCCCAACCCGTATTCTCCGTTCACTCAATGACCTAAGACTAACATCCTCTATTATCAGAACCTCCCACGCTCGTATACAAGACTTCTCCCAGACAATCAGATTAACTCCCAATTTCTACAGCTTCAGGCGCAAACTAAAGACATATCTTTTCAGACAGGCCTATCACATTTTCTAATGTAAACCCTTCCGTAGTTAGAATCCCTAAAACGAACCCTCCTCTGTTCACGCTCCCACATTACCCCACAGGATATGATGCCATTTCAGACTAAATTTATATGTCCAGGCACCATCTGGGGCTATATGTAGGGTATTTCCAAAATCAGAAAACAGAGCAGAATAATTGTAGAACTGACTTTTCAGAGTGCCATAAAATGGGCATGACAACATATATCTGGAATATTTAAATTTTAATTTTGCACCATCCACTGCATTTCTTTTTGGAAAGCATTTCTGGGGTCAAAATCAAATTGTTGGGTACATTCTCTCCTTTAACCCCTTGTGAAAATGAAAAATTTGGGGCTAAAGTGACATTTTATTGGACAAAAAAAAAAAAAGTGAAACAGGTATATTGTCAAAATGCTCGCTATACCCCTTGGTATATAACTTGAGGGGTGTATTTAAAAAAAAAAAAAAAAGGGGTCTCTTTTGCCGGGTTTGCATGGTACAGGTACTAAGGGGCGTTGGTAATGTGCTGTGGCAGGCAAAAACTATTCCAGCAAAACCTACCCTCCAAAGGCCAAATAGTACTCTTTCCGTTCCAAGCTCCACCATGTCTTTTCAGGAGAGAGTGTATAAACAAAGTGAGCAGTGCTTCTGCTCCTTCTTAGTAATGTCCACTGCACTGGCACCCAAGGAGCTCTGCAAATGCAAAATGGGATGTCATGGAAATTATTCTGCCCTCCAAAAACCTAATGGCGCTCCTGATCTGTACCCTGATATATGCTCAAACACCAGTTTGTTTAGGATCCTGGTTGTGGATCCTTGAATTTCTGATGTGGTTTCACCTTTAAGTACACACTTGGATGTTTTATACACCAGTCTTAATAAAGAGGCATCAGAGTGGAAATCTACATCAGTGAGGAATTAGGGTAGATTTCCTGTATAACTCATAGCAGAAAACTGTCTTGCGTTATAATAAATATATGGCCTTGTGCCAAAGATACTCCATATTATCACCCACCACCCAGAAAACTGGTGTAGGCAAGTTAATAAATTCCTCCCACTGGATTTTTCCCTGACCTTGAATAAATGTAGATAAAGTAACAGACCAAACTTAACCACGTAAATTAGGCTATGTTCACATCTGCATCACAGCCTCAGTCACAGAGTTTTTCATATTTGATGGAAACAAAAAAATTACACTACATGCATTGCTTTTTGTTCTAGCAAAACATGACAAAATTAAATGTACACTATAAGCCAGTAGGATTCAAAAAGTGCCACTGGTGACTTTCATGTGACACATCTGGAACTGCATCATGGCTTCCATTTTTAATGATAATCACAATGCAGATGTGAACAGAGCCTTGACACAACAAAACTCAGTAGGTTAGGTCAGGGGTGCACTTCTAATGAGGCGAAGTGAGGCGGCTGCCTTAGACGGCACTATCAGTGACAGCTAGGAGGGGCAGCATGGAGGGGCACTGGGCTGTGTGCATCCCATCAGGTCACATCACTCTGCTGGTAAATGTACCTGACAAGATGCACACAGCCCAATAGATCGACCTGCAAGACACCGATCTAGTTAAAAATCTGTCTGTATTCTGTATTATATGTCTTGTAAACCACAAAGATGTCTGCTTCTCGGTACAGGCAGGCACCAATGAAGTCATAGCATCACGCCTCCTGCGCTGAGACACAGACGTCCTACAGTGAGTACAGAAAGTATTCAGACCCCTTTAAATTTTTCACTCTGATTCATTGCTGCCATTTCCTAAAAGCAAAAAAGTTCATTTTATTTCTCATTAATGTACACTCAGCACCCCATCTTGACAGAAAAAAACAAATGTAGATATTTTTGCAAATTTATTAAAAAAGAAAAACTGAAATATCACATGGTCATAAGTATTCAGACCCTTTGCTCAGTATTGAGTAGAAGCATCCTTTTGAGATAGTACAGCCATGAGTCTTCTTGGGAATGATGCAACAAGTTTTCACATCTGGATTTAGGGATCCTCTGCCATTCTTCCTTGCAGATCCTCTCCAGTTCTGTCAGGTTGGATGGTGAACGTTGTTGGACAGCCATTTTCAGGTGTCTCCAGAGATGCCCTGGGTTGAGGTCAGGGCTCTGGCTGGGCCAGTCAAGAATGGTCACAGAGTTGTTCCGAAGCCACTCCTTTGTTATTTTAGCTGTGTGCTTAGGGTCATTGTCTTGTTGGAAGGTGAACCTTCGGCCCAGTCTGAGGTCCAGAGCACTCTGGAAGAGGTTTTCTTCCAGGATCTCTCTGTACTTGGCCGCATTCATCTTTCCTTCAATTGCAACCAGTCGTCCTGTCCCTGCAGCTGAAAAACACCCCCATAGCATGATGCTGCCACCACCATTTTTCACTATTGGGATTGTATTGGGTAGGTGATGAGCAGTGCCTGGTTTTCTCCACACATACCGCTTAGAATTAACGCCAAAAAGTTCAATCTTCATCTCATCAGACCAGAGAATCTTATTTCTCATAGTCTGGGAGTCCTTCATGTGTTTTTTGGCAAACTCTATACAGGCTTTCAAATGTCTTGCACTGAGGAGAGGCTTCCTTCGGGCCTCTCTGCCATAAAGCCCCGACTGGTGGAGGGCTGCAGTGATAGTTGACTTTGTGGAACTTTCTCCCATCTCCCTACTGCATCTTTGGAGCTCAGCCACAGTGATCTTTGGGTTCTTCTTTACCTCTCTCACCAAGGCTCTTCTCCCACGATTGCTCAGTTTGGCTGGACGGCCAGGTCTAGGAAGAGTTCTGGTCGTCCCAAACTTCTTCCATTTAAGGATTATGGAGACCACTGTGCTCTTAGGAACCTTGAGTGCTGCAGAAATTCATTTGTAACATTGGCCAGATCTGTGCCTTGCCACAATTCTGTCTCTGAGCTCCTTGGGCAGTTCCTTTGACCTCATGATTCTCAATTGCTCTGACATGCACTGTGAGCTGTGAGGTCTTATATAGACAGGTGTGTGCCTTTCCTAATCAAGTCCAATCAGTTTAATTAAACACAGCCGGACTTCAATGAAGGAGTAGAACCATCTCAAGGAGGATCAGAAGGAAATAGACAGCAAGTGAGTTAAATATGAGTGTCACAGCAAAGGGTCTGAATATTTATGACTGTGATATTTCAGTTTTTCTTTTTTAATAAATTTGCAAAAATATCTACATTTCAGTTTTTTTCTGTCAAGTTGGGGTGCTGAGTGTACATTAATGAGAAATAAAATGAACTTTTTTGATTTTAGGAAATGGCTGCAATGAAACAAAGAGTGAAAAATTTAAAGGGGTTTGAATACTTTCCGTACCCACTGTATGAGCGGGTCAAGAAGAGGAAGCGGTGGCTCCATCAAGGGATCGCAGGTAGGAGAGTATAACATTTATTTTTTTAGCGCAGTTGTAGGTATTTTAATAGTATAACGGGTTGTTAGGAAGGGGCATTTTATATAAGGGGGCTTTATAAACTTAAGAGGTGTTATTTATATAAGGACTATTAGGGACATTATTAATACAAGGGGGGTTATTTATATAAGGGGCCATTAGGGAGCATTACATATATATAAGGGGGTAGTCATTTATATAAGGGTTCATTAGGGGACATTATGAATAGAAGGGGGCATCATTTATATAAAGGGTCATTAGAGGAGCAGTATTTATATCAGGGGGAATCAAGGGCATAATATCAGGAGGGTAGTTAATTAAAGGGGTTGTCCAGGATAACCACTTTTTTAATATGAGACTGGGAAAGGTGAAAAAAAAAAAAAACACAGTCACCTGCCCCTTGTGCTCCGATGTCTCCCACCACAGTCTGTTTCTGCTGCTCCGGTGTTTTCTTCTAGCGGATGTCCCCGCCGCACATTACCGCTGAGGCTGCTGATATGGGACATCACAGTGCTCTGGGGACTTCCGCTGGAAGAAAACGCCAGAGCAGCAGGACTGGAACACACTTAGAAGACACCGGAGCACTTTATCTGGCCTCATATTAAAAAAGTGGTTATTTTGGAGAACCCCTTTAAGATGACACTTGGGCTTTATTAAAGATTGATTAATGTTGGGTTTAAGCTGTGTTTACATTGGTGGTCAATTCTCTTCAGTGGTTTAATGTGTATACCATGGGAGAGGGCTGTTCTCGCCAGTCAGTTTATGACACCTGGACAAAAGATGACAAAGGAGGGAGAGAGGGCTAATGACCCTGAGCTCAACCCCAGACACACATCTTTCCCACAGCTAGGAAAGTCATCCCTCTGTCCTCAGATCCTGCAGTGGGTTGAGAGGAGGGGGGCTACCTGGAGGGGAGGTGTGGCTGGACACTAGCCTTATACAGGTCTAGATTTTTTGGAACTCAGCAAAGAGGCAGCTACTTGCTCTGTAACTTGCTTAAGGAAGTGCCCTGAGATTTAACACATGGAGGCTCAGAGAACCAGACTACTCGTTCTGGGTAATACTTTTCTGTCTTTTATTCCCATTTTATATTCTGTACTTTAATGTGCTTTTATCTGTATTTTCTTGACCGTTCATTGATGTATATGTTCGTGGCTAGTACCAACCCACTCGGTTTAATAAAGATATAAAATTTATAAAGCTCGTTTCATATTATCCTATGAACCCGGTCCACTCACGGCATGTGAGTGGGTGGTAAGAAGGTTGATCCTAGGTGTGCCAAGCGGCTTGGCAAGGCAATATCCTTCACAGTGGTGGCAGCATTGTGGGATCTAGGATAACAGTGTGTGGGTGCGGTATCACTCAGGCGCTGAGGATTGCGGCAATCCTATGAATCGAGCTCAGTACTAGATCAAGCTTAAAAACTACGGTGAAATTTTGATATGGTGCTCTTCCCACCGTTTCTTTGTTTTCTGTCCTATCTTTTATTTGGCAGTGGCGTCCTGTGGATGGCTGGGGGTCTGAGGAGAAGAACCAGAGAACTCCAGCAGATGGCTGATATGGAGGATGTGGAGCAAAGTCCTGAAGTGCTGGGACAAGACACCATTGCCATTCCAGAAGGTCCAACAGATGTCCCTGTCCCAGAGGTAACTTCTCTTGAGGGACCAGTAGCCCTAGCCCTGTGGAGGGATATCGACTTTTCTTTGCAACTGGACTTGCAACAGCTGGGCCCCAGAGACACTAACGCTCGCCTGCAGTTGAACCTCTAATATCCACAAGCTGAGAGAGAAGCTGCAGAGCGTCAGGTGGCTGCTGCAGAATGTCAGGCCAAGAGGTAATATAAATTGGCGATGGCCCGGCTGGAGAGGACTAGCAGTTCTTCCCAGAACCAAGTCCAGGATGTCCGTGCACAGAGGCCTCGCCAGGAGAGCTTCCCTGTCCTGGAGAAGGATGAAGACTTGGACATTTTTCTGTGGCAGTTTGAAAAAACCTGCAGTTTGAAAAATCCGCCAACACCATTTGCCCCTTGTGCAGTGGGCACAGTATTTGACCCCAGAGTTAAAGGGCAAAGCCCTGGAAGTCTTTGTTGACCTATCACCTGAATTGGATGAGGACTATGAGGCCATTAAGGAGGCCTTTATCAAAAAGTACAACCTCACTCCTGAGATGTACCGCAAAAAGTTCCGGAATATAAAGTGGGACCCCACCAGCAGCTATGCCGTTGTTGTGGGCAACTTACGGGCTACATTTGGGCAATGGATCAGAGGACTTACTGTTACCAAGTTTGAGGACCTTGTGGATCTTATGATCAAAGACCAATTCCTCCAGGTTTGTCCTCTGGATGTCCGCCAGTTTGTGTGTTACCGGGAACCCAATACAACAGACCAAGCTGCGCAAATTGCCGAATCCTATACAGCCAACAGGGTGCCAGAGACCAAAGGAGGAGCCACACTGCAGAAACCCCCAAGCTGGAAGGAGGGGCACGGCTGGAGTTCACCGCAGTCTCATGTCTCCAAGTGGGGTAAGAAAAACTCTGTCCCGGGTGGGCCTTCTACTTTCCCTGTCCCAAGAACTCTGGGCTGCCCGGCGACCACCTCCAAGCCCCAAGGAGAGGTCCGGTGGTGTCACACCTGTAACCATCCAAGACACTTCAAGGCGGAGTGCCTTAACCTCCCTAAGAACCCCCCCTGCTTCCCAAGTCACAGCAAGTGGCTCATCTGTATACTTGGTTGGGGGGGGGTTGCAATCCAATGCCAACCGTCAACAGGTCACTGTGGGGGATAAAGTGGTCATGGGATTTGGGGACACTGGGGCGGATGTTACTCTGGTGCAACCTAATTTGGTCCCTCTGGACAGTATTATCCACGGGAAAACTCTGACCGGAGGGGTATTGGACAAGAATGCTTAACTGTATCCATGGCTTGTGTCCGTCTGGACTGGGGTGCGGGAAAAGGAATGCGGGATGTGGGGCTAATGTCTCACCTGCCTGCTAATGTACTGTTGGGGACAGATTTGGGGCCCCTGGTGTCCCAATATGGAGTAGGAGTAACCCCACCTCGCTGTGATAAATTGTCGGTGAATGATGATGATTTTAATGTAATGCTCAGACATGTCACACAGGCAGAGGGGGAAGTCAGCTGCCTGCCCTCCTCTGCTGTGTGCCCAGCTGAGGAGAACAGTGAAAATGCTAATGATGCTTTGTTTACTTCTATGCAAGATGCTAGTGCTGTCTTGGCTGTGGACACGCCCACATCTGTGGGGGCTCCTAGCCCCCTCAATGCGACCCTGCCTCAGCAAGACACCACCGGAGCTAGCTGTGAATCAACAATTGCTAATGATTTTACTGTCAATGTAATTGCTAATGCTTGCAATGAAAATTTGCAGGGTAGCTCCTCTGAGATACTGGGGGCAATCCCGACCACTTCACCCAGTACCTCACATCAGCACCTAACTAATGACTATGTACCAGGTGCTCAGGCAGTTCACAGGGATCTCAGGGCCGACCCAGGTGAGGCACGGACTGCTGGTGTTGCGGTGGTCACACGCAGCCAGAGTGCTATAGAGGTGGAAGGCGTTCCGATCCCTGAGCTGTTCCCTATATCACCCGGAGACTGTACTAAGACCGCTGTGACTAGCCTCACTGCACTGGAGCCGGAGAAGTCCGGCGGGTATGAGACATGCACGTCTCTTCTGTCTAGTTCCAGTCAGGAGTTCAGGGACGCTGTCCAAGCTGACCGCAGTCTGGATGCATTAAAGGAGCGGGAGGCACAGCCTCCCATGGAGTCGAACAAGGAACGCTTGTATCGGGAAACGGTTCCCACTGAGGGACAGGAAGGTCAGCCCAGGGAGAAACACTTAGTGGTACCCCAACCCTATCGGGTGGAGTTGTTACGGATTGCTCATGATATTCCACTGGCAGGCCACCTGGGGATCGCTAAGACCAAGGCTCGCCTCAGCCACTTATTCTATTGGCCTAAGATGGGGACAGATATAGCTAAATACTGCCGTTCATGTGACACTTGTCAGAGGATTGGCAAGGCGGGGCAAGGCTCAAAAGCCCCAATGATACCTATGCCCATCATAACCGAGCCTTTCCAGCGAGTGGCTGTGGATCTCATTTTACCCCTGTCCATTCCCAGCCACACCAGGAAATGTTTCATATTAACGGTAGTAGACTACTCTACTAGGTACCCGGAAGCTGTTGCCCTATCCTCCACCCTGGCTGATGTAGTGGCCAAGGCCCTGGTAGGCATCTTTTCCTGTGTTGGGTTTCCCAGAGAGATGCTCACGGACCAAGGTACCCAGTTCATGTCTGCCTTGATGCAAGGCCTGTGTAAGGTAACAGAGGTGCAACATCTGGTGTTCAGCCCGTATCACCCACAGACCAATGGCCTGTGTGAACGGTTCAATGGCACCCTGAAGCAGATGCTCAGGATGTTAGTCGAGTCCCACGGGTACGACTGGGAGCCTTATCTCCCGCACCTGCTGTTTGCTTACTGGGAGGTGCCTCAAGCCTCGGCGGGGTTCTCCCCCTTCGAGCTCTTGTATGGGAGGCGTGTACGTGGGCCCCTAGCTCTCGTGAAAGAGTCCTGGGAAGGAGAAACATCCATCCAAGGTGTGCCAGTCATGGAGTATGTCCTGCAATTCCTTGACCAAATGCAGACTATGGCGCAGCTGGTACCTGACCACATGGTCCAGGCTCAGGCCGACCAGAAGCACTGGTATGAGCAGAATACCCGTGAGAGAACATACCAGCCGAGAAGGTATGGGTCCTGGTCCCTGAGCCCCAGGACAAGCTTCAGGCGAAATGGACCGGCCCATAAGTCGTGCACCAGCAGGTCAACAGCATCAGCTACTTGGTCACAGTTGATCTAGGCCAGAACAGGCATAAGGTCTTCTATGTCAACATGATGAAGTATCATCATGATCGGGAAGCTAGTGCCTCCCCGGTGTGCAGTCTGCTAGAGGAGGGTGAAAAGGAAGACCTTGTTGACTTGCTCGCTCATTTTAGGGAGTAGGGGTCCAACAAGGAGGCTCAGGTGGACCCCCTACTGGTTGAGACCCAGCTGTCCCAGATGAAAGAAGTTCTGCGCTCCCTTCCCGGTCTGTTCTGCAGGAAGACCGGGAGAACTGACCAGGCCATCCACCACGTGGATACAGGGAATTATACCCCTATCTGGCGATCGCCATATCGCGTCTCCTCTGAGGTACAGGGCCAGATGCGCAAGGAGATTGACGAGATGCTAGAACTGGGGGTGATTCATCCCTCTCATAGTGCAAGGGCTTCACCTGTAGTTCTTGTGCCCAAAAAGGAATGGACTACCTAGTTCTGTGTAGACTACAGGGATCTTAATGAGGTTACTGCTGATGACACATATCCCATGCCGTGCATCGATGACCTGCTTGACAGTTTAGGTAAGGCCCAGTACTTGGCCATCATGGACTTCAGCCGAGGATACTGGCAGTTCCCCCTGTCCCCACAGGCACAGGAGCGATCAGCCTTTATCACCCCTTTCGGACTGTACGAGTCCACTATCATGCCATTTGGCATGAAGAATGCCCCTGCCACTTTCCAGAGGATGGTCAACTCCCTGCTGTCGGTATGCGAAGAGTTCGCTACTGCGTACCTGGATGACATCGCCGACTTCAGCTCCACTTGGGAGGAACACCTACAGCACCTGGCGCAGGTGCTGGGCCGGATCCACCGTGCGGGCTTGACCACAAACTGGAAAAGTGTCAGCTGGGCATGTACGAGGTCCAATACCTGTGACACCAGGTAGGTGGGGAAACCCTGAAACCAGAACCTGAAAAGCTGTTCGTAATCACATCCTGGCCAACCCCCCTGAACCAAGTTTCCTGGGCATGGGAGGGGTACTATAGCAAGTTAAAGGTGTTTAAAGTTGGCGGCCGCTCGGGGAATTGTGCTGTTTTATACAGCAAAGACCTGGCGCTAATGCCCGCGATCGGTGCTCGCATTGATCGCGGGCATTAACCCCTCTGGCGCCTCGGTCAAAACTGACCGAGGCACCATTTTGCCGGGGATCGCCGGCACCCGGAGCAAGCTCCGGGGTCGGCGTCCCATTGCTATGACAGCCGGGAGCCTTGTGAAGGTTCCCAGGCCTGTCTTTCATTAACTTCTATTGCAGGCTACTCTATGTAGTCTGCATAGAAGCGCCGTTTTTTTGCAATGCATTAGCATTGTAATGCATTGTATTAGTGATCAGAACCCCTGGGGTTCAAGACCCTAGGGGGTCTAATAAATGCAAAAAAAAATATATAAAAAAGTTCAAAAAAAAAAATATTAAAAGTTCAAATCACCCCCCTTTCCCTAGAACACATATAAAAGTAGTTAAATACTGTGAAACACATACAAAAAGTACAAAAGTGCCAAACCGCCGTTTTTTCACTGTTTTGCCTCTGATAAAAATTTTAATAAAAAGTGATCAAAGCAATAGTAATTCCCCAAAATGGTATAACTAAAAAGTACACCTGGTCCCGCAAAAAAAAGACGCCCTATGCATCCCTGTACACGGACGTACAGTGCCTTGCGAAAGTATTCGGCCCCCTTGAACTTTTCAACCTTTTGCCACATTTCAGGCTTCAAACATAAGGATATAAAATTTTAATTTTTTGGTGAAGAATCAACAACAAGTGGGACACAATTGTGGAGTGGAACGAAATTTATTGGATATTTTAAACTTTTGTTAAAAATAAAAAACTGAAAAGTGGGGCGTGCCAAATTATTCGGCCCCCTTAAGTTAATACTTTGTAGCGCCACCTTTTGCTGCGATTACAGCTGCAAGTCGCTTGGGGTATGTCTCTATCAGTTTTGCACATCGAGAGACTGAAATTCTTGCCCATTCTTCCTTGGAAAACAGCTCGAGCTCAGTGAGGTTGAATGGAGAGCGTTTGTGAACAGCAGTTTTCAGCTCTTTCCACAGATTCTCGATTGGATTCAGGTCTGGACTTTGACTTGGCCATTCTAACACCTGGATACGTTTATTTGTGAACCATTCCATTGTAGATTTTGCTTTATGTTTGGGATCATTGTCTTGTTGGAAGATAAATCTCCGTCCCAGTCTCAGGTCTTTTGCAGACTCCAACAGGTTTTCTTCCAGAATGGTCCTGTATTTGGCTCCATCCATCTTCCCATCAATTTTAACCATCTTCCCTGTCCCTGCTGAAGATAAGCAGGCCCAAACCATGATGCCGCCGCCACCACCATGTTTGACAGTGGGGATGGTGTGTTCAGGGTGATGAGCTGTGTTGCTTTTACGCCAAACATATCGTTTTGCATTGTGGCCAAAAAGTTCGATTTTGGTTTCATCTGACCAGAGCACCTTCTTCCACATGTTTGGTGTGTCTCCCAGGTGGCTTGTGGCAAACTTTGAACAAGACTTTTTATTGATATCTTTGAGAAATGGCTTTCTTCTTGCCACTCTTCCATAAAGGCCAGATTTGTGCAGTGTACGACTGATTGTTGTCCTATGGACAGACTCTCCCACCTCAGCTGTAGATCTCTGTAGTTCATCCAGAGTGATCATGGGCCTCTTGGCTGCATCTCTGATCAGTCTTCTCCTTGTTTGAGATGAAAGTTTAGAGGGAAGGCCGGGTCTTGGTAGATTTGCAGTGGTCTGATACTCCTTCCATTTCAATATGATCACTTGCACAGTGCTCCTTGGGATGTTTAAAGTTTGGGAAATCTTTTTGTATCCAAATCCGGCTTTAAACTTCTCCACAACAGTATCATGGACCTGCCTGATGTGTTCCTTGGTCTTCATGATGCTCTCTGCGCTTTAAACAGAACCCTGAGACTATCACAGAGCAGGTGCATTTATACGGAGACTTGATTACACACAGGTGGATTATATTTATCATCATCAGTCATTTAGGACAACATTGGATCATTCAGAGATTCTCACTGAACTTCTGGAGTGAGTTTGCTGCACTGAAAGTAAAGGGGCCGAATAATTTGGCACGCCCCACTTTTCAGTTTTTTATTTTTTACAAAAGTTTAAAATAACCAATAAATTTCGTTCCACTTCACAATTGTGTCCCGCTTGTTGTTGATTCTTCACCAAAAAATTTAAATTTTATATCTTTATGTTTGAAACCTGAAATGTGGTAAAAGGTTGAAAAGTTCAAGGGGGCCGAATACTTTCGCAAGGCACTGTATAAAAAAGTTACCAGTGTCTGTGATTTATGGTCCATGGTCACGTGATGAATACACAGGTGCTCGTTATGGTCACAGCACTCAGACAACTGTCTGATAACGAGCTATGCACCTATGTATCCATCACATGACCATGGTCAGAATTTTATCCACTAGAAGTAACAGAACGAATGACAGCAAGCAGAGATCTAGAAAACCGTGAGGAATTGATACAGAAAGTATATTGGAAAATTGTATAACTTTTTATTATACAAACAATAACATTTGTTTCTCAATATTGGTCTGAAAGTGGCCCATCCCTTTAACCACTTCAGTACCAGGCCAATTTCTTGTTCAGGACCAGAAACATTTTTGGGTTTTTTGTATGTGCGGTTTTGAGGGCTGTAACATTTTTATCATTTGTGTTATTCAACTAATTTCTACGTCTTTTTTTGGTGACACGTAGGGCTTTATTTTTATGTTGTTTTTATTTCTGCATGTGTTTTAATTTTTTTTTTTATATCTGGGAAAATATAAACAAAAGAGGATGGAAAATGTGTCTGTTTTTCACTTTTAATTTTTTTTTTTAATTTAATAACACAAAGTGCTACTAAAAAACTTTTTAAAATAGTTTTTACTCTCAGTTACGGTAATTTTTATTTTGTATGGTGTCATTGGGGGTGAGGCTAGAACCTGTAATAAGGGCATGTTATTGAACTATTATTATTTTTTATTTTTTTTTACTTTGTGTCCCCTTAAGGTCATAATAGGCCTTTGGGGTCATCTGATCACTTTTTTTTTTGGGGGGTGGGAGGCTGATTTCCCCTGTAACCGGCACTGGTACATTTAGCCCCAGTTGCAGAAGGAATACAGCTTCCTGCCTGTTACTATAGAGCTTATCTGGGTCCTGTAGGACCCAGCAGCTCTAACAGGCTCTGAATCCAGCGGATCACAAGACCGCCGGGTCAGAGGGGAGTCGCATCATGGCGGCACCCATAGCGGTGTATACAGCGCTTATTGAGGACTGTATACACAGCGATCGGGAAGGCAGGGAAAGTAATAAACCTTCCTTGCCTTCTCTCTGGGAGCTCCGGCTGAAGTTACAGCCAGCTCCCCATTTCAGCAGCTGCACGATTTTGTGCAGCTGCTGAAATCTGCTTGGACGTACCATTTCATCCTTGCAGAACAAGGCAACCACCTTCCGGACGTAAAAACCCAATGGAAGTGGTTAAGCCTTACTCACTATTGGATTTGATGTGGATGACTACCATGCTTTTTGCACTCATCTGCTCAACTCACTTTGTATTCTTTAGCGCTATGGTGTGCAGTCCCACTATCCAGCAACACCCATATTTTCCAGCCCACAATTGCCCCTTGGGCGATATGACAATGATTTAAGTGGTGTGAGAGTTAGGAATTATATGCTTGATTGACTTAAGTTCAAAATAGGAAATTGATTTTGATCATCGCTTTCAAGTCAGTGTTTAATCCCCCAACACAAAATAATGTCAACAAAAAGCAAATATATGGTAAATAATATTTATTAATTATTTGGGTGGTATGACTATCTGAAAAATACAGTGGGGAAAAAAAGTATTTAGTCAGCCACCAATTGTGCAAGTTGTCCCACTTAAAAAGATGAGAGAGGCCTGTAATTGACATCATAGGTAGACCTCAATAATGAGAGACAAAATGAGAAAACATATCTAGAAAATCAGAGTCTGATTTTTTAAGAATTTATTTGCAAATTATGGTGGAAAATAAGTATTTGGTCAATAACAAAAGTTCATCTCAATACGTTGTGGAAGAGTGAAGAAATCAGGCGATACCTTTTAGAGGCTAACTGAGTATATTTATAAGTAAGCTTTCAGGAGTACTCGCTCCCTTCATCAGACATGGTGTGATACAAGAACTGAAAATTAACAGATTTTTATACACATGGTTTTCAAAGCATTTTAGAGTCGTTAAAAAAAATTGCAATCTAAGTAGAGAAGTTATTTACAACAGGTCAAAAAAAACAGTCTGGAAACTTGTGGTGCGTGACGGAGGGATCAGTAATTCTTGCTGTTATCTGTTTGCTATCAGGAGGTGATTTGTGTCCCTCACAGTTCATACATAGTGTGATTTGAAGCTGGCATGAATATGGAGTTCAGTTCATGGTTCAAACATAGTGTGACATGAAGCTGGCATGAATATTAAGTCCAAATTGCAGAGTTTGAAATTTTTGCATAAATTTGTACTCCATTTCTTTCCTTTTCTCCTGTGTCTTAAAATGTCCCATTAAAACCACAACCCGCAAATCTTCAATAGAGTGGTTTTCTCCGGAGAAATGTGCGGCCACTGGGAGATCTGTTCTGCTGTTATTAATGGTGGATCTGTGTGAGTTCATTCGTTGACTGAGTCTCTGCCCTGTTTCCCCCACATAGAGGCCTGTGGTGGGACAAAATACGTTATTTATTCTTTGTTGGCAATGACAGAGGTCAAACGTTTTCTGTAAGTCTACACAAGGTTGGCACACACTGTTGCTGGTATGTTGGCCCATTCCTCCATGCAGATCTCCTCTAGAACAGTGATGTTTTTGGGTCTGTCACTGGGCAACTCAGACTTTCAACTCCCTCCAAAGGTTTTCTATGGGGTTGCGATCTGGAGACTGGCTAGGCCACTCCAGGACCTTGAAATGCTTCTTACGAAGCCACTCCTTCGTTGCCCTGGCGGTGTGCTTGGGACCATTGTCATGCTGAGAGACCCAGCCATGTTTCATCTTCAATGCCCTTGCTGATGGAAGGAGGTTTGCACTCAAAATCTCACGATACATGGCCCCATTCATTCTTTCA
The DNA here is from genome assembly GCA_947044405.1 of Leptodactylus fallax. NCBI lineage: Eukaryota > Metazoa > Chordata > Amphibia > Anura > Leptodactylidae > Leptodactylus > Leptodactylus fallax. The sequence continues at coordinate 4,538,898 of CAMRHE010000140.1, forward strand.
TGTACACGGATCAGTCTTCCTGGTTCCTTTGCAGAGAAACAGCCCCAAAGCATGATGTTGCCACCCCCATGCTTCACAGTATGTATGGTGTTCTTTGGATGCAACTCAGCATTCACTCTCCTCCAAACACGACGAGTTGGGTTTCTACCAAACAGTTCTACTTTGGTTTCATCTGACCATATGACATTCTAACAATACTCTTCTGGAACATACAAATGCTCTCTAGCAAACTTCAGACAGGCCCGGATATGTACTGGCTTAAGCAGGGGGACACGTCTGGCACTGCAGGATCTGAGTCCCTGGCGGTATAGTGTGTTACTGACGGTAGCCTTTGTTACGTTAGTCCCTGCTTTCTGCAGGTCATTCACTAGGTCCCCCCGTGTGATTCTGGGATTTTTGCTCACCTTTCTTGTGATCATTTTGACCCCACGGGATGAGATCTTGCATGGAGCCCCTGATCGAGGGAGATTATCAGTGGTCTTGTATGTCTTCTATTTTCTAATTATTGCTCCCACAATTGATTTTCACACCAAGCTGCTTGCCTATTGCAGATTCAGTCTTCCCAGCCTGGTGCAGGTCTACAATTTTGTTTCTGTTGTCCTTCCACAGCTCTTTGGTCTTCACCATAGTGGAGTTTGCAGTGTGACTGTTTGAGGTTGTGGACAGGTGTTTTTTATACTGATAACAATGTCAAACAGGTGCCATTACTACAGGTATTAAGTGGAGGACAGATGAGCCTCTTAAAGAAGAAGTTATAGGTCTGTGAGAGCCAGAAATCTTGCTTGTTTGTAGGTGACCAAATACTTATTTTCCACCATAATTTGCAAATAAATTCTTTAAAAATCAGACAATGTGATTTTCTGGATTTGTTTTCTCATTTTGTCTCTCATAGTTGAGGTCTACCTATGATGTCAATTACAGGCCTCTCTCATCTTTTTAAGTGGGAGAACTTGCACAATTGGTGGCTGACTAAATACTTTTTTTTCCCCACTGTATAGCAGTCCAGATTGTGAAAATGTTCAAGTTCCCTAACTTTTTTTTTTTTTTTATAAAGAAATGCAAAAAATAAAGACTACAGTTTACTACTAACATAAAGGTACAATGTGTCCCAAAAAAACTCTCTCAAAATTCACCATTCTGGTTTACCAGTTTACTTAAAAATTTGCTGCTCAGCTGAGATACATAGTAGAATGTGCTACTCAATACTGCAATTAAAAAATCATGCCGTTCTCAAAGGGACTCTGTTTCCAAACCCTAGAATATCAACCCAACTCAACAGATAGAATAGGGTAACTTCAGTGACGCACCTGACATGAGGCAACCTAAGGCCACAGCCTCAGACAGCGCCTCCTGGCATAAACTGAGGGGCAGCATTTTTTTTAAACGTTCGCTACCTATTGGTTTATTCTAACAGGTGGTGGCCGGTATTTTACTCTCCAAACTCGGTGAGTAAAACATCTACAGCTACCTGTTGGAATAATTGAATAGTTAGCGTCCGAATTTGTGCAGCACTAGGGAAAGTGAGAAAAAACAACATACCGTTATATTCACTTCTCCTGAGCGTCCAATAGTCCCCACCATCCTCTGGCCTGCGTCTGACATCACCTTCCACCCGGGGTCACCACTGAGGCCTATGATTGAACCTCAGTGGTCACTTGGGGTGCGCTAAGCATCATAACTTCATGAGGCTCGATGCACCCCACGTGACCGCAGAGACCTAATTACTGGCCTCATTGGAGATTTCCCCCCCCTCCCCATGGCGCATGACATCAGATGGAGGCCTGAAGACGACATCATGAAGATGCCTAGGAAAGGTTAGACAAGGTGAGTATAAAGTGTTTGCTATTTTTCCTCACCTCCCCTTGGTCTGAAGCCTGAAACTTTTGGAAAATTTCCAGTCTAATCTAAGGCTAACATATCACTATATGGGGACCAAAAAGAAGAGGGCAGTATTATGTGTGGGGGCCTCAAAAGGGAAATTATACTGTGTGGGGATTAGTAAAGGGGGCAATACACTGTGGGAGCCAGTAAAGTGAGTGTTGTACTGGAAGGAGTTCAGTAAAGGGAATAATATACAGCGGGGACCAGTAAAGGGGGCATTTAACTGTGTGTGGACTAAGGGGATTTTGAGACCTGCAAATGGGGGGACATGGCCTACAATTTTAATTAGGGGGCGCCTTTCTATAGGTTGCCTCAGGCAGCAGAGTGACTAGGTTCACCTCTGGGTCACCTATATCAATTATTTTCCCCGTGTGAATTGGTGCCTCCATTGCCTAGATATCACTGTTTTTGTCAATATGCAAATGAGCCATTTGGAGCAAAGAAAGCGTTGCCATAACTCCAAAGAGGTAAGCTGCAATGCCCTCATTGCTCCAAACAAATCATTTGCAAATTGACAAAAATAACAATTTACAAGGGGAAAAAACTGTTTGATTCAGGTGACCCTACTCTGGGCTTTGGTGGCAGTTCCCTTTCAATTGCCAACCAATAATGGTCCACTGGGAGACAAGCCCAAAGTACTTGCGGGCTTGGGTAGTATGTTTAAGCCACGCAGGCTGCTCATATTAGCATGAACAACATGCGGCCTTGCATTGTCCTGTTGAAAAATGGCTCCTGGACACTTTGGAGAGATGGGTGCACCACTGGCTCCATGACTAAATCAATGTAGCACTGTACATTATGCCACCCCTTGCTATATTCCCAGGAGTAGGGCCAGTGTGACAATCTGTTGTGAAGGCCTCTTCATGGTGTTGCCCATGTAGTCTCCATACCAATCTCAGCCTTTCATTGCATTGGTGACAAAAGCGGGACTCAACGCTAAACAAGATAGAGTTGAGCCTCTATTGGCATTTTGCTGTGCACTATGATGCCTTTAAGAATGATGATGTCAGCTCAACCTGTACCAGTATATTGTGGGGGGGGGGGCTGTAAAAAGACAATTACTGTGTGGAGGCCAGTAGAGGAGGTAGCATACTTTATGGGGTCCAATAAGGAGGCAATATACCATGGTGGGGGGTCAGTAAGGGTTGTGGTGTACCTTGTGGGGTGTGAGGAAAGGGGGTCTTATACTATGTCGGCACCAGTAAAGGGGGCCAGTGTACCATGTGGGTGCCAGTAAAGGGAGTGTAATAGTGTGTACACATTTGTATTGCAAGTATATACAAATGTAGCAGATGCAACAGCAGATTTTTAGCACCTAGGGCAGTAGTTCTGGTGTCCTATTAAAGCTATGATTCTCAGATTTTTCTATTCTACCAAGATCGCAGTAGTAGCTATAAAAAAAAAAACATCACTATGTTACGTGTCTACTGTCCTAGTACAGGACATGGGTGCAATTCTAAGGGGCTGATTTACTCCACTCAACCATGCACTTAACCCCCATTCAGGCTACATGTTGAGCATAAATCACACCCCATGGACATGCTGCCATTGCCTACTGTATTTAGTACTAACTGCTGTTCACCAATCAGACGGCAAAACACACTTTTTAAAAGCATTGGATCCGTAGTGTATACAGGGACTGTATTAAAGCAGACACTTTAATAAAAAAAAAAAAAAAAAAAAAGGTTCAATGCGTACAAAAAAAGACAAATTCAAAACAAAAAAAACCCTTACAGGTTACAGTTCTGAGTTGACGCGTTTCCAAGTTGACTCTGGCATAGGGAGGCATGCACAGTACTCTCATTACTGGGCTTGCTGAACCTGAAGACAGAATCGAACGAGAAGGGAAGGCTGTCATTTATCCTGTAGGGGGCAGACCTCAGTGGCAGTTTGGAATGGTAATCTGTAGCACTGACAGAAGCCCAAGGTGCATATTACACATCCCTAAAGCCCTTTTCACTTAAATTACATATTTATAAAATAAACGATTTTCTCAGCAACAAAGCTGCAGTCAGAAGTAACAAAGGCAAATTTGCAAACTGTGCCAGAAGTCCTACAAGCTACTGTGGTTAGCGTAATGTCATATTTTGTGCTGACAGACTCCCTTTAATAAATTATAATTACAAAAATGTTCACCAAATAGAAAAGTAAATAAAACTGTGAAATTGCACTTATACTTTAAAGGGGTCCAAGTTATTTTTTGGAATCTGAATCATTTTTTAAACAGCTGCAGAAGATTGGTAGTTTGAAAAGTGGTTCCTCAGGATGTTATGGACATTTTGATGATAATGGTCTTTGCTGCTGGTGGCAAAGAAATTTCTCCTCACTTGCTGAAGTGCCAGGGCAAAGCCAAATTTGAAAAACTTGCTGTGAGGTACTGAAACTTGTAATATTTACATATATAAAATACATATACTTAAAAAAGGGGGATGAGTGTTATGTTGATAAGGTGGAGATTCCCTATTTGTGAAGTCCCTGACTAGCTTTCTCAGGCGTCATGTTTCTTATCTCACAGAGTTACAAAAACCCTGGTCTTATTTCGTAGTGTCAATTACAAGCATACATCTGAGCTCACCAGCCGCCATGTCTTAACAGGACATTTAGCTTTTATTTTCCACTAAGGAAATGCGAGTTGCTTAAAAATGCCATTTTATGTTAGACAAATGTTTTACGTTTATTATTTTGTAAGTATGCTGCTCATAGATGGTAATCCAGTTCTCTGAAATGATACAGGTACTGTATACTTAACCTGTAAGGTGCATGAATGTTAACACAAATGACGGAGTGCACTGCACTAATTAAGGCTGAGTACACACTTTGCATACTCCTGCTTCAAAGTCACCTGTGGTTAACCTGCTGCGAAATACAGAAGAAGTGTAGTGGATGTTATTATAATAAATCCCACCCACATACTGCAGAAACAAGCCCGCAGCGCAGAGTGTCTTACAAACATGCAGCATGTCAATAATTACTGTGAGTTCACCTGCAGTTTTCAACCTTTAACCACTCCCCGCCTTCCAAACCCCCAACTTTATTTTTCCATTCACAGAGCCATATGAGGTACTTCATGTTTGCAGGACAAATTGTACTTCGTAATGGTACCATTTAATATTCTGTACGACGTATTGGGAAGCTGGGAAAAAAAAAAATTCAGAATGAGTGGGAATTGAAGAAATACTGCATTTGTGCGACTTTCTTACAGGCTTGGTTTTTACGGTGTTCACTGTGCAGCCAAAATGACATGTCACCTGTATTCTATGGGTCAGTATGATTCTGGAGATACCAAATTCATATAGTTTTTGTTACATTTACTCCCATTAAAAAAAAATTCAAAACTTAGCAAAAAAGAAAATTTCTTGTAGTCGCCATATTCTTACACCCGTAACTTTTTTTTTATATTCCGTGTACAGGGATGCATAAGGAGTCTTTTTTGCGGGACCAGATGTATTTTTAGTTATGCCATTTTGGGGAACGTCTGATGTTTTGATTGCTTTTTATTAAAAAATTTTTATGGGAGGCGAAATGACGAAAAAATGGCGGTTTGGCTCTTTTAATTTTTTTTTTTTCCCGCTACAACATTCACCGTATGGGAAAAATATTTTTATATGTTTGTATGACAGGTGTTTTTGGATGTGGGGATGTAAATTTGTTTATTTTTGTTTTTTTATCTTTATTTCTAATCTAGGGAAAGGGGGGGGGGTGATTTTAGGTTTTTATATTTTAGCATTTTTAGGTTTTTATATTTTCTTCTTTACTATTTTATTAGCACCCCCTGGGGCTTGAACCTGGAATCTTCTGATTGCAAGTCCCATAGACTGCAATACAACTGTATTGCTGTCTATGGGACATTCGCTACATTACTACTGAGGCTGGGACCTCCAGACCTCCAGAGGCAGCCAGTGTTAGGGCTCAGAATCACACCCCTTGTCTGCTTCTGCCTGACACCGCCCTCCTGACAGTACAGAGCCTAAATAGCATAAACTATACACAAAAACTAACAGCATTGATTGCTCTGGAACATTGGGAGCTAGAGAAAAAATTCCAACTGTGCTAGAATCAGTGGAGCAGCACCTTATAAGCACTTGAAATGGTGGAGGTGATGAAAGGTTCTCTTTAAAGGTATGTTCAGAATCTGAAGGCGTTTGATACTGATGATGACCTATTCAGTATTAGATCAGTTGGGGTATACTAGCTATACAGTGCCTTGCGAAAGTATTCGGCCCCCTTGAACTTTTCAACCTTTTGCCACATTTCAGGCTTCAAACATAAAGATATAAAATTAAAAATTTTTGGTGAAGAATCAAAAACAAGTGGGACACAATTGTGAAGTGCAACGAAATGTATTGGTTATTTTAAACTTTTGTAAAAAATAAAAAAATGAAAAGTGGGGGGCGTGCAATATTATTCGTCCCCTTTACTTTCAGTGCAGCAAACTCACTTCAGAAGTTCAGTGAGGATCTCTGAATGATCCAATGTTGTCCTAAATGACTGATGATGATAAATATAATCCACCTGTGTAATCAAGTCTCCGTATAAATGCACCTGCTCTGTGATAGTCTCAGGGTTCTGTTTAAAGCGCAGAGAGCATCATGAAGATCAAGGAACACACACCAGGAGCACTTGCAAGCGATCATATTGAAATGGAAGGAGTATCAGACCACTGCAAATCTACCAAGACCCGGCCGTCCCTCTAAACTTTTATCTCAAACAAGGAGAAGACTGATCAGAGATGCAGCCAAGAGGCCCATGATCACTCTGGATGAACTGCAGAGATCTACAGCTGAGGTGGGAGAGTCTGTCCATAGGACAACAATCAGTCGTACACTGCACAAATCTGGCCTTTATGGAAGAGTGGCAAGAAGAAAGCCATTTCTCAAAGATATCAATAAAAAGTCTTTTTAAAGTTTGCCACAAGCCACCTGGGAGACACACCAAACATGTGGAAGAAGGTGCTCTGGTCAGATGAAACCAAAATCGAACTTTTTGGCCACAATGCAAAACGATATGTTTGGCGTAAAAGCAACACAGCTCATCACCCTGAACACACCATCCCCACTGTCAAACATGGTGGTGGCGGCGGCATCATGGTTTGGGCCTGCTTATCTTCAGCAGGGACAGGGAAGATGGTTAAAATTGATGGGAAGATGGATGGAGCCAAATACAGGACCATTCTGGAAGAAAACCTGTTGGAGTCTGCAAAAGACCTGAGACTGGGACGGAGATTTATCTTCCAACAAGACAATGATCCCAAACATAAAGCAAAATCTACAATGGAATGGTTCACAAATAAACGTATCCAGGTGTTAGAATGGCCAAGTCAAAGTCCAGACCTGAATCCAATCGAGAATCTGTGGAAAGAGCTGAAAACTGCTGTTCACAAACACTCTCCATCCAACCTCACTGAGCTTGAGCTGTTTTCCAAGGAAGAATGGGCAAGAATTTCAGTCTGTCGATGTGCAAAACTGATAGAGACATACCCCAAGCGACTTGCAGCTGTAATCGCAGCAAAAGGTGGCGCTACAAAGTATTAACTTAAGGGGGCCGAATAATTTGGCACGCCCCACTTTTCAGTTTTTTATTTTTTTACAAAGTTTAAAATATCCAATAAATTTCGTTCCACTTCACGATTGTGTCCCATTTGTTGTTGATTCTTCACCAAAAAATTAAAATTTTATATCCTTATGTTTGAAGCCTGAAATGTGGCAAAAGGTTGAAAAGTTCAAGGGGGCCGAATACTTTCGCAAGGCACTGTATATGCAGAATCAGCCCTGTTCCTATTTCATTGAATGGGATTGGGGCTACAGCACCATGTGCCACCACAACAGTGTACAGATCTTCTGGTCCGTACAGTGTAGCAGTGGCGCCTATAACTGCAGTTCCACTCCCATACACTCACTTGAATACCTATTATATTGCTTCCGGTGGCCGAAACTGATGATCTGGGTGGGGCCTGGGCATAGGACCCTGAGCAATCTGGTACTTATGACCTATCCTGTGTGGATAGGTCATCAATATCAATACCTTCAAATCCTAGACAACTCCTTTAAATATTCCATAATAAAAACATATAACAAGTATAGAGAACCTCCACAACAACTACTAAAAAAAGAAAATTCTTCTGCTTTTGGTCATGTAAGACTCCAATTAATCTTGCACTTCTGTTTCAAGATGGAATGCTGAGTAATTTCAGACAGGACTCCTAAGAGAGGCAATGAGACCATCCTATCAACCATCCTTTACAGGTGGGGTAAGCAGGACTCTTACTGTCTGTCTTACATGTCTTGTCAGGTTTTACAGTACTCTTTTTTTTTTTTCCTCAGAAATCTTGCTTCAAATAATATAATGAACCTAGCCTCTGTTTGAGAAGACCTATAGAAAGGCACACCCCCTTCCCTCCCCCAAAAAATACCCAACCCAGCCATCTTTGGATATGTGATAGGGCCCCCCTAATTACACTTGCAGATCAAAAAATCCCCTTATTTGGCTTCCACACAGTATAACACCATCTTTACCGACCCCCACACTATATTACCTACTTTACCGGCCCAGACACAGTATATTGCCCCCTTTACCAGCTCCCACACAAATATATTGCCCCTTTTTAGGCCCCCACACATAATATTGCCCTCTTCTTTTTGGCCCCCAAACAGTGATATGCCTTAGATTCAATCTCAAAGCACTATTATACTCTGGGGTCTCCTCCGACCCTAGAGTATAATAAGGGAAGGTCCAGGAGAGGTGAGGAAAAAAAAGAAATGCCTGTGATTCGGCCATTGCAGTCACATGGGGTACATTGAGCGTCATGACATTTGGAAGGAAGAGGCCTGAAGAGGACGTCGGAGAACAACTGGATGTCCAGGAGAACTGAATATAACTGCAAGTCCAGCCACTACCTATTCGATTATTCCAACAGGTTGTGGCTGATGTTTTACTCACTGATCCCTGCTCTTGTCGCGTCTGGCCCGAATGGGGCAGGAGTAGGGATTGGTGAGTAAAATATTAGTCGCTACCTGTTGGAATAAACCAATAGGTAGCAGCCAATTAAAAAAATGCCACCCTTCAGATTGTGCCAGGAGGTGTCGCTCAGATCTCCTCATGGCAGGTGTAGACCTGCGTGCAGCTGTTAGGGCATCATAAATCACCTGACAAGTTCGCTTTAAAGACTAAGGACACCTTTCCACTGATATATTTTTATTTATTTTTTTATTGTTAGGCTACATTCACACTGGCTTCTTTTAGTCCATTCTCCCAATCCGTCATAGGACTAAGAAGCAGACAGAATGATCAATACAAATGGAGAATTCTCCATTTGCATGTCATCATTCAGTCTAATATGAAAAAGAAGATGGAAACTTTATTCAGTCACTTTATTTTCCATTTGAAAAATAAACTAATAAAACAGAAAGTTTCTGTCTTGTTTTTTAACATTCGAGTGAATGATGACAGATGCAGACAGAATGTGGTCAGTTTGCATCTGTCACTCTGTTGGATTTTAGTTCATTTTTCTCATCCTATTATGGATCAGAATAATGGAATAAATGAAGCCAATGTTAATCTAGTCTTAAACTGCCACAAGGAAAATGCAGTCCAGTCTGCAGGTAGAATATTATAAAGCAGGAGGAGATGAACAGATTGCTATACATTTTTTGGGGGAAAGGATCAGTCTAACATTTTATTAAATTCAATCTCTACTTGTTCTGGGATTAGGAGTCCAGTGAGTGGTCCTATTAACCCCTTCCCGCTGTAACTTTTTTATTTTTCCGCTCTCAGAGCCACATGAGGTCTTAATGTTTGCCGAACAAATTTTTCTTCATGATGCTACCATTAGTTATTTTGTACAATGTACTGGGAAGCTGGAAAAAAAATCAGAATGGGGTGGATTTGAAGAAAAAGTGCATTTGTGCAGCTTTCTTACGGGCTTCGTTTTTAGTGTGTTCACTGGGCAGCCAAAATGACATGTCACCTGCATTCTATGTTTTGGTATGATTCCGGGGATACCAAATTTATATGGTTTTATTTATATTTTAACTCCTTAACAAAAATCCAAAACTGCAAAAAAAAATTTTTCCTAAAAGTTGCCATATTCTAACGCTGGTAACTGCATAGGGTGTCTTTTTTGCGGGACCAGGTGTACTTTTTAGTTATACCATTTTGGGGATTTACTATTGCTTTTTATCCAAATTTTTATCAGAGGCAAACAGTGAAAAAACAGCAGTTTGGCACTTTGATTTTTTTTTTGCCGCTATGGCGTTTACCGTACGGGAAAAATATTGTTATAGATTTGTAGACCGGGCGTTTTCAGACACAGGGATACCTAATGTGTATGTGTTTCACAGTATTTAAGTACTTTAATATGTATTCTAGGGAAAGGGGGGTGATTTTAACTTTTAAAATTTTAATTTTTTTATATATTTTTTTTTTTACCTTTTAATTTTTATTTTTTTTTTTTTTGCATTTATTAGACCAGGGGTTCTGATCACTAATGCAATGCATTACAATGCTAATGCATTGCAATAAAACTGCATTTCTATTGCAGGCTACATAGAGTAGCCTGCAATAGAAACTAATGAAAGACAGGCCTGGAAGCCTTCAGAAGGCTCCCGGCTGTCATAGTAATGTGACTCCGGTCCCAGAGCTTGCTCCGGGTACCGGCGATCCCCGGCAAAATGGCGGCGCCCGCGCACTGCCGGTAAAATGGCGCCTTGGTCAGTTTTGACCGAGGCGCCAGAGGGGTTAATGCCTGCGATCAATGCGGGCACCAATCGCAGGCATTAGCGCCAGGTCTCTGCTGTGGAAAACAGCAGAGACCCGGCGGCTATGGCGGCCGCATCTTTAAACACGGCATTACAGTACTATTACAGCGAATGCCGGGAAGGGGTTAAGTGACTGACAAGTATCTCTGTGGGAACACTTAGCCCCCTTGCAGACGACTGTGTGTCTGGTCAGTGTGCTATCCGGGTTTGAGCCACTCATTTCTATGGGCCCGTACACATGACCGTGAATGACACTGTCACGTGTGCAAACCGACAGTCCGGACTGCAAAATATTAAACAGGTCCTATTCCTGTCCGATTTTGCAGCTCTGCTTCCGTAGCTCCTATTCAATGAATGAAAGCAGCTGCAGAAGCACGGCCGGTGCACAGGTGACATCTGTGTATCATCCACGCGTCGCCCATGCCTTTAATTCACGGCTGCCAGTTACCACACGGTTGTCTGCAACTGGCTTTATATAAGGAAGGATGTCGATCATTGACTGGACTATGCCCAGAGTGAATTTGCTAAATCTTTACTAACAAAATTATAAATCAGTCCATAGAGTATGTCATCAGTATGAAAATTTGATTTGGGGCCGGACAACCTTTTTAATGATCAGAGGTAGGTTGCAGTAATTTGTAGAGAAGTTGATAGCAATTGTGGAAGGCCTCAGTGATTTGATGAGTGAGATGTAGACAGTGGTCCAGTGGGGAAAAGACATGAAGTATGAACATACGCACTCTCTGCTTACATAATGAGGACCAACAGCATTTAGCCAAGATGGCCCAGTGGACAAAGTCAGCACACCTGTTCCCTAAACTGTCCTAACTCAGCACCTATAGACCTATACAGGTTTTATGTGTCTGTTTCAAGAGATGAATTTTGGACAAAAGAGATAATGTAGCAAAGTATTCATAAAAGCCCTTAGTGATATCTGTCATGACTTGGGGGTCCTACAGGACATTTTTAAGAAACTACTGCCAGACCTATGGATGCAAATTGGGGAGGGATAGAGTAATAGAGATAATGGCATGGTCTGAAAATTAAACGGCATTAGTAGAGGCCAGACCATGCAAAAAAAAAAAAAAAAAAAGGGAAATGAGGCGGAAAAAATAGTCCAGTCTTAACTGTAGGTGTATAAAAAAAAATGATGATATAGGAATCTTCAAGTGTGTAATCAACTAATGCTCATGTAACACCGCGCCAAGGAATATCATCACAAATGTCAGCACAAATTGGGGCGGAGGGGTCTCTTGAAGGAAGGCCAATTTTTTAAAGAAAAAATGCAGGAGGACCATTTATCTGGGATGTTCAGTCCCATAAATTAAGAGAAATAACTGTTCAGACATGGCATACTTGGACCCACCACAAAGTGATGGGTAGGATGGAAAAAGAGTAGGGAGAAAAAGGTAGAGGAGAAAAGCTAGTTAGAAAACAGAGAGAAAGGAAGCATTACACAGCCCACAGGAAATAAAGAGGCTGCAGAAAAGAAAATGCCTGTAGAGTAGTTCTTAATGCATTAAAGCTGTAAAGTGTGCATGCCACCCAGCACTATTGTAGGGAAATCGCAGTAAACAGAGATCCAGATACATTCCAGATCACCAGCATTATAACAGTCATGAAATAAAACGCACTAACATGAGAACAATTCTGAGTAAACTCCCACTCCGCAACAGACATAGTTTCAACTGGATAGGAAGTAGGCAGAAGAAAGTCTAGTACTTGCCAAAACTCTAACGGTAAATAATATCAATATTAAAAATAACACCCATGTGTAGGGAACCTGGGGAGAGAGGGCCCCATTAACTAATGTTCGCAGTTTCAGGGTGCAACAATTAGGGTGTAGTTAGTACATGAAAGAAGTAAAAGGAAGGAGCAACTATGAACTTGTCCAAAGCCCATCAGTGGTATCAGGAGAATGTCACATCAGGGAATCAGAGTTATCCCAGGGGCATACTAAAAGGTCAAGAATGATCAGCTGGATCCTGTTGAGGGTACAGGCAAGGTCATGCACTGGTACCTCTCGGGTTATCTGCAGTGCAGGGGGCAAAGTCTCATCTTGGACATCAGCTGGCAGGGCCTCTAAGAATTGGAAAGCTCCTTAGAGGTTCACAGGTGATGACGCCAGATAGATCTTGCCCTGCTACAGCACTGGCATTTCATGGACAAGAGGGAATGGGGGATGTGGCACTGGAACCCTGGGTAGGTGAGTATAATTTCTTAGATTTAGTCTTTCCAGTTACAAATTCATGTTTAGAATTATTGGAGCATTATGTAAGAGTAGCTACTTACCTCTTTGTAAAGTTCTAGGTGTATCCATCATGTCTTGAGCAAAAGCAAAGCCTAAAACCGGGCTCTCTACAGAATATATACAGTCACAGAAGGCTCTTGTTCCTATAAGTATTACTACAGCAGGTAAAGGCACACCTGGCCAAAGAACAAATCTGTTCTGTTAATCATCTTCTAATAGGAGGTACTTCAGGAAAAAAAAAACAGGAGCAATTAGACTACACACATAGCTGTGTTATGGCTCTGTTATGTATTCTCAGATTCTACAGTTATATTGCCATCTATCTGTCATCTAAAACTTGCCTCTATCATATGTATGTTCATAAGAATCAGGGGACAGATAGAAAAAAATCACTATAGAATTAGGATTTGTTTGCAGTCTGTTACAAGGGAATCATAATGCATATAGTAAGTTTCTAAAGCAGCTGATAGCCGAAGTACAGTGTTCAGCTATCTCCGGCAGTCCATAGAAATGAATGGAGTAACACCACTAACCAACCACATATCCCATTCAGACTGGGGTGCAAGACACCCCTGTTCTTGTGATCCTTGGAGATCCCATTGGTCAAACCCCCACCGTTCCAAATCTTTGAACTGAAGCGGTCACCTTCTTTACACTGCTCTCTGATTTGAAATGTGTGTCTTTTTTGTGTGACTATGTGGTACATACTTAAATGCTAAGGTTGAAAAGACATATTTCCATCAAGTTCAACCAGGAAATGGGAAAAGGCATGACATTCTATGCATTTACATAAGCATCAATGCTATTTTTCTCTAAAAAAGACATCTAAGTCTTTTGAAGCTGTCAGCTGTTGCTGCTGTGACCAGCTCCTGGGGTAGGCTATTCCACAGATTCACAGCCCTTACAGTGAAGTAGCCTTGTCACATCTTGATAGTAAACCTTTTTTCATCCAGACAGAGGGAATGCCCCTTTGTTTTTTGAGGGGATTTTACATGGAACAGCTTTTCTTGTAGGAGCCATTTATATAGGTTTATCATATCTCCCCTTAATCACCTCTTCTCAAGACTAAACAAATTTAACTCATTTAATATCTCATAATTGAGGTCCTCCATGTCTCCTATCAGTTTTGTGGCCCTCTGTTGAACCCTTTCCAACTCTAGGTTATCCTAGGATATCTGCACCAATGAATTATAAAATGGTAATATTACATCCCTGTTCCGCAAGTCCATACCCCTTTTAACCCCTTTCCAACATCCGCCGTTATAATAATGTTGGGTGCTTAAATAAGTATTATACAGCAGACACCTGGTGCTAATGCCCGTGATCAGTGCCTGGAATGATCCCGTGCATTAAAACCTCTGGCGCCTCGGTCAAAGCTGACCGAGGCGCCATTTTACCGGCGGCGCGTCGCGCCATTTTGCCGGGGATCGCTGGCACCCGAAGCAAGCTCCAGGGCCTGTGTCCCGTTACTATGACAGCCGGGAGCCTTGTGAAGGCTCCCAGGCCTGTCTTTCATTAACTTCTATTGCAGGCTTCTGTAATGCATTGCATTAGTGATCAGACCCCCTGGGGTTCAAGACCCCCTACGGGGTCTAATAAATGCAAAAAAAAAAAATTAAGAAAAAAAAAAAAATTAAAAGTTCAAATCACTCCCCCTTTTCCTAGAACACATATAAAAGTAGTTAAATACTGTGAAACACATACACATTAGGTATCCCTGTGTCCGAAAACGCCCGATCTACAAATCTATAAAAATATTTTTCCCGTATGGTAAACGCCGTAGCGTAGGAAAAAAAAATCAAAAGTGCCAAACCGCCGTTTTTTCACTGTTTTGCCTCTGATAAAAATTTGAATAAAAAGTGATCAAAGCAATAATTCCCCAAAATGGTATAATTAAAAAGTACACCTGGTCCCACAAAAAAAGACACCCTATGCATCCCCGTACATGGAAGTATAAAAAAAGTTATCAGATATCAGAATATGGCAACTTTTTAAAAAAATTATTTTTGCACAGTTTGGGATTTTAGTTAAGGGGTTAAAATGTAAATAAAACTATATAAATTTGGTATCCCCAGAATTGTACTGAAACATAGAATACAGAAGACATGTCATTTTGGCTGTAGAGTGAACGCTGTTAAAACAAAGCCGGTAAGAAAGTCGCACAAATGCACTTTTTCTTCAAATCCACCCCATTCTGAATTTTTTTCCAGCTTCCCAGTACATTGTACAGAATAATAAATGGTAGCATAATGAAGAAAAATTTGTCCTGCAAACATTAAGATCTCATATGGCTCTGAGAGCGGAAAAATAAAAAAAGTTACGGCGGGAAGGGGTTAATAGGACCACTCACTGGACTCCTAATCCCAGAACAAGTAGAGATTGAATTTTATGCGCCATAGTGGCCCCTACACACAGTATTATGCCCCACAGTGTCCCCTGCACACACTATTATGCCCTATAGTGGCCCCTGCACACACTATTATGCCCCATTTTGGACCACCCATCAACAATCATGATCTGAGACCCAGGGGATTATACAAACAAAAAACACTGTTACCTACCTCTCCCTGGCTCTGGCGCACTCCGCACTACTTCGGCCATCTTCAATGTTGGACCAGATCTCGCATGAGCCGGGCCAGCATTGCTACGCATAATGATGCAGGGGTGGCCCTCGTGACGTCACCAAACAGGCCCGAAGCCTGCGGATCATAGGAGAGGTAAGTTACAGTGGTTTTTATGTTCCCTCACCTCCCCTGAGCCTCCGATGCGCCATAGTGGCCCCTACACACAGTATTATGCCCCACAGTGTCCCCTGCACACACTATTATGCCCTATAGTGGCCCCTGCACACACTATTATGTCCCATTTTGGACCACCCATCAACAATCATGATCTGAGACCCAGGGGATTATACAAACAAAAAACACTGTTACCTACCTGTCCGCTCCCTGCTTCACCATTCATCCTCTCTTCCTCTGAAGCTGCAGGCGTGATGTGATGACGTCACTTACATCCCGCCTGCATTTCCCTTAAGATTCGGGACTGAGACAGCAGGGGAGCCAGGAGAGGTGAGTATTAGTGTTTTGTTTTTTTTATTGTGTTGTAGGAGAGGGACATTAAACTGTGGGAACAACTATAGGGGACTTTAACCCTTTCCCTGCCATCTGGCCAGGGTGACTCTCTCTCATCTTTAAAATGATACCAAGATCATCATGATAGCCTTTACAGATCCAGAGCATTCACTGGTGAAAACGATGTTTGGCATTGAGATCCGAATGCAGATCTCAATCCCCAATAGCGTTTTTAACAGCAAATTGCTCCGGATCTGTAAGGGCTATCATGATGATCTTTGTATCATTTTAAAGATAAGATTCTCATATTTAGGTCATCTTCATGGCCCTAAAGGATCCTGAGATATGGGGCTCTAAAGTGTCCTCCCCCCTCCAGTCTCAGGCAGCATCTTAGAGGTGCATGAAGGAGTAAGGAGGGGGAAGGCGCAGAGCTGCAGACTGTAGAGACAATGAGAAATCATCATTGTCTGCACATAACCTGTATGTGATGGGGGTTGGGGGGTAGAAGGGACTTCTGTCCATGTTATCCCCTCTGCTAGAGAGCATAACATACTTTTGATTTCTGATTGTCACATAAAGGGATAATGTAATACCCCTCTGAGCCTAATCAGAGGGGTATTCTTATATAATACCCCTCTGAACATAACCAGGAAGTTTATTGGCGCTGTGACCCAAACACTTACCATCGTTGAGGATGCAACGCCAAAAGAGTTGCACCACTTACACAACACATGCAAAGAGTCATCAATAAAGTTTACATTTGACCCTCTCTCTCTGTCCTGTCCATACCTGATCTTTAAAGAGTAAAATACTCCGACCGCCTCTCTAGTGATATCCATTACACACTAAAATAATAGCAATAGCGATTATCACTAGGGATGAAACATTTCTGATAGGCGGAAAGTTCCATCAGTCAGATAACACATTTTCACCAATTGAATGTCACCATAAAAAAATCCCAGTTTTTGGCAGATGGGTATAATAGCGGGTGGTGATATGGGGGGAGGGGGGGTCAACTTATGAAACCTTTGCACTGAGTCCACCAATGTGTTAAAACGGCCCTGTCCACAACTTGT
The DNA here is from genome assembly GCA_947044405.1 of Leptodactylus fallax. Classification (NCBI taxonomy): domain Eukaryota; kingdom Metazoa; phylum Chordata; class Amphibia; order Anura; family Leptodactylidae; genus Leptodactylus; species Leptodactylus fallax. Next base: position 4,555,930 of record CAMRHE010000140.1, read on the forward strand.
TCTGCTCCTCCCATCCAGTACTTAGCTGCTGCTGGGCAGAAAATTCCAATGACTGAACAACAAAGGACAAAAACAGAATAGAAATAACAAACACAACAGAAAAACATTAGTACAGTTATAACAACATTACACCACACAACCTGTATGCAACAGGTATAGAAGAAAGCATCCATTCAGAACATAAAATCTAGAATACTGCAGCACAGACTCTCAGGCTAAGGCCCCACGCAGCAAATAGCTGCAAAAAAAACGCTGTGAAAAAGACCGCAGCATAGTGTTTTTTTCCGCAGTGTTTTTCACAGAAAGTCTGCAGTTTTCCTTTGTGGACTTTCTGCCTCTACTTTACCTATATGGAAAACGCCAGAGCTTACATAGGTATAATTGACATGCTGACATCCAAAAAGCAAGCATTTTTGAAATTACAGCATTTCCGCTGCAGATTTTTTTCTGCAATGTGTGAATTGAATTAGCCAGAAATCCAACCACTTTGCAGGTAATGTAAAACGCAGCGTTTTCGCAAAGTGGAGCCCTGGCTTTAGACTAGGTTCAAATCAGCTGCAAGATCGAGCAGAATGTTGATTGTTTTCAATGGGAGGCAGATTTGGGACAGAAACTGCCATACATTTGAGGGCAAAATCTGTAGTTTTCCTTTGTTGAATTTCTGCCTCTACTTTACCTATATGGAAAACGCCAGCGCTTACGTAGGTATTGACATGCTGACATCCAAAAAGTAAGCTTTTTTGAAATTACAGCATTTCCGCTGCAGATTTTTTTCTGCAATGTGTTAATCATGTTTCTGAAATTGTTCCACAATTTTTAGATGCAGTTTTTTCACCTTAGCCCATCTTTGCTGATTCTGCCTCTCTAAAATGCTCTTTTTATACACACTCATGTGACTTATTTTAAGATTGACCCTACATGTTTTTCGTTAACCCTGTTTCAATTTTTTTGAGATGTGTTGCTGCAATTAAATGAATTAATTTGTTTTTGTTGTATGTTCCATTATAATAATCTGATATACAGTGCTGGCCAAAAGTATTGGCACCCCTGCAATTCTATCAGATAATACTCAATTTCTTCCATAAAATGATTGCAATCACAAATGCTTTGGTAATATCTTCATTTAATTTGTCGTCAATGGAAAACTACAAAAAGAATTGTCAAAAAGCCAAATTGGATATAATTCCACACCAAACATAAAAAGGGGGTGGACTAAAGTATTGGCACCCTTTGAAAAATCATGTGATGCTTCTCTAATTTGTGTAATTAACAGCACCTGTTACTTACCTGTGGCACATAACAGGTGGTGGCAATAACTAAATCACACTTGCAGCCAGTTGAAATGGATTAAAGTTGACTCAACCTCTGTCCTGTGTCCTTGTGTATACCACATTGAGCATGGAGAAAAGAAAGAAGACCAAAGAACTGTCTGAGGACTTGAGAAGCAAAATTGTGAGGAAACATGAGCAATCTCAAGGCTACAAGTCCATCTCCAAAGACCTGAATGTTCCTGTGTCTACCGTGCGCAGTGTCATCAAGAAGTTTAAAGCCCATGGCACTGTGGCTAACCTCCCTAGATGTGGACGGAAAAGAAAAACTGACGAGAGATTTCAACGAAAGATTGTGCGGATGGTGGCTAAAGAACCTTGACTAACATCCAAACAAGTTCTAGCTGCCCTGCAGTCCGAGGGTACAACAGTGTCAACCCGTACTATCCGTCGGCGTCTGAATGAAAAGGGACTCTATGATAGGATACCCAGGAAGACCCCACTTCTGACCCAAAGACATAAAAAAGCCAGGTTGGAGTGTGCCAAAACTTACCTGAGAAAGCCAAAAACTTTTTGGAAGAATGTTCTCTGGTCAGATGAGACAAAAGTAGAGCTTTTTGGGAAAAGGCATCAACATAGAGTTTACAGGAAAAAAAAAGAGGCCTTCAAAGAAAAGAACACGGTCCCTACAGTCAAACATGGTGGAGGTTCCCTGATGTTTTGGGGTTGCTTTGCTGCCTCTGGCACTGGACTGCTTGACCGTGTGCATGGCATTATGAAGTCTGAAGACTACCAACAAATTTTGCAGCATAATGTAGGGCCCAGTGTGAGAAAGCTGGGTCTCCCTCAGAGGTCATGGGTCTTCCAGCAGGACAATGACCCAAAACACACTTCAAAAAGCACTAGAAAATGGTTTGAGAGAAAGCACTGGGGACTTCTAAAGTGGCCAGCAATGAGTCCAGACCTGAATCCCATAGAACACCTGTGGAGAGATCTCAAAATGGCAGTTTGGAGAAGGCACCCTTCAAATCTCAGGGACCTGGAGAAATTGTGCCGCAACCCAGTCGGATGAGACCGGAGGATGGGAGTAGTAGTGGCGGATGCTGTGCCACCTAGCAGGCCAAGCACGCTCCCAAACGGCTCCAGTCCCACTCCTAGGCCAGACATAGTCGAGGGGGGTCCTGCAGCACTACTGGATGGTGGTGGTAGTAGTTCTTTCCCCCGGGGCACTTCCAGTTGAAGAGGAATCTCTCCTACCTGAGCCGGTGTGGTGTTGGTCGGAAGAGCCCTGATGTTAAAGCAGGCACGACTCAGGATTCAGCGTTGCAGGTAAACCAAACAGCCATTTATTAAGGCAACTTGAACAAAAGGACAACAGCAGCTTCCTGATGGGGGTAGTAGTCCTGCAGTGTCCTAACCCAAGCCTTGGTTCTAGGAGGGTGCCCCAAAGACAGTATAGGCTCCACAAGAAGGCTTCCTCTACTCCACCTCTGTGCCTCTCCCAGCTAGCTATACTGGGGATAGAGTTACAGGAAGTCCTGACAGGGATCTGGTTACCTGGATACTAGGCCCGAATGCGACTCTCCTGTCAGGGTCCTCTGCTGCTCCTCCGGGCACGACACGAAATAAGTCCAGCCACTCGGAAATCTCTACTCTCTTGCTCTGAGCTGTCTTGAGATGAGCCTGGGGCTGATGTTATCCCTCCTGAGGCTGTGGTAGCGGCGGTTGGCCTTCAGTCCAGTCTGGTGGCAGGTCAGCTCTGCACACCTTGTCTGGCTTGCTGCATGCACTGAACTGAACTTCAACCGTCGCCGGGGAGATTATATCTCCTCACAACCCCTCCCAGTGGCCTGTGATAGGCCAGGGCTGAACCCAGTCTGGGTTTGAACACTGCAGGGGGAAACATATAAAGGGAAAGCTGCACATAAATACACTTAACACAGAACAGAACTTACAGACACAAAACCCAGAGGCACACAAGACAAACATATAAAAGCAGTAGCACTCTGGGATGCTGCAATTGGCCAAAGAAGAATGGTCTAAAATTCCAGCAGAGCATTGAAAGAAACTCATTGATGGTTACCGGAAGCGGTTGTTTGCAGTTATTTTGTCTAAAGGTTGTGCTACCAAGTATTAGGCTGAGGGTGCCAATACTTTTGTCCAGCCCATTTTTGGAGTTTTGTGTAAAATGATCAATGATTTGACTTTTTTTTTTTTTCATTCTCTTTTGTGTTTTTTCATTGCAAGCAAAATAAATGAAGATATTATTACCAAAGCATTTGTGATTGCAATCATTTTCTGGAAGAAATTGAGTATTATCTGACAGAATTGCAGGGGTGCCAATACTTTTGGCCAGCACTGTAACCATATTTTATTCATATCACTGCATTCTTGTTTTCTTTACATTTTACACAGCATCCTAACCTTTTTGGAACTGGGGTTGTAATAAAATTAGTTCATGCACAAGAGATGAAACAAACATGTTTCTATTTCTCTTACTTCTATAGCACCATCACATTCTTCAACGCTCTACAGACATTGTCCCATATAGGGCTTACAATCTAAATTTCCTATCAGTATGGCTTTAGGCAGGGTCGGACTGGGGTACCTAGGGCCCACCAGTGGGATTGATTCTAGGGGCCCACCCTACTGCCATATGAAATATCGCCCATCCAGTTTTTGGCATCACCCATCCAGTTTTTGGCCATAACTATTAAAAATATTTAAATATTTATCCCATACGGTGAACGGCGTAGCGGGGGAAAAAAATCAAAATGGCCAAATAGCGTTTTTTTCAACACTTTGCCTCCTATAAAAAATTGAATAAAAAGTGATCAAACCATCAGATCTTTCCCCAAATGGTATCAATAAAAACGTCATGTTGTCCCGCATAAAAAGACGCCTTACCCAGCTCCATACATGTAAATATGAAAAAGTTACAGGTGACACAATATGGCGTCGCAAAAATTTTTTTCTATTTAGCAAAGTTTTTAATTTTTTAAAAGGTATCCAAACATTACAAATACTATATAAATTTGGTATCGCCATGTTCGTACTGACCCGCAGAATACAGGTAACATGTCATTTTTACCACACAGTGAATGCTGTAAAAATTAAACCCATATGAATTTGGCGCAAATGCAGTTTTTCTTCAATTGCACCTCATTCTGAATTTTTTTCCAGCTTCCCAGTACATTGCACAGCATATTGAATGGTACCATTACAAAGTACAATTTGTTTCGCAAACAATAAGCCATCATGTGACTCTGTGAATTGAAAAATGAAAAAGTTATGGCTCTTGGAATGTGGGGAGGGAAAAATGAAAATGCAAAAACAAAAAATGACCCGGTCATTAAGGGGTTAAAGGGGTTTTCTAAGGCTGAGTAATTGATGACCTATGCAATCATCAATTAAAAATTGGAAAGGGATCAGCACCTGTTCACGTGATGTGTGTGCTGCAGCCTCTTCAGTACTTACCAAGCACAGCTCCGTAGTGACTGTGCTTGGTATCACAGCTCAGCCCATTCACTTTAATGGGACTGAGCTGTGATCAGGCCATGTGATTAATGAACATAATGTCACATGTCCTGTGAAGTAGAAGCAGCACTCAGAGAGGGCCACTGCCTCTTTAACCAGCTGAACCACAGGGGGACAAGATGTCAGACCCCCAACAGATCTCCAATTGATGATATTTCTAAGGATAGGTCAGCAATTAAAAAAAAAAAGGAAAGCCCTGGAAAATCCCTTTAAGCTAAGCCCCACATGGCGTCCTGCAGCAAAAAAGCTCTGCTGGAAAAACCACGACAGCAACGCATTGCAGTTCTTCCTGCAGCGCTTTTGATAGAAAGTTCACAGAGGTTTCCTCTGTGAACTTTCTACTTCCATTATACCTATAGGGAAACTGCCGGCATTTCCGTAGGTATAATTGACATGCTGCGATTTCCAAAACGGTTTTGGAAATCGCCGCATGTCTGCAACACGTATATTAACGCAAAGTGGGGATAGGAATTACTAGAATCCCATCCACTTTGCTGTGACTGTAAAACGCCGCTTTTTTTTTCCACGGCGTTTACGCCGCAGGTGAACCGCGGCGTTTACACCATGTGGGGCCCCAGCCTTAAGGACAGAGAAGTGCCCCGACTATGGCTCTTGAAATGTGGTGACACAAGTCCCCACTGACCTATACTTCCTGCACCTGAATCACTTACATGCTCCAGGATTATTACGAGGCCAGAGTCACATGACATGAGTCTATTGAGGGATCCATAAAATCACCAAAAATAGCCTGTTCTATTTCTTGGATCATTCACACAGACGGTTGAAACAATGGTCATGCGAATAGATCCACTAAAATCTATCGGACCGTGTGCTGCTAATACAACAGCCACCACACAGCCTTGGAATCCTGTTGTGTGAATGAGCCCTTAGATCTGTGGAAGTCTGACAACCTGGATCAGCTGCACCAGGACAGCGTGACTCCCAGTAATGATTACATACCAGGAGCCACACTGCTCACTCACTGTACAAAGTGCAGCTGCGGCTTTTGGTACTGTAGTGCTGCCTCATAGACTTCAATGGGACAGTGCTGCAGTACCTAAAGCCACCACTACACTTTACACGGCTAGTGAGCAGCGTGGCTCCTGGTATGGTAACATTACTGAGAGCCATGCTATTCCAATGCAGCTGATCTTCAGGGGGTCCTGCGTGTTGGTACCCTGCAGGTGGTATAACAATATTAGAATGTGGATAATCCCTTTAAAGGGGTTGTCCAGGCAAAAATGTGGGAGAGGTGAAAAAAAAAAAAAAAAAAACATTCACCTGTCCCCGATGCTCGTGTGTTCCCCAGTCCTGCAGCTCTGTTGGCGCATGTCCCCACCACACATGACTGCTAAGGCCAATCCGCAGCCACGGCGAAGGGACCTCACTATCTGTGACGTCCCTGGGTCCCTTCTGTAGGCCGCTGATTGACCCAAGTAGTCACGTGACGGCCTCAGCGGAAGGGAGCTGGGACATCATAGCCAGAAGACAGCCAAGTAGCAGGATCGGACTGCACTGGGAGGACACTGCAGCATCGGAGACAGGTGAGTAGGGTATTTTTTTGTTGTTTTTCACCTCCCCTGGCATAAAAAAATAAAAATAAAAAAAAATTAACAACATATTGACAAAATTATATTGTATTGGGGGTTGGTTAAAAAGGTTATATCTGCCATATAAATAAATAAGCCGTGTTAAATCAGCCCCATAGTATTTACACTGTATGAATAGGATGCATGACATTAAATAGGATGCATGACATTTTTTTTTTTTAACATCATGCATCCTATTTGTACAGTGTAAATACTATTTATTTATTTTTCTTACTTATATAGCGCCATCATATTCCGCAGCGCTTTACAGACATTGTCAGTCATTCTCCCATATAGGACTCACAATCTACATATGACTGTCAATGTCTGTAAAGTGCTGTGGAATGTGATGGCGCTATACAAGTAAGAATAATAAATAAATAAATAAATAAATAAATAAATGGAGCTGATATAACACAGCTTGTGTGCTAAAAAAAAAGTGATGTACAAGCCATTCAAAAAGTAACAATTATTTTGCGCAAGTGAAAATTTTTGCAAAAAAAAAAGACTTTTTGAGTTTTTCACCACTTTTCTGGCCCTGTCATTTTATCATCATTTACTTCAGTTTACTAGTGTTAATGATCCCAGAGATCTACATCAGCAAGGAGCTGGTGTGGAGTTCTGTTTAGGTGCACGGACTCCGGAAGACGCGACTAATTTATGTGTGCACCTCATTATAAATTAGGCGCAAAACTCCGGCAGGTGGAAAACATTGTTTTTGATGAATAAGCCGTAACTCCTGTCATGTGGATCACCGTGTCACCTTGTAACTCCTTCACTTATGTTAGTGAATGGAGTCGCATTGCAACCTGAGGGTCCCAATGCGACTCCATGCACTAATGTGTGAAAGAGTCCCAAGGCGACACGGCGATCTTTGGTTCCATGACGGAAGTTGTAGTGTAGCCATAGCCTTATGCTAGGTTCAAATCCACAGCAAGCTCTCTGTCATACAGGTTCGCCATGGGACCCGAATGACAGAGGCGGACTGTTAACATGGCGGTTACACAAAGACACTGGCAGACCCCATTATAATGAGGTCCGCCGGTGTCCGCCATATTCAAACTGAAAGTGACGGACAGAAAAGTCCTCAGCGGTTTCTGCAACTTAGGTATTGTCATGCTGGAGCCCTAGAGCAGGCACCAGCATAACAGTACAATGGAATATTCGTTTTTGTTTTTTTTTTTTTTTTTTTGGGGGGGGGGACTACAACTCTCAACAGTTCCAGAGCATCTGGAGCTGCTGGGGGTTGTAGTTCTCAGAGGGTCAGTGAAGCTGAAAGATTTGGGGGCAAAATAGGGGGGGAAAGTTGTTTTGTGTGTGTGGTAACTTGTACTTACCTTCACACTGTTGTTCTGGGCTCCTCTGCTGAATCCCGCCGCCGCGCACAGCGTTATGACGTCATTGATGCGTGCAGCAATGCGCTGCAATTTGATTGGCTCCAGCAGCTGTCAATCAGGATGCAGGCTTCAGGAGGCGGGCCCATGACAAGGTAGGGACAGTCTCCCGCCGCTGCGCTCCGCCGGCAGCGGCCATCTTTATGGTAATAAAGTCCGGCCCCTGACCATTACTAATCCACATTTTGTCAATGTAATTGCATTGCATTTACATTGGTAAAATGTGGACTAATAGTCGGGGCCCACCGGGGGGATTCACCGGTTCCCCGGTGGGCCAGTCCGACCCTGGCTTTAGGAGTGTGGGATGAAACCCACATAAACTCCTTGTCCCTGCCTGGATTCCTTGGCTACTAAATGTTGAAATTCCTTCATAGTGAAACATAACATCTTGGCTTCAATGTTTAGGGGACAAACAATACAATACATAACATTTTGTTTAAAAAAAAAAAAAAATAGGGCATAAATCAAGTGCTCATATTTAGAAAGTAAACCCAATAGCACGAAAATTAAATTTACTGATATAAACTAAAAGGCTCTCCGTACTCTCCGTTCACTCAATGACCTTAGACTAACATCCTCTATTATCAGAACCTCCCACGCTCATATACAAGACTTCTCCCGAGTTGCACCACTTCTCTGGAATGCTCTATCCCGGACTATTAGATTAACCCCCAATTTCCACAGCTTCAAGCGTAAACTAAAGACATATCTTTTCAGACAGGCCTATCACAACTCCTAATGTAAACCCTTCTGTAGTTAGAATCCCTAAAACATATCCTCCTCTGTTCACACTCCCGCATTACCTCACAGGATATGATGCCGTATCAGACTAACTTTATATGTCCAGGCACCATCTGCACGTTAAAGGACACGACTGATGACAGCTCATACAGCTTTATATATGTGTAATGACAGTAACCTCTATTACAGAGTCGTCTGACCATTGAACAAGCAATGCTACGTCTGTTGCCGCCCCTGCTACCTCCTGTGTCACCCCCTCTACCTCATAGATTGTAAGCTCTTGCGAGCAGGGCCCTCAGTCCCAGTGTGTGAATTCAATATTTCTTTGTAATGTATCTTTTTTGTCAGTACTTTAATCCTACAAATTGTACAGTGCTGCGGAATATGTTGGCACTATATAAATAAAATTTATTATTATATTATTAAATGGCCCAGGTCAGACCAGAAAACACATTAAAATAGATAATGGTGTATATATATATATATATATATATATATATATATATAAATATATAAGAGGTGGTCTAGTTACAGCCAGGTCTTCCAGGAATCCTCATATATACAGTGCCTTGCGAAAGTATTCGGCCCCCTTGAACTTTTCAACCTTTTGCCACATTTCAGGCTTCAAACATAAAGATATAAAATTTTAATTTTTTGGTGAAGAATCAACAACAAGTGGGACACAATTGTGAAGTGGAACGAAATTTATTCGTTATTTTAAACTTTTGTAAAAAATAAAAAACTGAAAAGTGGGGCGTGCAATATTATTCGGCCCCTTTACTTTCAGTGCAGCAAACTCACTCCAGAAGTTCAGTGAGGATCTCTGAATGATCCAATGTTGTCCTAAATGACTGATGATGATAAATATAATCCACCTGTGTGTAATCAAGTCTCCGTATAAATGCACCTGCTCTGTGATAGTCTCAAGGTTCTGTTTAAAGCGCAGAGAGCATCATGAAGACCAAGGAACACACCAGGCAGGTCCGTGATACTGTTGTGGAGAAGTTTAAAGCCGGATTTGGATACAAAAAGATTTCCCAAACTTTAAACATCCCAAGGAGCAGTGTGCAAGCGATCATATTGAAATGGAAGGAGTATCAGACCACTGCAAATCTACCAAGACACGGCCGTCCCTCTAAACTTTCATCTCAAACAAGGAGAAGACTGATCAGAGATGCAGCCAAGAGGCCCATGATCACTCTGGATGAACTGCAGAGATCTACAGCTGAGGTGGGAGAGTCTGTCCATAGGACAACAATCTGTTGTACACTGCACAAATCTGGCCTTTATGGAAGATTGGCAAGAAGAAAGCCATTTCTCAAAGATATCCATAAAAAGTCTCGTTTAAAGTTTGCCACAAGCCACATGGGAGACACACCAAACATGTGGAAGAAGGTGCTCTGGTCAGATGAAACCAAAATCGAACTTTTTGGCCACAATGCAAAACGATATGTTTGGCGTAAAAGCAACACAGCTCATCACCCTGAACACACCATCCCCACTGTCAAACATGGTGGTGGCAGCATCATGGTTTGGGCCTGCTTTTCTTCAGCAGGGACAGGGAAGATGGTTAAAATTGATGGGAAGATGGATGGAGCCAAATACAGGACCATTCTGGAAGAAAACTTGTTGGAGTCTGCAAAAGACCGGAGACTGGGACGGAGATTTATCTTCCAACAAGACAATTATCCCAAACATAAAGCAAAATCTACAATGGAATGGTTCACAAATAAACGTATCCAGGTGTTAGAATGGCCAAGTCAAAGTCCAGACCTGAATCCAATCGAGAATCTGTGGAAAGAGCTGAAAACTGCTGTTCAGAAACGCTCTCCATCCAACCTCACTGAGCTCGAGCTGTTTTCCAAGGAAGAATGGGCAAGAATTTCAGTCTCTCAATGTGCAAAACTGATAAGAGACATACCCCAAGAGACTTGCAGCTGTAATCGCAGCAAAAGGTGGCGCTACAAAGTATTAACTTAAGGGGGCCGAATAATTTGGCACGCCCCACTTTTCAGTTTTTTATTTTTTACAAAAGTTTAAAATATCCAATAAATTTCGTTCCACTTCATGATTGTGTCACATTTGTTGTTGATTCTTCACCAAAAAATTTAAATTTTATATCCTTATGTTTGAAGCCTGAAATGTGGCAAAAGGTTGAAAAGTTCAAGGGGGCCGAATACTTTCGCAAGGCACTGTAAAGGGTAATGATGCAAAACACCCCAATATAAGGGAGTCAGAGAAGAAAACACAGGAAAACCTCAGACCACATAATCAGATCTGCTTAGCCCTCAGACAATGGGATACTTAAACAGGTGAAAAGCAAATTACCACCTGAACACACACACTTAGCAGGACAATTGGCCATTTAGATAAAGTGAGCTAGACAGGGTAGCAAACCCTAAAAAATGGGTAACCCCGCTAGTCCCCTTCAGTAAAGCCCCTCAGGGTGATCTGATTATGTGGTCTGAGGTTTTCCTGTGTTTTATTCTCTGATTCCCTTATATCAGGGTATTTTGCATCATTACCCTTTATATATGAGGATTCCTGGAAGACCTGGCTGTAACTAGACCATCTCTTATATATATATATATATATATATATATATATACACACACATATACAGTGGGGAAAAAAAGTAGTCAGCCACCAATTGTGCAAGTTCTCCCACTTAAAAAGATTAAGCCGGCCTGTAATTGTCATCATAGGTAGACCTCAACTATGAGAGACAAAATGAGAAAACAAATCCAGAAAATCACATTGGCTGAGTTTTAAAGAATTTATTTGCAAATTATGGTGGAAAATAAGTATTTGGTCAATAATAAAAGTTCATCTCAATACTTTGTTATATATCCTTTGTTGGCAATGACAGAGGTCAAACGTTTTCTGTAAGTCTTCACAAGGTTGGCACACACTGTTGCTGGTATGTTGGCCCATTCCTCCATGCAGATCTCCTCTAGAGCAGTGATGTTTTGGGGCTGTCGCTGGGCAACACGGACTTTCATCTCCCTCCAAACGTTTTCTTTGGGGCTGAGATCTGGAGACTTGCTAGGCCACTCCAGGACCTTGAAATGCTTCTTACGAAGCCACTCCTTCGTTGTCCTGGCGGTGTGCTTGGGATCAATGTCATGCTGACAGACCCAGCCATGTTTCATCTCCAATGCCCTTGCTGATGAAAGGAGGTTTGCACTCAAAATCTCACGATACATGGCCCCATTCATTCATTCATTTCTTTCTTCATTCTTTCATGTACACGGATCAGTATTCCTGGTCCCTTTACAGAGAAATAGCCCCAAAGCATGATGTTGCCACCCCCATGCTTCACAGTAGGTATGGTGTTCTTTGGATGCAACTCAGCATTCACTCTCCTCCAAACACGCATAGCTTCGCTGCCCTTAGTAAACTTGCCAAGCATCTCTCCTCCATGCATCTTGTAGATGTATGGAGGGCCTTTAACCCCGACAGTAAGGACTATACGTTTTACTCTAACCCACATAAATCGTACCAGCGTCTGGACTACATCTTTCTGCTCCAGAAACAGCTAACTTTATCCTCTTCTCCCACCATTGGCCTGGAGACTTAATGAGACTCTGCTCTGCTCCCACGACTCTCGTCAGGCTGTCTCTAAAGCACTCACTGACTATTTCAATGAAAACACTACATCTGACGTACAGCCTTGTGTTATTTGGGAGGCCCACAAATCCGTGATCAGAGGAGTATTCATTAGTCTCAGTTCTCACGTTAAGAAAAAACGTACTAAAGAAATTGATGACTTACTTGCTCGAATTGCAATCTTGGAAAGTCAACATAAGCGAGCTGCGGCTCAGGGGGCTCTTTCAGAACTGATCTTGTGCAGAGAACGACTTAAAGACTGCCTGAACCTAAAAACTGCTAAAGCCTATCTGTCATCCTCCCATAAGTACTATATGCATGGTAACAAGGGTGGGAAACTGATGGCATATTTAGTTAAAAAAACGACGCAACCAAAGCTTTGTAGTGGAGATTACTTCCCGATCAGGCTCTAGACTAAAAGACACCCCAGACATAGCTTCTGAATTTTGAGCGTTCTATCAGAAACTGTATAACCTTAGACCTGCTGAGACCCCTCTTGAGCTACAAGACCGCTCTACTAAAATCCGATCCTTTTTGCAATCTCTCTCCCTCCCATCGCTTACTCCCCAACAACAAGATGCCCTTACGACTCCTTTTACACTGTCAGAACTACAGTCTGCACTCGCCGACACCCCTCTGGGGAAAGCTCCAGGCCCCGACGGCCTCCCAGCCTTTTATTACAAACACTTTAGCTCTATTCTTCTCCCCCATTTTCTCCAGGTTTGTAACTCTGTAGATGAAGCCCACTACTTCCCCCCCCCAAGCCTTGGAAGCCCACATTTCTATCATTCCTAAGGAAGGCAAGGACCCGACACAATGTGGTAGTTACCGCCCCATCTCCTTGTTAAATGTAGATGTTAAAATTATACGCCAAGTTAGTAGCTAACAGATTAAAATCATTTCTACCCTCCCTGGTCCACCCAGAGCAAGTGGGGTTTATAACGGGCAGAGAAGGTAAACATAACACCCAACGAGTGCTCCACTTGATACAACATGCCCAACGTAAAATGACCCCCTTGGTACTTCTTTCAACAGATGCGGAAAAAGCCTTTGATAGGGTAGATTGGACCTTTATGACAGAGACACTACGGTATTTTGGCATCCCACACATGTTTGTCCAGAAGGTCATGGCTTTGTACTCCAGACCTAGCGCTAAAATTAGAGTTAATGGCTGCCTCTCCTCCTCGTTTGATATTAAAAACAGTACCAGGCAGGGATGCCCATTATCCCCCTTACTCTTTGTTCTGATCATTGAAACATTAATTCAGAGTTTATGACATGACTCTTTGCTGAAAGGTTTGGTTACTGGAGGGATATGTCATAGTACGGCCGCATTTGCAGACGACCTTTTAATAATTCTTACCTACCCAACTGTTGCATTACCTCACATAGATACGATCTTTACGGCCTTTGGTATCTTATCGAATTTTAAAATTAATACCACAAAATCTGAAGCCCTATGTGTCTATTGCCCCCCTTCGGTTAAATCTGACTTACAGGCTACCTCCCCATTCCCACTGCGACATGACTATATTAAGTATTTAGGATTAACTTTAACACCCTCACCCAGGCGCTGGTATGATTCTAACTATGGCCCTTTGCTCTCCAACATCAAATATCTATTAGAATCTTGGCAGGCCCAATATATCTCATGGATGGGTAGAACTAATCTATTGAAAATGACGATTCTACCTAAGATTTTATACTTATTTCAAACCCTCCCTATCCCTCTTCCACTAACATTCTTCTCCTCCCTCCGCAGAATGTTTTCAAAATATGTCTGGCATAACTCTCGCCCTAGAGTGGCGTTCCGCACTCTTACTAGACCTAGGAAGTTGGGTGGCATGGGTCTACCAGATATAAAAACATATTATCATGCAGCACAACTGGCAAGGACCATTGATTGGTTTCAGAGCGATAATGCGAGATTACGTGTGTCAGTGGAGGAAGCCACTATAGACTTCCCCCTTACTGCGATACTATGGCTTCCCCGCCAAACGGCTAAGCAGATCCTCACCTTTAATGTATTAACGTTGGCGGTCTATGACTCATGGCAATGGGTACGGAGACTGCTTCTTATGGCAACAGGTCCTTCCCCTCTCATGTCCGTCCAGGATTTAATTCTATCGGAATCCAAGTTTATAGAATCGGCCCCAAGAGTGCCGAAACATGTCGGGCGATTACCCTACGACTCTATACTGATTGATGGGGCCTTCCCTTCTTATTTTGAGTTCACCCAACACTTCCTCCCTACCCATACCAATTTTTTAACGTACCAATCGATTAAAACACTGTACCTGAGAGCCCTGAAGCAGAAACCTGACAATCGCACAACTACATGGCTAGAACAGCTTCTACTCCGGAAGCAAATTACACCAAGACCTTTATCTACTTTCTACTCCAACCTCCTGAGCGAACTAGGGACAGAACTCCCCTCATATGTGCGAAAATGGGAGGTAGACCTTCAAATGTCCCTTACTCCTGGAGAAATATCATCTATGCTCAAGCGATCCACAGGGCCTTCCAGATGTGTGCGCTTGCAGGAGTCAAGCTACAAACTGGTCACCAGATGGTATAGAACGCCTACTGTAGTCCACAAATTCTCTCCGGAGGTATCCCCCTTGTGCTGGCGTTGCCATAAGTCCGCAGGTTCCTACCTGCATATTTGGTGGGAATGCGAAAAAATAGCCCCTTACTGGTCACTAGTTCAGCAGATACTGAACCAGGTTTGTGGATTCACTGAACACCTGTCTCCTGTAGGAATTTTCTTGAATTTATGGCCCACTTCCCCGCCTAGGTCCCACAAGCGTCTTTGGCTTCAACTGGTAACTATCGCCAAATCTATGATCCCTCTATACTGGGCATCCGATTCCCCCCCTCCAGTATCCCACTTTCTGAGGAAAGTATCTCAAGTTGCACGGATGGCGGAACTTTCCCACTTAGAACTTCATACCTACCAGAAGTTTTGCGATATTTGGGCGCCTTGGTATGAGTTCTCTAAAGACACTACTAAGACACATTTGTGGGAACCTCCTGTTTAACCAAATAATTTACTGAGACCCTTGGCCTTTCACCCTAAGTATTTTTTTGTATCTTCTCAATGCTAACGTTCCATTAATTATTGTGTTATTCGTCAATCATGATATGTAATACGCCAGCTTATCCGATTGTTTACTTATTGATTGTTGTGCCATGCACATTATATGTTACTGTCTATATTCATTAGTGATATTTGAAAGTCTAATAAAAAGATAATTAAGAAAAAGAGTTCTACTTTGGTTTCATCTGACCATATGACATTCTCCCAATACTCTTCTGGAACATCCAAATGCTCTCTAGCAAACTTCAGACGGGCCCGGATATGTACTGGCTTAAGCAGGGGGACATGACTGGCACTGCAGGATCTGAGTCCCTGGCGGCGTAGTGTGTTACTGACGGTAGCTTTTGTTACGTTAGTCCAAGCTTTCTGCAGGTCATTCACTAGGTCCCCCCGTGTGGTTCTGGGATTTTTGCTCACCATTCTTGTGATCATTTTGACCCCACGGGGTGAGATCTTGCGTGGAGCCCCTGATTAAGGGAGATTATCAGTGGTCTTGTATGTCTTCCATTTTCTAATTATTGCTCCCACAGTTGACTTCTTCACACCAAGCTGCTTGCCTATTGCAGATTCAGTCTTCCCAGTCTGGTGCAGGTCTACAATTTTGTTTCTGGTGTCCTTCCACAGCTCTTTGGTCTTCACCATAGTGGAGTTTGGAGTGTGACTGTTTGAGGTTGTGGACAGGTGTCTTTTATACTGATAACAATGTCAAACAGGAGCCATTACTACAGGTAATGAGTGGAGGACAGAGGAGCCTCTTAAAGAAGAAGTTACAGGTCTGTGAGAGCCAGAAATCTTGCTTGTTTGTAGGTGACCAGATACTTATTTTCCACCATAATTTGCAAATAAATTCTTAAAAAAAATCAGACAATGTGATTTTCTAGATATGTTTTCTCATTTTGTCTCTTATAGTTGAGGTCTACCTATGATGACAATTACAGGCTGGCCTCATCTTTTTAAGTGGGAGAAGTTGAACAATTGGTGGCTGACTAAATACTTTTTTTTCCTCACTGTAAACAACATTTGTTTTGAACTATTTTGTTAGTGTATTTCTATGACACAAACTTTAACCTTTTATAAATATTGGAAGGCTTCAGTTTTGTTCAGAACCATAAAAGCCATAGCTGTATTTTTGAAAGTATTTAAAAAATTATTATGTTGAGGTCATCAGTAAGGTAATGATGTCCTTGTCACACAGTTGTTCATGGCTTATAATTCATTCTCATATCAGTATGACAGCCCCACTAAGAGCAAACTGGCAAATCTCTGTTTGATCACACATTATTATCTAGCATACAGATATTTAGACAATTGCTATGTGATGAAACAAGAACATAAAAAGGACATCAACAAGAACACTTAGGCTTTGTGAATCCCACAGTAAACTGAATGACCAGTCTGATCCTGTGTGTAAAAACTGGACACTGCAGTCATGTATTTGCAGATCACCGTGCAGAAGTCAGAGTGAGAGAAGGACAGAGCAATTCAGGATTAACTTTGAAATCCTCCACTTTAAAGAGCTTATTGCGGGCGTCTGATTCCAGTGTCAGGAGATCCTGGCAGCAAAGCTATGGGATTAGGAGCAGTTGGTACCTGTCACATTGAATCAGCATGTTGCTGGGAATGGCACAACAACTGTCAGAGCGGCAGGGTGCTGTTCCTGCCAAGGGGGTAAAAAAAAAAAAAAAAAAATCAGTTTAGTAAACTATTATAATCAAAGAATGGAGAACTGATTAGACTGCTGAAGATCCAAGCATGGTCATCTCTTCTGTAAGCAAATGGAACTTCATATAGCACATGCTGTTGCTCTCTACCTATTACTAATTACTTCAGGATTGTCTATAAATAGCATGTGATGATGCAATGGTCTAAATCTTTGACTTTCGAATCATGACCTGGGAGTGCTTATGTTGTAATGCTTGAAAGAGTAAAGCAATAGTTGTGTCTAAAATATAGAACAATTGTATCAACTTTCAAGAAGAACAATTTAAAGGACAAACAGATTTCATATAGTCTATAACTATTTTTGATCAACTTAAAAGATATTCATATTGTGATACAATATTTAGCTCCAAAGCTTTAATATCCCCTTGCTTTATCCTTAAGCTCAGAGACCATAATGGGATTTCTTAAGTCAGGTGATGACTAGAGATCTTACAGTCAAAGAAGCTCATCTAACAGCAATCACAGAAAGAGAAAGGAAGAAGGAAGAAGACATGCACTAAAAGACAGGATGAGGCCACACAGAAAATTCTATCCTGTATAAAATATGAAAGCAAATATCTAAAAAAGAATGGAAAGAGAGAGGTAAGGTATACTGAACACAGAGAACAAGGTAAAGTGCAATAACTGAGAAGCTGGAATTTAAGAACAAAAAATTTAAAGGTGATACTCCCCTGAAAAACAACATACACCGATATCGACAAAGACAATAAGGGACACAAGGACATCAAAGTGGAAAATAGCAGGACATCGTGGAGGGCAGGGAGGATCAAGAAAGAAGGTTGCTTATACCCATTTCACAGGCAGTGGAGGATAACAGGACAAAGAGTGGAGCTACAGAAATGGGAAGTGGAGCTAGTGCAGAAGACAAAGAGCTGGCAAAGAGATCTAAAGAGCTAGAGAAAAAGCTACAAGAAGATGCAGCAAAAGATGCAAAGACAGTAAAACTACTACTGCTCGGTGAGAAACACTGCATTTAATGGTGATAGGTCATTGATGCACAATAGAACTGGCGAAGATGGTGCTCATGAGTTTAGATTAGGCTGGGTTCACACATTGCTTTTTTAAATTGTAGCAATGCCTTACACATGTTTCTGTACATTTCACCAGAAGGGTAATGGTCACTAAATTAAATATCTTTAGTTTACTGGCATAGTAAAAATGTGCTACTCATTACTGCAAATAAAAAAGCATGCAGTTCTTAATTTAAAAAAAGCACCATGTAAACCCACCCTAAATTAGATACAAGATAAACAATTGGATACAATTTATAATGACAATTCTTAGTGACATATAGCGAGACACCTATGACATTCTGATTTCCAAAATGTCATTAGCAATGTCAGTGAATATGACACTATTTGAAACAATTTTTTAAATGTATGTCAGTTGTGTATAATTGTGGCTAGTCTTCCAATAAATTCCAGCATGACTTTTCTGCTGTCCAACCCATGAATTGGGCACAGCTTTTGTCATGTTTTTTTTTTTTTTTTTTTTGTCATGTACAAAAAAACTGTACAGCAGTCATGATGAACTCTAATACAGACATGATTACTCAGTATTCCTCTAGTGGGGACTGTACAATGATTAGATTATGTAACTATAACAAGAATAGCATCTGACAGTCATTAGATTGAAGATTTTGTAATGTGATTACATTATGAATAATTCCAGTGCATTGGCAAAGTCCTTTAAAACATCACTCATGCTAACTATTAAAATACTTGCATGAACAATGCATTTTAACCCATTCTTTACTAAGTATTATTGTATAAGACCTTTTGGACATAGATAGATGTCCATACATAGATCTTAATAGAGAAAAAAATAAAGAAATTCAGACCTTTTGGGCCCTCTAACCCAATGTGTATCACAGTTTAGACATAAACCTGACCTTAGTAAGTTTTAGATAAGATGGACTAAAATAAAGTACTGCACATCTGCAATGTAAATGTCATTGACATGTCTAGTTTGTGATACAAAAATCACTGTGCACAGCTGAAGTTCTACCTTTACAAATCTACCCTTTTGTCTACTTTCAGTTGCTTTTGACTTTCCCTCCAAAACATTCATGCTATTGCTTGTGCCCTCTTGTTTATCTTTACAGCACATATAATATACCAAACCAGTGAAATGGTACTTTTACTGCTACTTTTTCATTGGCAGATATGGAAATAATAGTGGTCCGATTAGACACTGGGTCTTGCCATAAAGGTTTTTCCTCCCTGACCTATAAAGACTCTCAGAGGCCATTTTTTGCTGATTGTTGACTGTAAGACATGCCTCTGACACACTTGACAACATTTTGCCCCTTTTAACAGGCCTCGAGAGGAGGCACATCATTGGCCTGAGAGAAGCAGGATGGTCATTTAGAAGACTTGTCCACCTTTTAAACTGTCCTGACCTAGCTGTTGGGAACACACACAAAGCAAACAGGCTCTGCCAGGCCTAGACGAAACCACCAGTAGCGAGAATTGTTTCATCCACTGACAAGCTAGCAGCTCCCACAGTTTTCTTGTCAACGGTCCAGGTACCTTCATTACGCACCCATCTCTGCACATACATTTTCCAGGTGCTTAGCAGAAGGAACTTTGGTATCACAGTGCCTTTTACATTTCCTGTCATTGACAGACAGCCACCTGGACTACTACAGACTGCTACCAAATCTTCTTTAGTGCCAAATCCCAGTTCTGTTTAGAATCCGACAATGGTTGAGTTTAAGTTTGGAGTCTTGTGGAGAGCTCTTCAATTCTGTCTTTTCCGTGTTACCTCTCATGGTAGAGCTTTCAACTGGCATTTTTCATCAGGATAATGCTCGCACATGACCAGCAAGAATTTCCCAGGGATGTCTCCGCCAGATTGCAACACTTCCTTGTCCTGTCTGGTTGTCAGATTTATCACCAATAGAGGATTTATGTGACAGGCCTGGCAACCTACAAGTGTGCAGGATTTGCAGGCCTAGCTGCAACATCTGTAGGCAAATTTGCCACAGGACTCTATGCAAAATAAACTGTATCCTTGTATCCCCAACTGTTTCTCATCTTGTATCAAGGCTAGATGGTACTAGAGCCTTCTTTCAACTATACAGTTTTACCCAATAAACTTATTGTATGAATATCTATGCCATTGCCTATGGACTTTTCAGAAGAGAATAATCCTTGAAAACATCTATGCTATTTATTTCATGGGCAAGAAGGAAATTCAACAGTATGCAACTCACAAACATGCTTAGGCTAAAACCCCACGTTGTGGAAATGCAGCTTTTTTTGTTGTGGATTGTGTTGCGGTTTTTTGAGCCAAAGTCAGGAGTGGATTAAGCAGAAGTATAAGAACTTCCTATATATTTCCCATTCCTTTTGTAGACATTTTTGGCTTTGGCTCAAAAAAAACGCAACAAAATCTGCAACAAAATAAGCTGCATTTCCGCAAGTGGGGCCTCAGCCTAAAACAGTATCACCAGCAAATAAAAAAAAATGTAATACGTAAGTTACACATAAGATAGAACATTTACATTTTTTTGTTAATGCCAGGGGTAATAAAAAAAAAAGGTCAAAAGGTTCCTAGCTAATAAGTATCTCTCTTTTTATTGAGATCATTAACATTTTGTAATATTTGCTCTATGTATCTTGTAGTTTGGCACTTAAGGAAAAAGGCAACCAATCATACACTACCAACTTCTAAGCAAGGAAACTGCCAACTTCTAAACTGCACTCCTTTCACTCAAAATATTTAATCTTACCATATATAACATAAAAATAATGCTGGTTTCTCTACAGGTGCCGGAGAGTCTGGAAAGAGCACTATTGTGAAGCAAATGAAGTGAGTAGAAAACTATTTAATACATAATGGTTTTTATATACTTTAAACTGCATATAAATTACCATGCTTCTTAATTTGACATCATCTGGCTCTTAAATGAGTATTAATAACTATTCAATAATAATTTTATTAACTAATTTTCTTGAGGATTATACACCAAGATGGATACACAGAGGAAGAATGCATGGAGTTCAAGTCAATTATATATGGCAATGTGCTACAGTCAATCCTTGCTATAATCCGTGCTATGTCCACTCTTGGTATCGATTATGCTGACTCAAGCAAAGCGGTAAGTTAGTGTTACTGCACTGTCAACACATTTTACATAAATCAAAAGTGCAGAGAAAAATGCCTCTTACTCCATTCATCAGGTTCCTTTTCCTTCTACCTAATCTGTTTAAGGTCAGGGCCCAACGTGGCAGAAATCGTGGCGTTTTACAGTCCCTGCAAGGTGGATGGGAACACATTGTGGAAAAATATGCACAGTAGACACACTGCGATTTCCAAAACTGTTGTGGTTTTGGAAATCACAATATGTCCATGTCAATTATACCTACGAAAATGTCGCTGGTTTCAGCAGAGGTTTCCTTTTTTCCTGTGAAAAGCGCTGCGAGAATAAACGTGATGCGTTACCACTGCGTTTTTCCCGCAGCACTTTTTTTCTGCAGCTATTTGGGGCCTTAGCCTAAATCACATTTATTTCTTTATTAAATCTGTTTTGGGGAGAAGTTGGACTGTCAGTTTGCTGAAGGCTTAAATTACATGCTACTTTTTGAAGTCTATGGAGAGTGGAGGGAGAGACATGTCAGAGGCACAGAGATAAACAGACATGATGCTGCTGCTAATAATAAGTTTTCTTCCTGATCCCATGTGTTTCATTCACATCAATATTGCTGAGCACTTGAAAACTAGAGAAAGAGGATCAAATTCTCCTCAATTTTCTGTACTGAGTGAGTCCTGCGAAAAGGAAAATTTAAGAAAATACAGAATACAAGTTAAATAACTGCCAGAAATCGCACTACTCCTCATTTATACACACACGAAAGCTATTTTTAAAAGTCACTTAAAAAGACAGGTACAATTTAAGTAATGCAATACTAACAGCAGTTTTGAGTTTAGAACACTAAATACAATTGGCCAGGTGTATATGTTAACAAAATGTGATACATGTGAGATAATAATATAGATAAGAAAATTCGTTCACACTTTGCAGTTTTAGTCAGTTCTGCTTTTTACTGTATATTAAAAAATGTGTGCTACCGTGTAAGTATACTTTTATTTATTTTTGCATAAATCAATTTTTTTCAAGTGAAGGTAACCAACTTTGTATTATACTTCATTAAAGAAAAGTGCCTGAGTCTAAGTATTTCTCCTGTCTTTACCTCTTATGTGATTGCCTTTACTCCATACACAAAGCAGATCAGTTTACAATGGGCTCTATGGAGAAGGGAAGGGGAGAAGAAGAAGAAGAAGGAGAGACAGAAATATGAGGCTGTCTACAGCATTAAATAGTAATTCCCAGCTGTCTTTCTCCATAGAGTTCCATTGTACAGATTTGATCAGTGGCAGAAGGAGGCAAATATCTAAAGAAACAGGCACTTTTGTTAAGTATATTACAATGCCTGCACTATGGAGTTATGAAAAAAAATAAATAAAAGTATGCTTAGTTATGCTTTGAACTGCATCAAAACTCTAAAGTACCTGGGAATTTTTTTGGATTGTTAAGGGCTTATTCACATGACAGTGGCATTTTTCACAGACCTAAAGGCCATGAATGTCTGTTTTTGATGGCCGTTTTTCATCCATTCCACATTCGTTTTTAACAGAACTTTCAAAAACCGGATGCATTTAATTTTTTTTTTTTTTAACTGATGTAAAACATACGTCAATTCATTTTACATCCATTAAAAACAGATGCTTTGATTTCTATTCGGTCTGTGTGTGCATCAAAACAGAGATAGAACATGTCAGTTATTTTGATGACCTTAAAACAAAAAAAAAAAAAAAATGGTTTGTCAAAAAAAGCAGACATGTGAATAGACACATTGAAATCAATGTTTTCTCAAAACGTATGTGTGACATTACAAAAACGGACATTTCCCACTGGCTTCCTAATTTCAATGTGGAAGAAAGGGGAAAAAAAAAAGGATAATTTCCATTTTGAATTAAAAAAAAAAAAAAAAAAAAAAGGAGCATGTTACAGTCTCTGTTCTTAGGCACGTTATGTTTGCAAAACTCTTTTGTGTTGTTTTCAGTATCTCAAATACAGTCTAAGACAGGGGTAGGCAACCTTTTTTGTTCGGCGTGCCGATTTTAATTAAAAAAAAATCAAAGATAAGGTACTCTGAGTGATGGTCAGTAATTGTAAGTCTGATGACCCCTAAACTAAAGTCATATACCACAAACCATAACACAGAAGTGCTGCCACAAGATGCTTTAGGACACATGGGTTTACTGCTATTTCCTGGGACGCTCCTGTACTTTCCGATTAGAAGCAATGAAAGTCCATGTGCAGCCCCCAATTAGTGGTAAATGTATGTGTCCAGGAGCACCGTATGGCAGCATCCTTATGGTGAAAACACACTATGTATCTGGATGCAGCTATATTCTTAGGCCACTGGAACTTTTACTTCGATGTAAAACTGCGTTCACATGGTGCATTTTTGCACAAAAAAAAAAAAATGCCTGAGTTTTCTGTGCAAAATCACATCCTTAATACAGAAAACACACCGTTATACAGAATAATGTCCCATAGCGGCCCCTGCACACTGTATTATGTCCCACAGCCATAGCGGCCCCTGCACACAGTATTATGTCCCATATTGGCCCCTGCACACGGTATAATATTCTAACTTTTATAATATTCCAATTTTCGCCATTCACTAACTATTATTATACTGTGGGGTCTCTTCAGACCGCAGAGTATAATAAGTGGAGGGCCAAGAGAGGTGACAAACATAAAAAACAATGTTACTCACCTTCCCTGCGCTCCGCGGCGGCTCTGTTCTCTTCAGGCGCTTTTGCCTGTAGTCAGCGACCGCTGATTGGGTCTCAGGAGTCACGTCGCATCATTATCCGTAATGACGCCAGACGTGAGGCCCTGTCAACGGTCCCTTACTTCAGGCAGAAGTGCCTGCAGAGCACAGAGCCGCAAAGTTCACACTATGTTTTTTTTATTTTTTATTTATTTACTTGCAGTAATGAATAGCCACATTTTTTACTATGACAGTAAACCAAAAGTTTTCAATTTAACCCCTCCCCGCTCTGCGGCGTACTATTACGTTGCACTGCGCGTATAGTTAACACTCAGTGCCATAATAGTACGGCACTGTAATGCATAACTTCCGGCACTCAACTGTGTTATACAGCTGAGGCCCAGGACTAGCCACCGACTCCAGCGGATTAACCCCCTGGATGACAATTGCGGGGTCCAAGGAGTTGCCATGGCAGCCAGGAGGAAGAGCCAAGGGAACCTATGTGTGATGTTTTGCAATACTAAGTATTGCAGGACATTGCACTAAGGATCAGAGATCCTAGGTCCAAGTTCCCTTGTGGGACAGTAAAAAGTTTATTTTAAACTTAAAAATTAAAAATAGTATAAAACATAAACATAATAAAAGTTCAGCTTTACATTTTAAAAAACACACAATGTAAAGAAAAAAAAATTAAACAAACATGTAAGGTATCCCCATGTGCTTACAAGCCCCCACTATCCAAAAATAGTGTTATTTATCCCATATAGTGAACTCCGTAAAAAACATTTATACCGTAATGCATAAAATAACGTATTTGGGTCACCTCACTTTCCCAAAAAAATAGCAATAAAAAGTGATCAAAAAGTCATACATACCAAACATTGGAAAGAATAAAAAAAGTACAACTTGCACTGTAAATAAAGAGCTCTTACAAATCTGTCAACAAATCAGTAACAAAAGTTATAGACATCAGAATAAGGTGACCCCAGGAAAATTGTTCATTTTCAAAAAGTGACGCTTTATTTGTAAATGTGGGAAAACCTAATAAAACCAATATAAATATGGTATCACCATAATCGTAATGACCCGCCGTACAAAGTTGCCATGTCATTTTTAATGCAGAGTGAATGCAAAAAAACAAAATGCAAAAAATGATAGAATCGTGAGTTAATAAAAAGGTAACATTATATGTAACCAAAAATGGTGCAAAATGACAAGTACAATTCATCATCCAAAGAATAAGACCTCACATAACTATGACGACAGAATAACAAATAAGTTATGAATTTTGGAAGGCAGGGGAAGGAAAATATGAAAAAAAAAGTCGCTGAGCACTAATGTACAAACTACCCGGCATTCTTAAAGGGTTAATGACCATGGGATAAAAAGTGTAATACAACAGTAGGACGTGCTAAGTATTACTACAATTAAAAAGGCATGCTGTTCCTAATTTAAAAAAAGAAAAAAAAACAAAACACTGTGTAAACCCAGTCTAAATGGCCTTTGAGTAAGTGATTTAATTAAGACTTATTTATGCAGCACACTAAAGTTTCACTGCGACACACTCTACTGGCTGAAAGTAGTCATTACAATTATTTCTAGGATGAGTTGCTAAGGAATTGCATGAATTGCTCTAATTTTTGTATTTGATGCATATATTCTCACAGGATGATGGTCGCCTCCTTTGCCACCTTGCAGACTCTATTGAGGAAGGCACAATGCCTCCAGAGCTTGTAGATGTGATCAAGAAGCTCTGGAAAGATGATGGGGTGCAAGCCTGTTTTGAAAGGGCAGCAGAATACCAGCTCAATGACTCTGCACCATAGTGAGTGTCACAATATATCATACAAAAGGTGTATAGTTAATTTTTACTATGGAGAGGGAGATTCATTTTTCTATCCCATTAATATGACAATTGTGCCTGATTTACTGTCTATTTATTTTTTTTCTTTAAACATTTTGCACCATTAATATGCACTTTTTAACCTTTGCTTTGATAAATATACATTTAGAGTATGTTCACACAGCGTAATTTGACCTGGTTTTTCCCCTCAAAATTCTCTGCAAAACAAACAGCCCTGTAGAACCCGCAGCAGAAAGCCAGGGATGGCTGTGGTTTTTTGGTTTTGCATGAGTGATTAGCTAATCAGGCATGAACTTCACTCTGTGGTTTCCATGGCAATTGTGCCATGGCAACTGTGGCACGATGAAAACAATAGGAGGCAGATTAGGACTGGTTTTTGGAGAGGATTTTGAAGCAAAAGACCATCTCAAATTCCTCTACAAATTTTGCTTACAAATTGACCACTTTCAAATTTATCACCTGTGTTTTTTTGGAGTGGAGAAGACAAATGTCACAAATTTGGCAGCTTTAGATATGATTTTTTTTTTTAACCTTCGAGATATCTGTTAATTTTGTATGGACAGGGCAGCGTCCGCACCTGGCAAGCCAGGGCCCATTGAGCCCAAGGAGGCCTACTGCTCAGCTGAGAACTGAACCCTTGCTAAACTTGCTGTTATCTGTCTGCAACTCCACGTCCTAAAATTTCCCCTCTCTGACATCTAACCTCTCTGTAGCTGCTGTTTTCTCCAAGTGATATATAGTGCTTCTGCAACAGCTGGTACATGAGTGACCACAGATAAGTGACAGATAAGCAGTGAAAGTTTTAATCCTGTTAATTTGCTATTTTTTTTATTAATCTGTTGACTGTCCATTTGTTTTGGCCTGTTACTTGTAGTACCTCATCCTTGTTACACAGCTGTGATTGTATATATCTGTTGTTGTAATGAGGAATCATTTACAACAAATGTCCAGTTTAAAAGCATGAAATGATAAAACTTAACAGACCACATTGTAAGTCAATGTGATCTGTTGGGTAAAGGTGGAGTCTGCCATGAGATGAAGCCAACTCTACTGTACATTGTGATTTACATGTCAAACAGAATCCATGATGCAGGTGCAAAGTTTGTTAAAAAGTGTATCGAGACTACAATTAATGCTGTATATGTATGATAATAGTATTGATGTATATATACAACCAGTCATGACAGTACTGTATGAGTAAGATTAGGTCTACACTTTTCAGTTTGTTGTTCTAACAGACAGACACAGCACCCTAAGTTTTCATCCACCAAAATTCACTGCAATATTAACCCTTTCACTGACACACCCTTGAGATTGCACAGCATACCATATATAAAAACACAACTTAATATTTCATATATACAACCACCTTCATGCAACTTTGCAGCAAACAGAAATCACGAGCACAAATTGCATAAAAATTCAAATTTGCCACTAAAGTGTATGCTCAAGCAGTCCCTTTCTGCAAACAAAATGTACTTTCCAAAAAAGTGGAAGTATTCATACATATCACACATTATATATAATATATATATGGTGCAGGTGTTAAAGAAACGCCAAAATCGCAGAAATGCGCCAAACAATTTTGTGCATGAAAATTAAATAGGAGTTTACATAAAAATATAATTTTCTAACCCCCTATAAAATTTGTAGCAATTTATACGTTTCTTTAGTGATAATCGTTATTGCTATTATTTTAGTGTGTAACAGATATCGCTAGAGAGGCGGTATTTTACTCTAGAAAAACCAGGTATAGACAGGGTCAAATGTAAACTTTATTGATGACTTTGTGTATGTGTTGTATAAGTGTTTGGTGCAACTCTTTTGGCATTGCGACATGGACGATGGTAAACGTCTGGGTCACAGCGCCAATAAATTTCTTGGTTATGTTCAGAAGGATATTACATAAGATACCCCTGTGATTAAAGTCAGAGGGGTATTACATTATCCCTCTATAAGACAGAGAGCAAAAGTATAGTATGCTCTCTGATTGATAGGAGAGGGGATAACATGGACAGAAGTCCCTTTTACCCCCCTCCCCCCCGGGGTCACATACAGGTTATGCACACACGATGATTATTTATCATGTACCTGCAGTCTGCAGCCCTATATCTCAGGATCCATTAGGGCTATCAATACTGAGATATCGGCATTAGTAGTAAGGACATATTAGATACATCCCCAGCTAGAAAAAGTGCCACCCTGGGAGGACATATAAAAATATAGGCGACAGGGAAAGGGTTAAGAAGATCAATACTTTCTTTGTCCACTCAGAAAAAGCAGATATGAATTTCAGAATGCACTGGATGTAACGGATTGGGCTTCTTACCATAATTGGCAAGAGACCAGCTGTCACCCAAGAGCCCACCAAAACCTGGTAACGGCCCTGGGTAGAGATATAACTTACATCGGTTTCAACAATTCCTTCTTTCAATCGGCTCATGATTCTCTATTTAGAGATACATTTAGAATACGTAGTGCCATGTGTGTCTGACAAAGCTATGTAGTACTATATTATTACAGCTATACTACCCCTATCATAACCAACTTCCATGCATTGTAATTATAACACAAAAGTATTCAGTCACATGCACTTAAGGGTAAGTTCACAAGGAGGAAATTGCCACAGATTTGTGGATGGTTTCCTCCCCAAATCAGCAACAGTTTCCGCCTCCCATTGTTCTCAATGGGAGGTAGAGATCACAGCAGTATCCTGAAATAAAATAAGCCTCCTTGCCAGATCTTGTTGCGGATTCTGCAACTTGAAACTCCCTGTTGACAAATGCCGATACCCTGCATTGGTATCCCGTCACGGGTAGGCTGCAGCAGGAAAACATTGGCGGAAAATGAAAAGGAATGCCTCTTCATTTTCTGTAGTGTGAACTTACCCTAAGAGTCTTGCAGGAAGCACAATTGTGCTACAATTATCTACTTATACTTATGGGGCAGTTTTATTTAACTGGCTAAAAGTATAACTGGGCATATATGGGCAACAAAGTTTTTATTTTACATAGTGGAACAATGAGGCAGATTTATGAAACTATCCTATTTTTTTTTTCTTCATACTAGTTACCTTAACCAACTGGACAGGATCACAGCACCCAACTACCTCCCAAACGAGCAAGATGTTCTCCGCTCCCGTGTGAAAACAACAGGAATCATAGAGACACAGTTCTCATTTAAAGATCTGCACTTCAGGTTTGTGCATTTCAGATTCTTAAAAAAATACACTTTGATTAAGGATCAATAACCATACTTGTTTATATAACAATTGCACATTATCACTAATAGCACTACTGATCCCAGCCCACTCAAATGCATCACACACACTTCCTCTATTTACACTCTATTTACATTTGTCTTTTGGGCTAGGGTCTATGTAATAAATAAGCTATGATTACCAGTATATGTTTTCTAAACTTTGACTGGAACATAATGCTTTACACTTCACTTAGATATCAGCAGTGAAACACCAGTCAATGTAAAGTACAAATACTAACCTATGCATATGTGTAGCTGTTTAATAGTAAAATACATGAGGATATTTCGTTAAGAAAACATTGACTCTGTCACCATGGTGAAGCATAGTAAACCAGCAACACAGTTGCTCTAGGTTCACACTGGCATTAGCTGTCCATTATTCTGGTCCATCGGAAGAACAGAACAAGAGACAGACCACTAAAACAGCAGTTACATACGGAGCCCAACAGATCCTATGGACTATACTGGGGTCCATTGGGTGTCTGTTATTTTAAACTGAAAGTGGCAGCTGAAAAAGGGTGTACATGACTTATTCATCTGCCAATTTCAGTAAGACATTGCATGGAGCAGCCCCCAGTACTGCACGGAGGACTCTCTTCTCAACAGGTTCCAGTTTTATAACAGACCCCATTATAGACAATGTGATCTGTCAGAGTCCATGTGTTACCGCTGTTTTAGCGGTCCATTGTTCAGGTCCCACAATGGACCCAAACAACAGAGAGGCGACGCTAGTGTGAACCTAGCATAATACACTTAATCCTCATGACAAACTCCCTTTAGGCTAAGGCCCCATGTAGCAAGCCGTAGCAAACACAGCCCTTTTCACAAAAAGTCCGCAGAGTTTTCCTCTGCGGACTTTCTGCTTCTATTATAGCAATAATGAAAACACCAGCGTTTCTGTAGGTATAATTGACATGCAACATTAGCCAGAATCCCATCCACTTTGCACGTAATGTAAAACGCTGCGGTTTTTGCGGCCAAATTGTGGTGTTTATGCAACATGGGGCCCCGGCCTTAAAGTGTTTTTCCTTCAAAGTAATTTGTGGCATATCATTAGGATAAGCCACAAATGACTGGCTGGCAGGATCATGATTGCTCTAAGTAGAGACATATTCTAGAATGATATACTGCCAATGCCTTTGTTAAAGGGGTATTCCCCTGTACATAACCATTTTTTTATTTGTAGATAATTAAAAGTTAAACATTTTGCAGAGTCTAAGATTTTTTTTCTAAATATATTGTGGTCACAAGTTGTTGTCTTGATCGGTTGCCAGTGAATACGACCATGATAAGGATAAGGTCAGAAAATCAGCCATGATTTCCTTATAGTGGCCGGGATATCTTCTGATACATGTAGTGTCCCTGCCTGATAACCCAGCTATAATAAGAAAATCATGGCTGGGTTCCTGACAAGTCCCAGACCATAGAAATTTCTGCATTAGTGGTCGTATCCATTGGTAACCGATCAAGACAACAGACTGTCACCACTAAGATAGTTAAGAGAAAATCTTAAAAACTCTGCAGAATTTTTAACTACTTACAGTGCTGGTCAAAAGTATTGGCACCCCTGCAATTCTGTCAGATAATACTCAATTTCTTCCAGAAAATGATTGCAATCACAAATGCTTTGGTAATAATATCTTCATTTATTTTGCTTGCAATGAAAAAACACAAAAGAGAATGAAAAAAAAGTCAAATCATTGATCATTTTACACAAAACTCCAAAAATGGGCCAGACAAAAGTATTGGCACCCTCAGCCTAATACTTGGTAGCACAACCTTTAGACAAAATAACTGCGAACGACCGCTGCCGGTAACCATCAATGAGTTTCTTACAATGCTCTGCTGGAATTTTAGACCATTCTTCTTTGGCAAATTTCTCCAGGTCCCTGAGATTTGAAGGGTGCCTTCTCCAAACTGCCATTTTGAGATTTCTCCACAGGTGTTCTATGGGATTCAGGTCTGGACTCATTGCTGGCCACTTTAGAAGTCTCCAGTGCTTTCTCTCAAACCATTTTCTAGTGCTTTTTGAAGTGTGTTTTGGGTCATTGTCCTGCTGGAAGACCCGTGACCTCTGAGGGAGACCCAGCTTTCTCACACTGGGCCCTACATTATGCTGCAAAATTTGTTGGTAGTCTTCAGACTTCATAATGCCATGCACATGGTCAAGCAGTCCAGTGCCAGAGGCAGCAAAGCAACCCCAAAACATCAGGGAACCTCCGCCATGTTTGACTGTAGGGACCGTGTTCTTTTCTTTGAAGGCCTCTTTTTTTTTTTCCTGTAAACTCTATGTTGATGCCTTTTCCCAAAAAGCTCTACTTTTGCCTCATCTGACCAGAGAACATTCTTCCAAAAAGTTTTTGGCTCTCTCAGGTAAGTTTTGGCAAACTCCAGCCTGGCTTTTTTATGTCTCTGGGTCAGAAGTGGGGTCTTCCTACCATAGAGTCCCTTTTCATTCAGACGCCGACGTATAGTACGAGTTGACACTGTTGTACCCTCGGACTGCAGGGCATCTAGAACTTGTTTGGATGTTAGTTGAGGTTCTTTAGCCACCATCCGCACAATCTTTCGTTGAAATCTCTCAATTTTTCTTTTCCGTCCACATCTAGGGAGGTTAGCCACAGTGCCATGGGCTTTAAACTTCTTGATGACACTGCGCACGGTAGACACAGGAACATTCAGGTCTTTGGAGATGGACTTGTAGCCTTGAGATTGCTCATGCTTCCTCACAATTTTGCTTCTCAAGTCCTCAGACAGTTCTTTGGTCTTCTTTCTTTTCTCCATGCTCAATGTGGTACACACAAGGACACAGGACAGAGGTTGAGTCAACTTTAATCCATTTCAACTGGCTGCAAGTGTGATTTAGTTATTGCCACCACCTGTTATGTGCCACAGGTAAGTAACAGGTGCTGTTAATTACACAAATTAGAGAAGCATCACATGATTTTTCAAAGGGTGCCAATACTTTTATCCACCCCCTTTTTTATGTTTGGTGTGGAATTATATCCAATTTGGGTTTTTGACAATTCTTTTTGTGGTTTTCCATTGACGACAAATTAAATGAAGATATTATTACCAAAGCATTTGTGATTGCAATCATTTTCTGGAAGAAATTGAGTATTATCTGACAGAATTGCAGGGGTGCCAATACTTTTGGCCAGCACTGTATACCTGCAAAAATGTTTAACTTTTAATTGTCTACCACTATAGATATGATTATGTTCATTGGACTACCCCTTTAAGCCAACAATTTTAAGAGAATGTGAAGACTTTTATCTTAACACTATGATAAAGTTTTTTTTTTGTTTTTTAGAATGTTTGACGTGGGTGGACAGAGGTCAGAACGCAAGAAATGGATACACTGTTTTGAAGGGGTCACTTGCATTATATTCTGTGGCGCATTAAGTGCATATGACATGGTACTGGTGGAAGATGAGGAAGTGGTATGTTAAGTTTTTTGTGTAATAGGATGCAAAAACATGGAAAAGAGGTTGATGTTGTGACCCTACTGATCATGAAGATTCCGTCATGTTGTTTACATTAGTGTCAATGGGAACAGACACAGAATCAGTCTGTGACCATTCTCTGTGACAGTTTAATGTCCGTTGCTGTCAACCTATGATGGAAGACAGCAACAGACATTACCAACAGTAGTGTGAACGCCCCCATAGCGAGAAAAGTGTAATTTTGCAAAACACTAAAAAGCAAGTAAAGAAGTGACATTTCTTTTCTTTACAGAACAGGATGCATGAATCTCTTCATCTGTTCAACAGCATTTGTAACCATAAGTTCTTTGCTGCCACGTCCATAGTGCTGTTCCTGAACAAGAAGGATCTTTTTGAACAGAAAATAAAGAAAGTTCATCTAAGCATTTGTTTCCCAGACTATGATGGTGAGTGACATCTACAAATAACATTTACATCTTGTACCAAATCAATGTCTAATGTCATTAATTTCAGTATTTCAACATATATATTTTATGATGACAGGTTCAAACACATATGAAGATGCTGGTAATTACATCAAGAACCAGTTTCTTGACCTAAATATGCGGAAAGATGTCAAGGAGGTCTATGGTCACATGACCTGTGCCACGGACACACAAAATGTTAAGTTTGTGTTTGATGCGGTGACTGATATCATTATCAAGGAGACACTAAAGGATTGTGGACTGTTTTGAATATCACAGTAGATTTTGCTAAGAAACTTCTTTTTCAAACAGGATTGTAACCCGTAACAAGAGCTTGAAAAGTTATATTTTGTGTAAGCACCAACAACCCTTTCATACTTATACTATAGCAAGGAAACAAGTATGTAGGTGGTGTTAAGTCTACCAGCTCTACAAAAACAGTAACGGGTAGCAGATCATTAACTGGCATTGCCAGGCATATGCAGCTATTTATGAAGACACGACAATGCCACAGAGGCATCTAACATCTCATACAGTCGTTTCTCTGAATTGGGTTTGCAGATATTCTAACTGGTATGACAAAAGACGAGACCCAAAAGAAAGCAAATCTGCTTCTAGGAGCTCCCCCTCCAAATACAACTTGAACCTATAGAGTAACTTATACTGAACTTTGGAGTACATTCAGTCAGCTTTCCTTCCCTATTTTTATAAAACATCCTTTGCACTATTGATACACAGACTAAAAAGTTCTTTAGACTAGAAAATGATCTGGTGCATTCAAATTTATGTAATCAGATGTACTGTATAATGACTTTATTTTTCACTTTGTAATGTGACAAGACAAAGATATGAGAGGAAAAGCCATCAACTCATCGTATTTCATGGTCAACATAATATAGAGGAACAAATCAATAAAAACACAACACATTGCATGTCTCACCATTTTAATACTGTATACAAATAAAAGTCAGTGTGCAGAGAAGTAAGTGTCCATGTGTAATGCAAAATAGACCTTTAGTAAAACAAACAAAAAAAAAAAAAATAATATGTTGACAAGAGTTGTGTAGTTACAAGCGTGCATGGAATTGTTAGCGACAACAAAAACTTTAAATCTATACCCTTGGTGTTTGGCACCAGACATATAAAGGCATGCATCTCGGCAGAGCAAAGGAGCTGAAAATCACTGGTCCAAGAAGCTGTGAAGCAGGCAGGTAGGTAGCTGTAGATTGTGACAGCAAAGGCACCAATACAGATGAGTAAAAAAATGACAAGCCAGGAAAAGGACACTTGAGGAAATCAGATTTTGAGAGAAAGTGCTCAGTGGCTAATGAAGTATCTTAAATAATGGAAATGAACTGATATGTTTCACATATAGTAGATGCTAAGTAAAAGACATGACTTGCTGGGAATGGTTTAAGTATAAAATTCATTAGGCATAATGGTGTAACCAACCATGGTGAGACCAAAAATAAGTATCATCATCGTC
This sequence comes from Leptodactylus fallax, assembly GCA_947044405.1. Lineage (NCBI taxonomy): Eukaryota > Metazoa > Chordata > Amphibia > Anura > Leptodactylidae > Leptodactylus > Leptodactylus fallax. The sequence continues at coordinate 4,590,202 of CAMRHE010000140.1, forward strand.
TATCCGCAGCAAAGATATAATCTCCTGCTGCAAAAAAAAAAAAATAAAAATCTCAGAGACAGACAAATGCAACACTGGGATTGGCAACTGTCATAATGTCAAATAATGACTGTAGTATGAATTAAGATATAGAGTCACATTGAAGAAGTGCAGTGCCTTAACACTGCGGTTTCTTCAGATTCACGAATCTGCAGCCACAGAGGAAAAGTCCTAGTGCAGACAGCGTGGATCAGTAACAGTTCAGTCATTCAATAGGATGGAATACATGAAACATTGAGACAATGGTAACATCAACAAGAGAGAGCAGCTCACAGTTCTGGCCAAAGACAGTCATGTCCGGGTTGAGGCTGCATATGCAAGGGAAGGAAGTGGGTTGGCTTGTGCATAGAAGAATACCTCAACCCTTATGTAGCAGGGCCCCAGAATTAGCCATTGGGGATTCCATTGCATTATCTGAAAAGAAAATGTAAGGCAGAAAAAGTCAGTATCACACAGGCTCCTAAATGTTATCTTGTGTGGATTTAGAGTCAAATACGTTTTTACAGCTGACGGGGTTATATCCCATTTAATTAGGAAAATATAGTTACCTGCAGCTCTATACACCATGGTTGTTTTCATGCTGCTAGGGATTCCTCTTCCCTCTCATACACAATGCTTGTCCATGCCCTCTACATTACAATGTGTCAGGCAATGATGTATTTATAAATACCTCAGTTTTCACACACAACACACATCTATTACTGTCATATTGCCCTGCTGTTCCCCTTCACACTCTACTATCAGCTGAGATAAGCACCAGGAGTATGGGCACATCCTTAGACTAATAAGACCCCACGGTGCAGATTTTGCTCCGTTTTTTTGAGTCAAACCCAGGAGTGACTACAGAAGTAATGAGAGAAGTATAAGCACTTCTTTTATATTTACCTTCTGCTCAATCTACCCCTTGCTTTGTAAACCGCAGTAAAATCTGTAATAAGCAGCATAGGGCTTTAGCCTTAAAGGTTGTCCAGGATATTTTTTATTACATATGTCATGCTGGGAAGGTGAAAAACAAAACAAAAAAAACAAACACATACTTACCTGTCCGAATGCCTCCTAGCATGGTCCGGTCCTGCTGCTCCGATATTTTCTTGCAGTGGAAGTCCTCGCTGGCTGTGTCCCTTTCCTTAGTCCGCTGAAAGGCATCAGCTGTCATATGACTACTGAGACCAATCAGTGGCCTCAGAAGCATAAGGAAAGGACCAGGTAGTGATGTCCTGTGGCCTTCGCTGATTGGCCTCAGTGGTCATGAGCGGCGGGGACTTCCGCCGGAAGAAAACACCGGAGCAGCAGGACAGGACCACGCTGGAGGACTCCAGAGCACAGTATGATTTGTTGTTGTTTGTTTCCCCCCCCCCACCTCCCTGGTCTAATTTAATTTTTTTTTTTTATCCTTTAAAGTGGAAATCCAGTCAAAAGATCACATTGGTTAGGGTTGTGTATGGATTTCCAAAATAAAGGGACTATGAATGTTGAGAATGTATCTGGTACATAGTTTAAAGGGAAACTATTCAGTACAACTTATAAATTACATAAGTTATAGACTGTATATGTCACTTATACAGGTTTCCTTGTCATCTTGCACCATATATTTCAACTCAGAAACCACTCAAAAACTGTACCATTGGTTTTACTTGTGCAAATGCATAATAATGCATTTTAATATTAGTGTGTGCATACCCTCTAAATGTTAAACCAGCGAGAAGAACATACACACCCACATATAAAGCTTTCCCTAAGCATAGCTATTAGCAGTGCTATCGTTTCTACAGAATAACATGTTGTTGCTTCATCAGTGGTGATTTATAATATATAGTAGTGAAATAACACAGTAGCATGCATCAATATGATGCATGAAACATGTTAAAAATTTGGATAAATTCTTTGAAGGGTGCTGTTATCAAAATGGAGTCAATCTCTGGGGACTCCACCTTATTGGCACCTTAGAGGCTCTGAAAATGTGACATGGCACCGAAAACTATTACAGTAAAATCTGCCCTCCAAAAGCTAAATAGCACGCTTTCCATTCTGAGACCCACCATGTACCCATACAGAAGTTTACAACAAAATATGGGGTATTGCCACGTTCAGTTGAAATTATGTAACGAACTGTGGAGTACTTTTTCTCCTTTAATCCCTTATGAAAATGATAAATTTGAATAAATTGACAGTTTATTGGAAAAAAAAGTAATTTTTCATTTTCCACCTTCCAAATTTTAATAAAATATGTGAAACAGCTGTGGGGTCAAAATATACACTATACCCCCTGATAAATTCTGATTTTTTAGGGGGGAGAGAGACATTTAACACCTCCGATTTATCTAGATTGGCTTTATATCCGGAGACTGAGCCATAGTGAGAGAGGAGTTCTACAATGGCAGGGAGCCCTTTCTCGGGGTTGGACACCATAAACAGAACGTCGTCTGCAAAGGCGGCGGAATGCATAGTTTGTGTTCCTATTTTAAATCCTGATATGTCTGGGTGAGCACGAACCGCCTGTAATAGGGATTCCAATACTAAAATGAACAGGGAGGGGGAAAGAGGGCAACCCTGTCTGGTCCCATTCGTAATATTGAAGCTGGGGGAAAGTGTGTCATTAATCTTCAAGCGAGCGTAAGGGGAACCATAGAGAGTGAAGATCGCTTCTATATATTGAAGGGGGAAGTTAAATTTTTTTAGCGTGGCTTTCATAAATAACCAGTCCACTCTATCAAACGCTTTTTCAGCGTCTACTCCCAGCAAAACCAGGCTCGAGCGTGTTTTCCTAGCATGGGTGATAACGTGGAGTAAGCGATGGGAGTTATCCTTTCCCTCTCTGCCCAGAACAAAATCAGCTTGATCAGGGTGAAGTAAGGAAGGTAGAAGATGTTTCATTCTAGTGGCCAATATTTTCGCCCACAATTTAAGATCGAGATTAAGGAGAGAGATAGGCCTATAGCTACCACAGGAGAGGGGGTCTTTCCCTTCTTTAGGAAGCAACGTAATATGTGCTTCTTGTGCTTGGCAGGGGAGTTTTTTCCCTGAAAGCAGGGCATTACAGGATCTAGAAAGATGCGGTAGTAATTCTGATTGGAATACTTTATAGTATTGTAAGGGGAAGCCATCTGGACCTGGGCTTTTCCCTTTAGGGAAGCTATTTAGGACACATTTAATTTCTTCCAAAGAAATTGAGGACGTGAGTGTCGCAGCGTCTTCCGCCGACAGGGATGGCAGAGAGAAGGAATTAAGGAATTCCTCTATCCTATTTACTTTGCTTGTTGTAGTGGTCTCAGTGTCATTGGTGTTTAGATTGTATAGCCCAGTGTAAAATGAGAGGAAAGCCGAGGTTATGTCTTTGGTGGATTTGTGTGTGCTGCCTGCTTGATCTTTTATAACGGAAATAAAGCACTTGGCCTTTCGTTTCTTAATCAGCGAAGTCATAAGCTTACCCCCCTTGTCCCCATGTGCATAAAGCCTGTGTTGGTAGTGAAGAAAATGTTTAGCCGTTCGGACGTTAATGGCATCTTTTAGCTTTTCCCGCAGAGTTTGGAGTTCAGTGCTTCTATTCAACTGCCTACTTGCCTTGCATGTGCGTTCAATTGCCGCTATGTCTGAAAGAATTTTGTCTAGTTCTGCCTGAGTTTCCCTCTTGACTCTGGAGGCCAGGGATATGAAAATTCCCCTAATTACCGCCTTATGTGCCTCCCAAGTAATGGTGGGACAAGTATCTGCATTAGCATTTATGGCAAAGTACGACTCCATCTGCTGCCTGACGGTCCCAACTAGATCTGGGCGATCCATCAAAGCTTCATTTAATCTCCAGCACCAATCCCTTTGAGGCAGTTGGCGCAGTGTTAACCTAGCCCATACTGGTGCATGATCGGACACCGATATAGAGTCGATGCGGGATTGCAGAGAATACGGGGCTAGATCTCTAGTGACAAAAATTTAATCCAGTCTCTGATAGGATTGCCGAGGATTGGAAAAAAAGGAATAATCCTTCACGGATGGGTTGTGCAGACGCCAAAGATTGACCAAATGCAAGTCATTTAGGTCTTGCAGGAGTCTACCCAGTGCTTTCTGGGGAATAGATGATGTCCCTCTAGAGGCATCAAGAGCAGGGTTGAGAGTGAGGTTAAAATCGCCAGCTAGGATTATAGAACCTTCTGCAAAGAGTTCCAGTGTGCGCAGAGCCTCAACAAGCCAAGCCACTTGGCCTTGATTGGGAGCGTAGAAATTGGCAAAAGTGTATTTATAAGTAGCGATAGTGCCTTTTAGCAGCAGAATTCTGCCCTCGGAGTCCTCATAAGTTTGAGAACACTGGAAAGGTACTGAGGAATGAAATAGAATAGAAACACCCCTAGAGGAAGCAGTGGGATTCGTGGAGTGGAAACAAGTAGTGAACATTTTTGTGGGGAGGCGAGGGATTTTCCCTGTCTTGAAATGAGTTTCTTGAAGGAACGCCACATTTGTGTGTAGCTTACGGAGTATGGTAAAAATTTGAGATCTCTTATTCGGGGAATTTAGGCCATGGGTGTTAAAGGAAGTAAAAACTAATTCGGACATGGTGGCCCTGAGACAATGTGAGTTCAATGGGTAAGAAGGGTGAGGGAGAGAGGGAAAGGAGGGGTATTTGAACAAACAGAGGTTAGGTGGGAAGGTTTGGGTAGTGAGACAACCATACGAGGAAGGGGAGGGGTAGAAAGGGAGAAGAGAGAGAGGTGAGGAAAGCTTAGATAGAGATAGAGAAGAGAAAGAGTACAAGAGCTAGGTTGGGCCCAAAATAATGCGCCCATCAATAGATCAAATATTTAGCGGCAACGCCTGACAGCCGCTGAGCTTGTAACACTTACTCTGTCAATAGACAGAATATAAAAGGGATAGGGGAAACGGAGATGGTCCCAATCGTGACAGCCAACTACCATACCTTACAGGAGTGGTTGCGCACAGAGGCGTGTAACAATGGGGACTACATACAGGCAACAGTGTGTAAAAGATGTAAAGGTACACAAGAGATGTGAGAGTTAGAGATATCCTATGGACACGTCTGGAAGGGCGGGGGGCGGGCAGTATGAGAGTGCAAATAGGCTCAGAGATAGTTGCCATAATTGCGCCGAAATGAGCCCATGTCATATTATACAACATTAACAACAGAATCAATACAATCCGGGATTACATAAACATCTCCAATGTGGTTATACCGAAATCCCTTATGGGGGTCTATCTCAGCAATATAGTTAGGGTGGTTAGTGCACACACCCCTATGTATTAGGGCGGCATAACTTCCCGAAGCATCGGGAATCCCGGCACGACACCCTGCTATACAAAGAACCCACAAACCCGTGTGTGAGCCCCGCCCCCCCACCCAACTACCCGCCCCCCCCCATATTCCGCTGGTAGTAGTTAGTAGTTAGTAATAGTTAGCTGTTAGTAATGGTTTTTGTGGTAACCCCTGAGAGTTAGCGATAGGTACTGATTAGTCACAGTGAGTAATGATTAGTAATTGGCAGTTAGTAGTTAGTAGCAAGTAGGTTTACTTAGCAAGTTCCCTGACGTGCTTAGTGTACACAGTGCAATGTGAAAATTTTGGTTCACTGAATGAGTATACTCCCTGCTAAAGTAATGAACCTCTTCCCCAACCTGGGCTCCCCCGCCATCCGAGACCACGGGGCCCCACGTGCCTGCTCCTCCTCCAAGGCACCATAAACGCATCACCAGCCCCGAAATCCCGGAAGGGGGGCGGAAGGCCCCACAAATACAATTGTTAGTCAGAAAACCCACCCACAGACATGTATATCAAACATCTCAAACAGTTGGACTTCTCAGGGAATTGGGGGAGGGAGGGAACATGGTAGAGAGTGACAGAGCTCCAACCGCCCGTTTCCCGACATAGGGTGCCAGTCACTCCCACCGTGGGTGCTGCAGGGCCCATCGGGCACAAAGCAAGCTCCTGGTATAGGTCATGAGGGAGTGGAGGTTGTGGAAAGTATGAGGGGGTGTGGGAGGATAGGTCCAGGGTAGAAGGTACCTTCAACCGCCAGCAGTCCCGGATATGAGTGCAAAACATAGGTACTTCACTTCTGGGCCAGTCCAGTGGGAGGGAATGGCACCACAGTGAATTTGCAAGAGGTGCCTTTCACACACAAGTCAGCTCCACGTAGAGGAACAGCTCAGTGGTAAGATTACCGACATCAAGTGGATTCTTGTATGTGTCTCTTCAAGGAGGGCTGTTGCAGGCCTTCCTGTTCAAAGCTGGGCAGTGACGGCCAGGAGTGTAAGTCCTCCGGGAGAGGCAACCACGAGGGAATCTCCATAGGGGGTATGTCGAGCAAGGCCCAGGCTTTGGAGAGATCTTCTGGTGAACGTATGACTATCCTGCGGCCTTGCTTAAGAACAGACAACCCGAAGGGAAAAAGCCATGCATACTGAAGGCCTCTTTCCCGTAGTGCCTCTAGCAGTGGACGTAACATCCGACGCTTTGCCAGGGTAGATGGCGCCAGGTCTTGGTATAGGTGGATCTCTGTTTGGGCATACATAAGTGGTCTTTTTTTCCCTTGCAGCAGCTAGTATAGCAGATGTGTCCGCGGAGGACAGCAGCCCGCAGATTACATCCCTCGGTGGGTCAGCAGGGGAGGGTTTAGGTCTGAACGCTCGGTGGACTCTTTCGATGCGGACCGAGGCTGCCTTTTCCGCACCCACGAGGGATACAAAGATGGCCGACATCACCTCTCTCAGATCCTCAGAAGCAGGAGATTCCGGCAGGCCCTTAAGGCGCAGGTTCCTCCTGTGGTTCCGATTCTCCAGATCCTCCAGAGCATCGTATGTTCTGTTCAAGTGGGTGTGATGATCGGTGATACGCTGTGCCAGCAAAGAAGAGTGAAGGGTAATCGCTGAGCACGCCGACTCAAGGGAGTCCACTCTTTTGCCCACGGATTGTATGTCAGCCCGTATGTCAGAGAGCTCCGCGAGCACTGGGGCGATTGCTTGTGCCAGAGTCTTGCGAAGGAAGGACTTGGTAATCATCCCGGAGATAGCGTCTGTCCGGTCAGTACCCGACGCGCTGTCCAGATCTGAGTCCTCTGCCGCGTCTCCGGAGTGGGCCTCTTCCAGCGCCATCTTGCGCGCCACTGCAGGAGAACGCTGGACTTTCTTGCGAAAGAATTTATGCACCTCCGCTGCGTTATTCTTGCGCGTGGGGGTACCTGGTAGTTCCCCGCTTCTTTCTCTCAGTGTCTTGCCCATTCTTGTCCTCAATTGAGCGTTTTAAGGCAGGTAGTGGCTTAGTGTCTGACGGAGCTGCAGGCTCAGACGTCCATCAGCATCGACGGTTAGGCTCCGCCCCCCCCCCGATAAATTCTGTGAGGGGTGTAGTTTCCAAAATGGGGTCACTTTTGGAGGGTTTCTACTGTACTGCTACTTTAGGGGCTCTACAAAAGCGACATGACACCTGAAAACTATTCCAGAAAAATCTGCTTTTCAGACACCTAGTTGCACCCCTTCCCTTTGGCTTGCTGCTGTGTGCCCATGTGTCATTTTACATCCACATGTGGGGTATGTGTGTGTTTGGGAGAAATTGTATAAATTGTGAGACGCATTTTTTTTATTAGCCCCTTGTGAATGTGTAAATGTTAGGGTTGAATGAACGTACTATTGTAAAAAAATTAGATGTTTAAATTTCACCTTCATATTTTTTCAATTCCTGTGAAATGTATAAAGGTTTAACAAATGTGGTTTTGAATTATTTGAGGGGTGCAGTTTTGAAAATGGGGTGATTTATGGGTGGTTTCTAATATATAGGCCTTTAAAATCCCAACTGGGTTTGGGAAATGTTCTTGTAAATCTGGAAATTAGCAGTTACAGTTATAAGCCTTCTAACATCCAAAATAAACTGATTGATGATTAAAAGAGGATGCCAAAATAAAGCAGATATATGATACATAATATTTAATAATGTATTTGGGTGGTATGACTGTGAAAAGCAGAGCATTTCACATTTAGAAATTGTGAATTTTTCAAAATTTCCTATCTTTTTTTTATAAATATATGCAAAAAATATTGATCAATGTTTATCTCTAACATGAAGCCAATTGCCTCACGAAAAAAATCACTTGGGTAAATTAAAGCGTATCAAAGTTATTGCCATATAAAGTGACACATCTGTTTTGAAAAATGGGGCCTGGTCCTTAAGGTGACTTTTGGCTGTGTCCTTAAGGGGCTCATAGTCCTTTAATTTATTTTGAACGTTAGAAGGCTTACAAGTGTAATAGCGATTTCCAGATTTACAAGAAAATTTCCCAAACCCATTTGTTGGGACCACTTCTATTCTGAAGGGGATTTTAAAGGTCTATATATTAGAAACCACCATATAGCACCACATTTTCAAAACTGAACCTATCAAATAATTCAAAGCAGCATTTGGGAATTTTGTTAACCCTTTATATGTTTCACAGGAATTAAAACATTATGGAGGTGAACTTTAGACATTTTTTTTTTTCAATAATGTGTTCATTTAGCCCTAACCCCTACAAGGGGTTAAAGAAGAAAATGTGTCCCACAATTTGTTATGCAATTTCCCCCCACGTATTGATGTAAACTTAGGTTTGGGAACACTGCAGTGCATAGAAGGGAAGGAGTGATGCTGGGTGTTTGAAAAGCAGATTTTGCTGGAATAGTTTTCAGGTGTAATTTCGCCTTTGCAGATCCCCCTAAAGTAGCAGTACAGTACAAACTCTCCAAAAGTGACCTAATTTTGGAAACTGCTCCCCTCAAGGAATTTACCAAGGGGTATAGTGAGAATTTTGACTTCACAGCTGTTTCATGGGCTGTGACGTTCCAGATCCCTTCCCTGAAGCCACTGATTGGCCTCAGAGGTCAGCAGAAGTGGGGAACTTGTACGAGAAGACCACAATGGACCCGACCGTACTGGGAGGCACTGGAATAAGGCGAGATTTTTTTTTTCCCACCTCCCCCGGCCTGTTTAAAATATTAAAATATAAGATTTTTGCCTTGACAACCCCTTTAATGTTATATGTGTGTATAAACTGCTGTTTGGGCACAAAGCCGGGCACAGAAGGGAAGGATGATGTGAAGTAGAAGTAGCTGGATGAAGTCTGCTCAGATTCAACCAAATTCAGCAAACTTTATCAGACAGCACTTCACAGTACAGATGAACAATGACCCAAAACATACTGCAATAGCAATTCAGGAATTTTTTTATTTTTTTAAGGCAAAAAAGTGCAATATTATGCAAAGGCCTAGTCAATCACCAAATTTTAACCCGATGAAGACATCTGCAGTAAAGTCCTGGCAAAGTATCACAAAGGAGGAAACCCAGTGTTTGGTGCGGTCCATGAGTTCCACACTTTAGGCAGTCATTGCCTGCAAAGGATTCTCTACAAAGTATTAAAAATAAACATTTTATTCATGGTAATGTTAAATTTGTCCAATTACTTCTGAGCCCCTAACAGGAGGAGGCTTTGTAGAAAAATGGTTGCAATTCCTAAACGTTTCACAGGATATTTGTTTTTCAACCCATTGCATTAAACCTGAAAGTATACACTCCAATTGCATCTCAGTTGGTTCATTTCAAATCCAATGTGGTGGCATGAAGAGGCCGAATCATAAAGATTGTGTCACTGTATAAATATTTCTGGACCTAACTGTATTGTAAGGATTGAAGCAGGGTGCAGAAAAGCACTTGTTAATCTGCTTTCACTCCAGAAAAATAAAGTGATGTTAGCTATTAGCAAACAGACATTTGCTATTCAGGAAATTGAGATTTTAAAGAAAGCTTTAACAAGACCTTTCATCATGACCCCCTTGCATTAATATTAAAAGAGTTGTAACCAAAGCAATAACCAAATGCACAACTGGGATGCATAAGCCTTCAAGCAACAACTTCAGCAGTCCTGCCCTGTAATTATATAAATTTTTTAAGAGAACCTGAAAATGCTGTTCAATCTGTAGGCAGCATGTTATAGAGCAGAAGCAGCAAAACAGATTTATACATTGTTTTGATGTGAAAAATATAACTTGTAATTTATCTGTTGAAATCTTCACTCTTTGTATGCTGAGAAATCAAGGAGGCGGTCCTAAAAGGTGTTTAGCTATTTCTGTAGCACAGTAACAAAGGGCAGAGATTTTAACCCCTTAACGACACATGCCATAATACTACAGCGCTGTTGTCTTGGTGTAAGGCAGATTACTATTACGGCAGAAGCCTTCCGTCTGCTCAGACTTACATATAGCCACTACTCTGCTCCAGCAACCTCATGGGAAGTATTATCCCCTTAGATGCAGCAGTGAAACATGACCACGGCATCTATGAGGTTTCGGTGCTTATATTGCCCCCCATCAGATCCCCAGCGATGTGTTCCTGGGGGAGGGGGGACTTTGGGGTGCCGATATGTATTTTGCCAGGGTCTGCCAAAACCACATACCTGGTTGATCCTACTTGAAAATGAGGAAATCAGTCTGTGTGTTTGCGTAGGCTGACTTCCTGTATACATTGCAAAACACATGCTTTTCAGTGTATACTACTGAACCAGTGATCAGAAGATCTCTGGTTCAAGTACCCTAGTGGGACAAAAAAAAAAAAACACTGTAAAAAAATAAAAATAAAAGTGTTAAATTTATAAAACCCCAAAATGCCCCTTTCCTATATAAAATTAAAAAAACAAAACAAAAAAAAAACAAAAACCTAAAAATATTGGCACCCAGTGCCATTGGAAGCCATGCATGCCCATGCTATGACACTGCCTCCACCACGTTTTACAGAGGATGTGGTGTACTTTGGATCATGAGCAGTGCCAAGCATTCTCCATACTTTTCTTCTTCCCACCATTCAGGTACAGGTTGATCTTAGTTTCATCTGTGCAAATAATGCTAGTGCAGAACCGGGCTGGCTTCTTTATAAGTTTTTTAGAACCAAAACAACAAGCTTTATCACATGGTATGATATAGCTGCACTGTCACTTACTATGTTAGCAATTGTCTTCCTGCAGAACTCCCCTCCATCTCTACCACCAGTGCACACTATCCATATCAGTCCTTCTCTTCTGCCTTCTCCCATGTACAGCTCTCAAACACTTTTCAATCTCTTCAACCACTCCAATCCCTATACTGCTTTTAGCAGTGAAACCAAACATAAACATCCACATAAATCACTGAACCACCTTCTGTCTCTGTCCATTTTGCTCCTCCTAACTGCTGGGGACCTCTCTCCAATCCCTGGCCCTCCTTCTCTCCCTAATTTTTCCTCTTCCTACACACATAGAAATCCTACAAACCTAATCAATATTTACCGTGTGCCCTCTCCTTATCTTTCTCCTGTCTCTTAACTGTTCTCTCTGGAACGCCCGTGTGATGATTCTGCCTAAATATGGCCATAACTCAGCTGTATTTTGGTCTCTGGGTATAGGATCTCCCTTCTTGCTTGCACTCATTTATACTGTGCGCAGCTATAAGCCTAGGTGCATATTGGCAGTAGCGGCCAGGCTGGAACAATAGGGCTCCATTGTATTCCTATACAGCCCTGGCTGATCAAACAATAGTGCATTGTTTAAGCCTGGGCTGTTGATCAGATATGACTGATAACAGTGTACCAATTCACTTTGTCTCAGCTCTATACAAAAGATCTGGATTTGATTGAATTAACTCAGACGTACTGTCAACGGTGACCTCATTCTGGGAGGTGGCATAAAGGGTATAAAAGATGAGGTAAGAGGTCTGTGGGAGGAGACTATCACTTGGAGATCATGCTATGAAGACTGTGCTGAGATAATGCTATGGAGATTATGCCACAGAGTTGTTACAGACAGACCATGAGGAGAGGCTGCTGTGATGAGATTCTGTTGAGACTACTGGACTAATGCTGAGATTCCTGTGAAAAGCATGCAGGCTGGATTATTGTTTTAATGCCACATGCTAAAAAGCCTCCACTGGTGACTCACAAATGCCATGTGTGAGTATTGGACTATAGAACCACATCAAGGACATGTGTGGTAAAGTAATCATTTCACCTTTATTCCCTTTTATTTTAATTGCACTGTATCTTGTAACTAGTAACTGTTAATGCTTGTATATATCTGCATATCTGTTCTGAACTGCATGTGTTAGATGTTAATACCGACCCATTTAGGGGTTAATGAATATATAAAATTTAGAAAGCTTGTCTTGTATTTATCTTGTGGACCCAACATTCACTGGAGGTGAGTGTGGTTTTTATATGAAAGAGGACTCAGGGTGTGGCCAAAGCGGTTTGGCGCACGGAGGATCTTTCACAGCCCGCTCAGTGTGTAACAAACTAGAATATATTAATGACTTATTCCTCAGTAAATCTCTCAACTTGCTTGCCCTTACTGAAACCTGGATCCAGCAGTCTGATACGGCCTCCCCTGCTGCTCTGTCTCATGGTGGCCTACAATTCTCACACACCTCTAGGCCTGACAACAGGAAGGGTGGAGGGGTAGGGTTACTTCTGTCACCGCAGTGCACTTTTCAGGCCATCCCACCAGTACCCTCACTCACATTCCCCTCATTTGAAGTACATGTTATCAGACTTTTCCGCCCACTCTCCTTACGTGTAGCTGTGATCTACAGTCCTCCCGGCTCACCCTACCAATTTCTGGATCACTTCACTTCTTGACTTCCCCTCTCTTTATCAAGTGAAATTCCTACCCTCATCATGGGTGACTTTAACATCCCCACTGACACCCCTGTCTCCCCAGCTGCCTCACAGTTTCTCTCAATAACCACGTCTTTTGGTCTTTCACAACTTTCCTCTTCCGCCACACATGTAGATGGCAACACAATTGATCTGGTCTTCCATCGACTCCTCACAGTTTCTAAATTTACTAACTCTTCTCTGCCACTCTCTGATCATAACCTTCTGTCTCTCACCATCAGTGCTTTCTCTCCTTCACAGGACACACCTACTCATCATACATATAGGAATTTACGTGCTATTAACAACCAGCACCTCTCAGATACTCTACAGTCCTCTTTGCAACCCTGGCAGCAACCCTGGCACACGCCACAGACACATTTTCTTCAGCGGTGCTCTAGGTGTGCTGAACGTCTGTGGAGAAAATCACGTACACCTGCAGACTTCATCCACTTTAAATTTATGCTTAAAATCTATAATTCTGCCCTTCACCTTGCCAAACAAGCCTATTTCACCGCTCTCATCTCTTCTCTCTCCTGTAACCCTAAAAGGCTATTTGAAACTTTTCACTCCTTACTCACTCCCAAGGTGCAGATGCCATTCACAGACCTTAGCGCAGATGACCTGGCCACTTATTTCCATGATAAAATTCAGAGGATCCATCAGGAAATAACTGCCCAATCCCCAGGTAGCAGTGACCCCTCACCAGCCGCACTTCAAACTGTTCATTCTCATCTTTTGAGCATGTTACAGAGGAGGAAGTATCTCAGCTACTTTCTTCTTCTCACCCTACAACCTGCAGTAGTGACCCTTTCCCCTCACACCTTCTCCAGTCTCTGGCGCCTGCCGTCACGACTTACCTTACTAAAATTTTTAACCTCTCTCTCTCTCTTCTGTAATTTTCCCATCCTCTTTCAAACATGCTGTCATAACCCCACTACTGAAGAAATCCTCCCTTGACCCGTCCTGTGCTGGACCTGTCTCTAACCTACCTTTTATCTCCAAAATCTTGGAACGCTTAGTCTATTCTCATTTAATATGCTATCTTTCTGCTGACTCTCTTCTTGACCCCTTACAATCTGGCTTCCGCACTCTACTGAAAGTCTCCAATGATCTCCTGACGGCTAAATCCAAAGGTGATTACTCTCTTCTTATTCTTCTAGATCTCTCAGCAGCATTTGACACTGTTGACCATCAACTCCTCCTCACTATGCTCCGTTCTGTCGGCCTCACAGACACTGCTCTCTCCTGGTTCTCCTCTTATCTCTCTGACCGTACTTTATGTGTATCATTTGCGGGCTCTGTTTCTTCCCCTCTTCCCCTTGCTGTTGGGGTTCCTCAGGGCTCGGTCCTAGGTCCCCTTCTCTTCTCCCTCTACACAGCCCCCATTGGACAAACCATCACTAGATTTGGCTTCCGGTACCATCTTTATGCTGATGACACTCAATTATATACGTCATCCCGTGACATCACCCCTGCACTAATACAGAACACCAGTGACTGCCTCTCTGCTGTCTCATATCATGTCTTCGCTTTATCTTAAACTGAATCTCTCAAAGACTGGACTATTGATGTTTCCACCATCTAATAGATCTGTCCCTGATATCTCCATTGCAGTCTCCGGCCTTACCATAACTCCTAGGCAGTATGCACGCTGCCTCGGGGTTTTGTTTGACTCAGACCTTTCCTTCACCCCCCATATCCAATCACTCGCACGTTCATGTCATCTCCACCTCAAAAACATCTCCAGAATCTGCCCTTTCCTTACCACAAATACACTAAAGACACTTATTGTTGCCCTGATTCACTCTCGCCTTGACTACTGTAACTCCTTACTAATCGGTCTTCCCCTTACTAAACTCTCCCCTCTACAATCTATTCTGAATGCGGCGTCCAGGCTCATCTATCAGTCTAGAAGCTATAGCGATGCCTTCGGTCTGTGCCGGTCACTACATTGGCTGCCTATTCAATACAGAATACAATATAAACTTATCACCCTCATTCACAAGGCTCTCCATAATGCTGCACCTCCCTACATTTCCTCCCTCATCTCTGTCTGTCGCCCAACCCGTACTCTCCGTTCACTTAACGACCTTAGACTAACATCCTCTATTATCAGAACCTCCCACGCTCATATACAAGACTTCTCCCGAGTTGCACCACTTCTCTGGAATGCTCTATCCCGGACTATTAGATTAACCCCCAATTTCCACAGCTTCAAATGTAAACTAAAGACATATCTTTTCAGAAAGGCCTATCACAACGCCTAATGTAAACCCTTCTGTAGTTAGAATCCCTAAAACATACCCTCTTCTGTTCACGCTCCCGCATTACCTCACAGGATATGATGCCGTATCAGACTAACTTTATATGTCCAGGCACCATCTGCATGTTAAAGGACACGACTGATGATGGCTCATACAGCTTTATATATGTGTAATGACAGTAACCTCTATTCCAGAATTGTCTGACCATTGTACAAACAATGCTACATCTGTTGCCGCCCCTGCTACCTCCTGTGTCACCCCCTCTACCTCATAGATTGTAAGCTCTTGCGAGCAGGGCCTTCAGTTCCAGTGTGTGAATTGAATATTTCTTTGTAATGTATCTTTTTTGTCAGTACTTGAACCCCACAAATTGTACAGTGCTGTGGAATACAGTGCTGGCCAAAAGTATTGGCACCCCTGCAATTCTATCAGATAATACTCAATTTCTTACAGAAAATGATGGCAATCACAAATGCTTTGGTAATAATATCTTCATTTAATTTGTCGTCAATGGAAAACCACAAAAAGAATTGTCAAAAACCCAAATTGGATATAATTCCACACCAAACATAAAAAAGGGGGTGGATAAAAGTATTGGCACCCTTTGAAAAATCATGTGATGCTTCTCTAATTTGTGTAATTAACAGCACCTGTTACTTACCTGTGGCACATAACAGGTGGTGGCAATAACTAAATCACACTTGCAGCCAGTTGAAATGGATTAAAGTTGACTCAACCTCTGTCCTGTGTCCTTGTGTATACCACATTGAGCATGGAGAAAAGAAAGAAGACCAAAGAACTGTCTGAGGACTTGAGAAGCAAAATTGTGAGGAAGCATGAGCAATCTCAAGGCTACAAGTCCATCTCCAAAGACCTGAATGTTCCTGTGTCTACCGTGCGCAGTGTCATCAAGAAGTTTAAAGCCCATGGCACTGTGGCTAACCTCCCTAGATGTGGACGGAAAAGAAAAACTGACGAGAGATTTCAACGAAAGATTGTGCGGATGGTGGCTAAAGAACCTTGACTAACATCCAAACAAGTTCTAGCTGCCCTGCAGTCCGAGAGTACAACAGTGTCAACCCGTACTATCCGTCCGCGTCTGAATGAAAAGGGACTCTATGGTAGGATACCCAGGAAGACCCCACTTCTGACCCAAAGACATAAAAAAGCCAGGTTGGAGTGTGCCAAAACTTACCTGAGAAAGCCAAAAACTTTTTGGAAGAATGTTCTCTGGTCAGATGAGGCAAAAGTAGAGCTTTTTGGGAAAAGGCATCAACATAGAGTTTACAGGAAAAAAAAAGAGGCCTTCAAAGAAAAGAACACGGTCCCTACAGTCAAACATGGCGGAGGTTCCCTGATGTTTTGGGGTTGCTTTGCTGCCTCTGGCACTGGACTGCTTGACCGTGTGCATGGCATTATGAAGTCTGAAGACTACCAACAAATTTTGCAGCATAATGTAGGGCCCAGTGTGAGAAAGCTGGGTCTCCCTCAGAGGTCATGGGTCTTCCAGCAGGACAATGACCCAAAACACACTTCAAAAAGCACTAGAAAATGGTTTGAGAGAAAGCACTGGAGACTTCTAAAGTGGCCAGCAATGAGTCCAGACCTGAATCCCATAGAACACCTGTGGAGAGATCTCAAAATGGCAGTTTGGAGAAGGCACCCTTCAAATCTCAGGGACCTGGAGAAATTTGCCAAAGAAGAATGGTCTAAAATTCCAGCAGAGCATTGTAAGAAATTCATTGATGGTTACCGGAAGCAGTTGTTCGCAGTTATTTTGTCTAAAGGTTGTGCTACCAAGTATTAGGCTGAGGGTGCCAATACTTTTGTCCGGCCCATTTTTGGAGTTTTGTGTAAAATGATCAATGATTTGACTTTTTTTTTCATTCTCTTTTGTGTTTTTTCATTGCAAGCAAAATAAATGAAGATATTATTACCAAAGCATTTGTGATTGCAATCATTTTCTGGAAGAAATTGAGTATTATCTGACAGAATTGCAGGGGTGCCAATACTTTTGGCCAGCACTGTATGTTGGCGCTATATAAATAAAATTTATTATTATTATTTTAGAAAAGTCTAAAGTCTGGCATTTCTATTTTTGAGGCTAATTAATTGGTTTGCACCTTGTGTTGAATCTTCTGTATTTGAATCTTCTCTCAAAGTCTTTGGTAAACTTAGATACTGATACACCTACTTCCTGAAGAGTGTTCTTCACTTGGATGGATGTTGCGAAGGGGTTTTTCTTCACCCTGGGAAGAATTCTACTTTCATTCACCACTGTTGTCTTCCGCAGACATCCAGGCCTTTTTGAGCTCCCGAGCTCACTAGTAGACTTTTTTTACTAGATTGTTGATTTAGCCACTCATAACATTTCCGCTCTCTCTCTGATGGATTTCTTCTTTTTTTCAGCCTATTGATAGTCTGTTTCATTTACACTGTGCACTCCTTTGACAGCATGTTGTGGATTCACAGCAACAGCTTATAGATGCAAATACCACACCTAGAATGAACTCTAGACCTTTAACCTGCTTAACTCATGATGGATTAACAAGGGAATAGCCCATGCAGTCCATTAAACAGCCTTTGAGATAATTGTACAATTACCTTTGGTCCCTTGAAAAAGAGTCATCTACATATTACAAAGCTGTAATTCCTAAACCCTTCCTCCAGTTAGGATGTGAATACCCTCAAATTAAAGCTGAGAGTCTGCACTTTAAGCCCATATTAATTATATAACTGTATCTTGAATATGTTTTGGGAAATAGCTAAAATGCCAAACCTTGTTTCAGTGTCCATATATTTCTAACTGTATACAGTACAGACCAAAAGTTTGGACACACCTTCTCATTCCAAGAGTTTTCTGTATTTTCATGACTATAAAAATTGTAGATTCACACTGAAAGCATCAAAACTATGAATTGACACGTGGAATTATATACTTAACAAAAAAGTGTGAAAAAACTGAAACTATGTCTTATATTCTAGGTTCTTCAAAGTAGCCACCTTTTGCTTTGATTACTGCTTTGCACACTCTTGGCATTCTCTTGATGAGCTTCAAGAGGTAGTCACCTGAAATGGTCTTCCAACAGTCTTGAAGTAGTTCCCAGAGATGCTTAGCACTTGTTGGCCCTTTTGCCTTCACTCTGCGGTCCAGCTCACCCCAAACCATCTCGATTGGGTTCAGGTCTGGTGACTGTGGAGGTCAGGTCATTTGGCGTAGCACCCCATCACTCTCCTTCTTGGTCAAATAGCCCTTACACAGTCTGGAGGTGTGTTTGGGGTCATTGTCCTGTTGAAAAATAAATGATGGTCCAACTAAACGCAAACTGGATGGAATAGCATGCCGCTACAAGATGCTGTGGTAACCATGCTGGTTCAGTATTCCTTCAATTTTGAATAAATCCCCAACAGTGTCACCAGCAAAGCACCCCCACACCATCACACCTCCTCCTCCATGCCTCACGGTGGGAACCAGGCATGTAGAGTCCATTCGTTCACCTTTTCTGCGTCGCCCAAAGACATGGTGGTTGGAACCAAAGATCTCAAATATGGACTCATCAGACCAAAGCACAGATTTCCACAGATCTAATGTCCATTCCTTGTGTTCTTTAGCCCAAACAAGTCTCTTCTGCTTGTTGCCTGTCCTTAGCAGTGGTTTCCTAGCAGCTATTTTACCATGAAGGCCTGCTGCACACAGTCTCCTCTTAACAGTTGTTGTAGAGATGTGTCTGCTGCTAGAACTCTGTGTGGCATTGACCTGGTCTCCAATCTGAGCTGCTGTTAACCTGCAATTTCTGAGGCTGGTGACTCGGATGAACTTATCCTCCGCAGCAGAGGTGACTCTTGGTCTTCCATTCCTGGGGCGGTCCTCATGTGAACCAGTTTCTTTGTAGCGCTTGATGGTTTTGGCCACTGCACTTGGGGACACTTTCAAAGTTTTCCCAATTTTTCAGACTGACTGACCTTCATTTCTTAAAGTAATGATGGCCACTCATTTTTCTTTACTTAGCTGCTTTTTTCTTGCCATAATACAAGTTCTAACACTCCATTCAGTAGGACTATCAGCTGTGTATCCACCTGACTTCTGAACAACACAACTGATGGTCCCAACCCTATTCATACGGCAAGAAATCCCTCTTATTAAACCTGACAGGACACACCTGTGAAGTGAAAACCATTTCAGGTGACTACCTCTTGAAGCTCATCAAGAGAATGCCAAGAGTGTGCAAAGCAGTAATCAAAGCAAAAGGTGGCAAAAGAACCTAGAATATAAGACATATTTTCAGTTGTTTCACACTTTTTTGTTAAGTATATAATTCCACATGTGTTAATTCATAGTTTTGATGCCTTCAGTGTGAATCTACAATTTTTATAGTCATGAAAATACAGAAAACTCTTGGAATGAGAAGGTGTGTCCAAACTTTTGGTCTGTTCTGTATATGCGTACATACACAAGTACAGACTAGATTGCCACAAATGCACCCAACATGGCTATATGGTAGTAGGAAATATCTGACATTTGTTGCAAAATACTGTGCAAATATGTTAACACGGGTAACTTAAAGGGGTTATGCCATTACAGAAACTTATACCCTATCCTGTGGATGGAGAATAAGTATTAGGTCACTGACTAGAGCTCCATTCATTTCTGTGGGGCTGTTGAAGATTAAGCCCTGGCAAATCTATAGAAGTGAATGAAACACCAGCCATACAAGCGCAATGGTACTTCATGCGTAGAGAGATTTTAAAAGGACTTTCAGGCACCAATTCTCCTGATCACTGGAGCAATGATATTTGAATAGGGGATAAGTGTCTGTGATGGCAATACTCCTTTAATTTTGAAGTTATTACTTACTTGTTCTTCCAGGTTAGTAAAGGCCACACTCAACAAGGTTGCTTTTTATGATCACATCTGTCACTGCATCAAACACAAACTGCACATTCTTTGTGTCTGTAGCACATGTGAAATGTGTGTAAATCTCTTTTGTATCTTTTTTTTCTGTTTAGATCTTCAAACTGGCACTGAATATAGGCAGCTGCCTCTTCATATGTATTAGAGCCTGGAAAATAAACATAAATTATATATTTTATGATAATTCCACAGACTGGTCTCATAACCGCCAATGAAATATGAAATATAGTGCCCCAGCCACGTGCCACATGTACCTGAGTATTCTTGGTAGCAGATTGTAAGTGGGCTACGACTGATCTTCTCTTCAAACAAGTCCTTTTTGTTGAGAAAGAGAATTATGCTGGTATCAATAAACCATTTGTTGTTGCAAATACTGTCAAACAGCTTCATGCTCTCATGCATTCGATTCTGTTTAGAGAAAAAAGAAAAAAACATTTTTCATATTTATTTTTATTTCATATTTATTTATAATTTATATAGTTATGACACCATTCCAAAAATTGTTGTTGGCTTCCTTCAGTTAGTTATAGATGTTTTTTTATGCCACCTATTTTTTTTTTTTTTTTTTAAATACGCATCCTGCTGCGGATTCCACAGCTGCTTCACCCACAGAACTAAATGCGTGAGTAAATCTCTGCTGATTAGGCCCATCTGAGCCTAATCAGTGAGTGAAAGCCACAGTGGAAAGTGTAGGGGTAGAATATGGAGGCCTCAAATTCCTCCACCATTTCTGCTGTGTGGACATACCCTAAATGCTAGAACTTAATTGACCGAGGTCTTTTTTTTCAACCCACTAAGCGTGTCTATGTTAAACTGATAAATACAGGGGAAGGAGAGAGAGTAGAAGAAAGAGCAGCACTGATCACAGATGTATTGTAGAGTTAACTAAAAGAGCAACAACGAAGAAAAGGCATAAAAATATCTACTATAAGAAAAGTACATTTTAAAAAATCATCCATTAGGTTCAAAATCACAGCAGCACAGTTGCTAAGTGGTGAGCACTGTTGCCTTGCAGTGCTGGGTTCCTTGGTAGAAATCAGAGACAACATCTGCATGGAGTTTATAGGTTCTCTCTGTGTTTGCATGCACCAGTTGTCAGAGAGCAGTTGCGTTCTTCTCCACCAGGAAGAATAACCTCGAGGGATGCAGGGCAACCCCTCCATCCCTGGGTATGCATATAGGTT
This sequence comes from Leptodactylus fallax, assembly GCA_947044405.1. Lineage (NCBI taxonomy): Eukaryota > Metazoa > Chordata > Amphibia > Anura > Leptodactylidae > Leptodactylus > Leptodactylus fallax. The sequence continues at coordinate 4,611,247 of CAMRHE010000140.1, forward strand.
TGAATCCTGCCAAGGACAACATCTGCAAGGAGTTTGTATGTTCTCCCTGTATTTGCGTGGGTTTCCTCCGGGTACTCTGGTTTCCTCCCACATTCCAAAGACATATTGATAGGGAATATAGATTGTGAGCCCTATATGGGACAGTGACTGACAATATCTGTAAAGCGCTGTGGAATATGATTGTGCTATATAAGTAAACATAATAAATAAAAAATAAATCAAATGTTGAGAACCACTGCTCAAAATAACCCCTGTGTTTGTCTCTTTTGACCACGGCATTTAAGGAGTTAAATACCCACAATAGGAGTTATATGACATCTGTTGCCAATGGCACCATCTCAGCTTCTCAAACAGCACTACTGCCATGCCATTAATGTACAGTATAGTGCATTAACTCCCATTCTTTCTATCAAGCTGTAAATGTAAGGCATGGTGCAGGAATAAGTTAATATGTTTTTCTGTTGAAAATACCATATGCATAGGCCAGACTCAGAGGCAAAGGCAGAAAGAGGGAAGGAGAAAGGAGGGATACCCAGATTACTATATAGCTCCTAGCAGAGGCATATATCCCAGAGGCTAACTTGATTGATGTAGGTGTTCTATGCTAGACAACTCTAAAGGCCGCATGCTCCAGGTTCATAGGACAGGAAAAGTGGGTGCTGCCTTATTTGCTCTAAGGCAAAGTCCTCTTTCTCTCTGGTGCTGCATTGTGTTAATGGAAAGTAACAGTTAATCCAGGGCATAGGCTCACTCACCATTTCTTCATCTTCAGCCAAAACCAAATCATAGTCACTGAGTGCCACACAAAAGATGATCGATGTAACACCCTCAAAGCAATGAATCCACTTCTTTCTTTCAGATCTCTGTCCTCCCACATCAAACATTCTACACAAAAAAAGTTGAACAATGAGAATTGGCACAGAAAGTGAGGACAACAATGACCCACAATACTGTAAACTAATAATAAAGACTTTCAGTGTCCTACTGTCAGTAAATACCCAACTAAGCCAAGTTCACATGCCATGGTCTCAGTCGTTTGGGTCCACCTGGGAACCCGAACGACAGAGAGCAGGACTTCTGAAACAGCAGTTACATACAGAGACAGCCAGACCCCATTGACTATAATGGTGTCCGCCATAAAACGGCGGAGAAAAAAAGTCCTCCGTGCAGGACTTTTCTCTCCACCGATTTTCGGCAGTTTCTGTGACAGAATCCAATGGAGACTCTGGCGCAGATGTGAACTTCGCCTAATACAATTACATATCATTCACCAGACATTCTTAAGGTTAACTAACCTTTAAAAAAAAAAAATGGGCAGGGCACAAACATCTGCTTGTCCTAGATGTTACACTTTAGAGGCATGTACTGGACTTGTTCCCTTATTGATTCTGGACAGAAGTTACAGACATTCCACCCCAGCCTATCTCTAACCCGGTCCCCAGTGACCCACAAACATGTCTTCTGGGTCTGTTGTCAGATGAAATATGAACATTCCATATGAGAATCTTTTTATGAGAAGTATTATTTCTAGCAAGGACATGTATTACAATTCGATGGTATAATCATGCAACCCCTACATTGAGTACATGGAAACTTCAAGTTAATCAAATTATCCAATATGAAGCTTTAGTTTATTAGCACATAAACTGTCCTTCCAATTTCAAGGGGCATTTGGGGATTATGGTGTGACTTCCCGCATTCTTATTATTACTCTCTACAAATTCCCTCTGCATAATCAATCCCAGGTTCGGACTCATCTCGCCTCCATCACTGCACTCATTGAACCCTTGACCACAGTCACTGCTGCAGTCTTGTGGTCTATCACAGTATACTCTGCATCTCTGGCCTCATTTCATTGAGGCAATTGAAGATGCCCTTGGTTAATGCTACCTTTTTATATGCCTTGTGACATTCTGTGTTCTCTATGTGGTTATGTAATTCCTTTATTATCATATATGTTTACATCATCCTTCAATTAAAAAAAAAAAATTAAAAAACATATTCCCCACTAAGTCAAAGTTACAGAAGGAGGCATTTTACACACAAGCTATTAAAGAGATTGTCCCATCAGATTGCAGTTATTGATCAGCTATTTTTCCACAGAAATTCAAGGCCAGTTGAGCATTTCCCCTGCAGCTTTATGTAAAGGTAAAATGCAGCATTATAGGGCACCAATTCAATCGAAAAGCCCACTGTATTATACATGGTCAACTTGTGTCCACCATAACATGAGACACTACTACACAGCACCCTGGTTCTGGTTCATAGAAAGGGTCCAGAGCAGGCAACTCACCTACATGGCCTGATAGAATATAAGAAAAGGGGTTGCCTTCATGAGATGACCACTTTAAGAATGAGCTGAAACTATGGACTAGAAGCAATTGTAACAGCCATTCAATGAACTAAAAATCATGGAAGTTTAAATGGTCATTGCAACTAAGTTAAGCTTATATGATAGCAAATGTGATCCTCATCAATGCTGCCTATTGTCATGTTAAGTCTGTCTCTGGTAACAGACACAGATTACAGAAAGTGGGGTATTAGCTAGTAAGCCCTCACTATTCAGAATACACAGTACTGCCTCTAACATTAACCCTTTCCTGTCTCCACATAGAGCCAACATCCTGCAGCTGGCTATCAATCTACAGCCACATCTATTCTGTACATCCTGGACATGCAGGGCACATTGTACTGTCCTTACTGTTTCTACTGACTATAGCATCACATGTGATGTGGAGACTGAAAAAATGCAGCAAGCCATGTACACAGCTCTGCTGCATAGTTTCAAAGCCTACCGAAATACAGTAGTAAAAGTAACACCAGTACAACATTGAAGTAAGGTTCACATCTACGTCGGGAAAACCCCGCAGCAGAAACCGCCAACAACAGAGGACTTTTCTTTCCACCAGTTTCATTATAAAAACTGTTACAGTCTATGGCGTTTGCAGGTAACCACTGTTTTAGTGGTCCGGCTCTCCGTCGTTTGGGTCCCCCGGCGGGCCAGAACAACAGAACCCAGCACAGCACAGGTGTCAACCTAGCCTCAGAGATGTATTGACACATGTGCTTCCATATTGCATGTAAAGCTTGCTTTGAATGGGTTAATATTAAAGCCAATACTGTGCTTGCATAGGTCAATACAATGCAACGCAATGCACCATAAGAAGTCCAGAACAGGTGCTCCCAGCAGCTATACTGATAACAGACTTTCAATCTCCTGACACGGCCCCATAAATGGAGAGGAGAGTTAGAACAAGTGCAGCAAGTTTAGGAGTCTGCAGCCAACAAAATCACTACTATGCTGTTTGTGCCAAAGCGAAATTGTGCTACCAAGAAAATCAACTTTCAATCTGTATACAAATGAACTTCACTTTGACAGATTAAAATGTGCACTAAGACCACACATGTTTTGTTATTTTTCAGCCTTGTGCTAAAATAAAATTAAAAAATAAATATCAAGTTTCTAAATACCGCACTAAATACACCTTACTGACAAAGTGAAAGCAGAACATTAAAAATCTTTGCTAACTTGTTCTAAAGGAAAAACTAAAATATTGCATTCACGTAAGTATTCCGACCCTTCACTCTGTATTTAGCTGAAACACCTTTGGCAGTAATTACAGCCTCCTTGGGTGTCAGGTTGAATGGTTCCGTCAATGGACAGCAATTTTCAAGTCTCTGCAGAGATGCTTGATTTGGTTCAAGTTAGGGTTCTGGCTGGGCCACTCAAGAACATTCACAGGGTTGTCCCTGTTCCACCCACTGAAAAACACCCACACAGAATGTTGCTACCACCACCATGCTTCACTGTAGGGATGATAATGGGCAGGTGATGAGCAGTGACTGGTCTCCTCCAGACATGAAGCTTAGAATTCAGGCCAAGAAGCTCAATCTTGGTTTCATCAGAGCAGAGATTCGGATTTCTCATAGTCTGAGGATCCTTTAGGTCCTTTTTAATTAAACTCTAGATGGGCTTTCAAGTGTCTTTTACTAAATAGAGTCTTCTTTCTACCCAATTAGCCATAAAGTCCAGATTGGTAAACCGCTGCAGTGATGATAGACCTTCTGGAAGTTGCTCCCATCTGTTTGGAGCTGAGCTAGAGTGTCCACTGGGTTCTTGATCATTTCTCTAAGGCAGAGTTCACGCTACCGTTGGATTCCATTCTGAAGGTGTCCGTTAAAAAAACAAAACAAAACAAAAAAAAACAAAAAACGGACACCTATCATAACAGACATTAACGGACACTAACTGATGTTAATGTGTTCGTTTTTTTAACTGATCCAATTTAGCTGAAAACGAAGTTCTGCATGTCCGACTTTGTTTCCGACGGAAAAACTGGTTTCGCGGCGCAGAGAGTGTAAGCGCACACCCGCACATTGCTTTAAAAACCCATTCAAATGAATGGGTTTTTAAGCAATGTGTCGCTAACCTGTCGCTATCCGATGCCTATCCAGTTTCCCGAGATTTTCAGTCGGAGTGGCAGCGGACGGACTCAAGCGCAAGTGTGAACCCACCCTTAGCATCAGTTAGTGTCCATTTTTTTGTTTCTGCTTTCTGAACATGCGCAGAAAAAAAACGGACATAAAATAACGGACAGTAACTGATGGCTATCAGTTACTGTCCATTATAAGTCCGTTACCCATAGACTTCAATGTTAAAAAAATAACGGACACTTGCTGTGTCCAAACGGACAAAAAAGCCCTGCATGTAGGATTTTTTGTCTGCGGAAAAAAAAAACGGACTTCTGACGGATTGGGTGTAAACGGACACAAACGGACAGAATATAAAAACCCATTGAAATGAATGGAAATTTTAATGGATTTCTGACGGCTCAGCTAGTGTCCGATGCTAAAATCTTGTAACGGACAATAGCAACGGACACTACTGACTGTCACCAATGGTAGTGTGAACGCCCCCTTATGTAGTTTGGTGGTGCGGATAGCTCTAGGAAAAGTCCTGGTTGTTACAAACATCTTCAATGGGCCACTTGGGAACTTTCAGGGTAGCAGAAATTTTTTATACCCTTCTCCACATCTATGCCTCGACACAATTCTGTCACCGATTTTACCACCGGTAGATTCCCATCAAAGTGTAGAAACATCTCAGAGGTGATCAAAAGAAATGGGAGGCCCCCAGAGCCCAATTTCAAGCCTCAAAGGGTATTTATACTTTTGCCCATGCAAAATTTTAGTTTTTCCCTTTATAATAAATTTGCAAAAATAACTAAAAAAAAAAAAAAAAAAAATATTTTAACATTACCATTATTGGATATTGAGTCCAGTTTTCATTAGATTTTTGTAGATTTTAGTATAAGGCCTCAACATAAAAAAGTTAAAGCATAGGAAAACTTTCTGAATGCATATATATATATATATATATATATATATATATATACATACATACACACACAGTCATATGAAAAAGTTTGGGCACCCCTATTAATCTTAATCATTTTTAGTTCTAAATATTTGGGTGTTTGCAACAGCCATTTCAATTTGATATATCTAATAACTGATGGACACAGTAATATTTCAGGATTGAAATGAGGTTTATTGTACTAACAGAAAATGTGCAATATGCATTAAACCAAAATTTGACCGATGCAAAAGTATGGGCACCTCAACAGAAAAGTGACATTAATATTTAGTAGATCCTCCTTTTGCAAAAATAACAGCCTCTAGTCACTTCCTGTAGCTTTTAATCAGTTCCTGGATCCTGGATGAAGGTATTTTTGACCATTCCTCTTTACAAAACAATTCCAGTTCAGTTAAGTTTGATGGTCGCCGAGCATGGACAGCCCGCTTCAAATTATCCCACAGATGTTCAATGATATTCAGGTCTGGGGACTGGGATGGCCATTCCAGAACATTGTAATTGTTCCTCTGCATGAATGCCTGAGTAGATTTGGAGCTGTGTTTTGGATCATTGTCTTGCTGAAATATCCATCCCCGGCGTAACTTCAAATTCGTCACTGATTCTTGTACATTATTCTCAAGAATCTGCTGATACTGAGTTGAATCCATGCGACCCTCAACTTTAACAAGATTCCCGGTGCCGGCATTGGCCACACAGCCCCAAAGCATGATGGAACCTCCACCAAATTTTACAGTGGGTAGCAAGTGTTTTTCTTGGAATGCTGTGTTCTTTTGACGCCATGCATAACGCCTTTTTGTATGACCAAACAACTCAATCTTTGTTTCATCAGTCCACAGGACCTTCTTCCAAAATGAAGCTGGCTTGTCCAAATGTGCTTTTGCATACCTCAGGCGACTCTGTTTGTGGCGTGCTTTCAGAAACGGCTTCTTTGGCATCACTCTCCCATACAGCTTCTCCTTGTGCAAAGTGTGCTGTATTGTTGACCGATGCACAGTGACACCATCTGCAGCAAGATGATGCTGCAGCTCTTTGGAGGTGGTCTGTGGATTGTCCTTGACTGTTCTCACCATTCTTCTTCTCTGCCTTTCTGATATTTTTCTTGGCCTGCCACTTCTGGGCTTAACAAGAACTGTCCCTGTGGTCTTCCATTTCCTTACTATGTTCCTCACAGTGGAAACGGACAGGTTAAATCTCTTAGACAACTTTTTGTATCCTTCCCCTGAACAACTATGTTGAACAATCTTTGTTTTCAGATCATTTGAGAGTTGTTTTGAGGAGCCCATGATGCCACTCTTCAGAGGAGATTCAAATAGGAGAACAACTTGCAATTGGACACCTTAAATACCTTTTCTCATGATTGGATACACCTGGCTATGAAGTTCAAAGCTCAGTGAGGTTACAAAACCAATTTTGTGCTTCAGTAAGTCAGTAAAAAGTAGGAGTATTCAAATCAATAAAATGATAAGGGTACCCAAATTTTTACACCGGTCAAATTTTGGTTTAATGCATATTGCACATTTTCTGTTAGTACAATAAACCTCATTTCAATCCTGAAATATTACTGTGTCCATCAGTTATTAGATATATCAAATTGAAATGGCTGTTGCAAACACCCAAATATTTAGAACTAAAAATGATTAAGATTAATAGGGGTGCCCAAACTTTTTCATATGACTGTATATATTAAACATACAAGCAGTAATGCAATTCAAAATTCATATATTCAAGGTTTATTCTTAGTGCTAGCAATGGGCCATTGCACGATGTGTCTGCATTTGCATTACAGCCATGACAGTATAATCCTGTACATATATTTCATATTGTTTGACAGTGCTCAAAAATCTTGTTTATTTGTTCCAATATGCAACTACCCCAAATGAAAAATGGTTCTCTGGTAGGCACAGCCATAACTGAGCTGCTCATTTGCATACAGATTAAAAGTCAACTCTCGTCACCAAAATTGCACTTTTACATAAAAAAAGGTTTATTCAGTATGCCGTTAATGGCCCCTACAAGCGATTTTGGTGGTAGATTGCTTTTAACACAGAATCTTCACTTAATGGTTACAAAAAAAAAAAAAAGGAAAGGCATTATTTATACCAGCATGCAATGGAACAGTTTTATATTAAGATGAGATAGTTACTGAAACAGCTGCTGTGTCTTACTTGAAATAAAGGTCTTTAAATGTGAAATGTGTTTCCACAATACCCGTTGTTTTGACCCGCGTCCGAAGTACATCTTGTTGGGTAGGAATGTAATTGGTCTGTGAGATCCTATCCAGATCATTTAGGTAGCTGTAAAAAGAAATATTTTATGAAGTGAGCATCAATGGTACTCGCACATAAACCTGTGAAAGCTCTTTTTGCTGCTTTTATTGCTTTTCCTTCATCATTTCTCACACTTACTATGAGGCAGAGTCATTCAGTTGGTATTCACGAGAGCGGCAGAAGCATGCCTGCACACCAGCATCTTTCCAAAGCCTCTTAATAACACCTGCAAGCTCTGGGGAGAGAATGCCTTCATCTGCAGTACTAGCTAAGACAAATAGTTGTCGGGCATCATCCTAAATAGAGCAAAAACAGAATAAATAATATACAAACAAAAAGGTTTTCATAGTTTTGAAGCAGCATCAGCACATGTAATATAGTAGAAAGACTTAGTCCTCACAGCTCTGGCCAAATCTCCAAAATCAATCTTCAGTCTTCCCATGGCACGTATTATTGCAATTATGGACTGAATGGTGTTACTGTAGACAACCACTTTGTACTGCCTGCACTCTTCTTCTGAATATCCATCTTCATGGATAATCCTGAAACCACAACAAATACATTAGAGTGAACACAACTATATCTGATAATAGAAAGTAATGGGAGAAACACAAAATTGCCAATTAAGGGGTTTTCCGGGCAAATGAGCTTGACTACCTATGCTTATGATAGGTCATCAATATAAAATTGACTGGGTCCAAATACCCAGAGGCGAACAGTGCCAGAAGCACTGCTTTCTGTGTAGTGACTGTGTTGAATTACGGTACATCAGCACCTATATATGTGAACAGAAGCTGAGGTGCAGTAAATCAGCATAGCCACTGCACAAAGAACAGAGCTATCTGTTTCTGGATCCGTTCTCCGTATAGCAACTGATGATGATCTGCAAAACCCCTTTAGGGCTAGACACCTTCACATGTTTTTTTCTTCTATAGAATTGAGTTTATTTTGTCATTAAAAAAAAAAAAAAAAAAAAAAGTTAATTGTTATTGAAAATTCTCAAATATTTATCTTCTATAACCTGCATGTATGTTCATACATGGCAGCCTGCTCAGTCTCATTCGGAGTAAAATGCAGCAGAAAAGAAGTCTGATGGTTCACTCTGCAATCCTCATCTTTACTCTCCTGCATGATCTACTAAGCAGACATCTTTTTGATTATATTTAGCTGAAAAGACATCAGCCTAAAATATGGTTCAAAAAAGTAGAGAGTAGAAAGTAGACCTACAGAATGAGTTATCCAACATCACATCTAGTGGATTTTACTCTGCATAGACTATGCACTCTGCTATGTATGAGGACAAACGCAGTCTGCAGAAAACAAAAAGGATGAGATTTTATGATTAAAACAAAATTATTTTCCGATTCAATTAATAAAGAAAAAAAAATATGATGTGAAGGTGTCCATAATAGATAGTGAGTACCGTCTCTAAGGAAAGTGTTGAAGAACACTAGGGACACTAGCCCATTGACTTTAAGGCCATATGCACATGGTTACAGAGTTGTAGGAAACCCTAATAGAGTAGCTGTAGAGGCACATGGTTCTGTATATGGAAGCAATTAGTTTTTGGATTCCCTGTGTATCTCACGGAAAGGAAATTTCCTCAGACCTGTGCCACAAAGCATATATTAAAAACACAAAAACCACAGCTGTCTGAATATGGCATTATAGACGGCAGAAGGCGCTAACCAAACAGCTGCAATACAGTTTACTGGTTAAAAACCAATGATAAATGATATTTCATACATGAACACATTACTATTGAAGACATCTGAATAACTCATATGTATGAACTCCATAAAAAAAAACCAAAAAAAACACACACACACACACACACACACACACACACACACACTGTATAATATATTGTACATATAATTCTCTGATTTACAAATCCCAATCACCAGGAGTCCAATACTCCTACAGTCACAACTTTATATACATATTAGCCACCTTTTCTAAAACTCAGTTTTAATTCCAGACTATATTTCAATAATGTGAAATGTAAGAATTAGGCTCTATGCACACAACCAATTGTCTCTATGGTCCCATAGAAATGCCCCTGTATTATCATGGGCCAGTGTATGCGTCAGTGAGCCCGGGACAAAACTCAGGATAGATCCTATTCCTGTCCATTTTGTGGCCTGGGCTCCCTAGATAAAGTGAATGTGTTTGTGGCTCCAGCTGACCTCTCAAGATGCTACTTCAATATCTCCACATAATGCCATCTATTTTGTGACGTGCATAAGTCACTCTTGCAAAGCATACCCACAAGATGATGCTGCCTGTGCTTCACAGTTGTGGTGGTGTTCTTTGACTTGCAAGCTTCACCCTCTTTCCTCCATACATAATGATTGTTATTACTGTCAAACAGTCCTATTTTTGCTTCATCAGACAAGAGGACAACTCTCCAAAAAGTAAGCTCTTTGCCTCCAAGTACAGCAAGTGAAAATCTATGGCGGCGCTCGAGCGGCCTTTCAGGTCATGTTGATAAAGGACATTTTCCTGCTGGTATAGATATTTTTGTACCCATTTCCTCCAGAATTTTTACAAGGTTGTTTGCTCCTGTTCTTGGATTTATTAGTAATTTTTTCACAAACATATGTTCATCTCTAGGAAACAGAATAAGTCTTCCCCCGAAATGGCTGGATGGTCCTATGTTGTTTAAACTTGCATGTTATCGTTTGAACAGATCAATTTGGTATTTTCAAGCATTTATAAATTCCTCTGAAGATGTACTAGACTCCTGGGTACCAGAATTCTGTTTCCAATGTCTTGGATGATTTTTTTTTTTGATGTTCCCTGGATGTCAAGCAATGAGGGAAATAGGTCTTGAAGGTAGGCCTTAAAATACTGACACCTTCAATTAACTCATATTATGTCAATTAGTTTATCAGACGCTTCTCAAGTCATAACATTGTTTTCTGGAATTGTTGAACCTATTTAAAGTATGTAAACCTCTGACCCTCTGGAATTTGATATAATGAATTATATGTTTGTAAACATTTATTGGAAAAATTGCTTGTTTTATGTACAAAATATTAATCCAAAACAACTTGCTAAAACTATAGCTTGCTGCCATGGAATCTGTGGAGGAAATTAATAAGAGTTTTAATGAATTACTCTGCAGTGAATGTAAATGCATGACTGCATCGGTAAATTATTTACAGCTAGTGTGCAACACTGTGAATGGTTTAATTTAGTAAAGTCACATTGGCTCTTCAAGTGGTCTGTCTCATTCCACAGCTTCACAGCAGAGTTCCCCAAGCACTTGCTTTGAAGCCCCTGATATAAGGCCTCCTGCTCGACACGGAAATAAACTGCACACAGCAGTAACAGACTCATCAAATCATAATTGCATTGTTTCCGGGGGCGGCTTCCCACTGCATATGACATATAAAAACTCCTAGGTCTGACTGCTGTATAGGCAGGCACAACATCAAAGTAGATATAGGAAACTCTACTTACTTCATTTGCTTTACAATTGTGCTTTTCCCAGACTCTCCAGCACCTGCAAGGAAAATTCATTATATTATCAGTGGGTGTTTTAAACTCTGAAAACCCACAAAACTTGTGTAATGCTATCTTCTTGCTTTTGCTAACCATACACTGCAGACTTAGGGCCCTTGCACACGACCATGGGCTAGGTCAGTGTGCTATTCGGGTTTTTCCTGGATAGCATACTGACCCATTAATTCCTGTCGGCCCATTCACATGACCGTGTATTACACAGATCAGTGTGTGGGCTGACAGTCCCGGCCGCAAATCTCAGGACAGGTCCTATTCCTGTCCACTGACATCCATGTGCCGCCCCTGCACTGGCTGAACTGTTCAATAACGGCAGTTGGCTCACACATGGTCGTGTTCAACGGGCCTTAGACAGAAAATGGCAGTCAGAAATCATGTTTATATGTGAAGCTTAAAGGGAGTCTATCAGCAGACTAATGACAGCACCTTGTAAGGCTGCTTCTACACTTTCCAAAGATACCTTTCTTATTTTGCATCGCACATCCATTTTCATGAAAATCAGTGTTTTATTCTTATGCAAGTTAACTGAAAAGGGCTTTAGGGGTATTTCTTCTCCTGCTGGGGCTTTACTCTCTGCTCCTAAGTGTACAGTCAGAGGGGGCATTCCTAACAGCCCAGCTAGACTGTCAGGAACGCCCTTCTGACGATGGGCAGAGATTGGTGTCGAAACTAACGGCACCGATATCTCCAGCCCCGGAAAAGACGACATTGTGCTGAATTCAGCGCACTGTTGGCTTTATAGCGGTATATAAAACCACATGTGCCTGAGGACATGAAAGGTCCTCTTTAAGAGATGAAATAACCATTACCCAGGTATAAAATTACCCAACACAATACGATAGAGAACTTTGACAAAACGTGGCTATGTTCTGTAGGATACAATCTTGAAGGGAACTAAACAAATCAACTGATATTTGCAAATGATGCAGTCTTTAGCCATGTCTACTTCTCCATTTCTCTGTGTTTAGTACAGGGCACCCTTTTAAGTTTTCTCAATAGCACCTGGAAAAATACTGGGAGTAATTCTCAGAAGCAGCTTTATGCTCGCGACATTACACTGTATATGTTCTCCTCGTCTTAAAGGGGTTGTCCAGTTTCAGACCAATATTGCGAGAAAAATGTTATTCTTTGCATAATGAAAAGTTAGACAATTCTCCAATATACTTTCTGTATAAATTCCTCACTTTTCTAGATTGATGGTCTATACTTAGGGTAGTTCATTAATATGTGATCAGTGTGGGACAACACCCAAAACGCCCACACATCAGCAGGTTGAAGAGGCTGCAGCCTTTTCCCTGTTCTGATGAGGTCAAGTTCATTTGTCAAATGGTATAGCAGCAGCTTGGTCCCATTCAAGTTAATGGGGCTGAGCTGCAATACCAAGCACAGCCCCTGTGATACATATACTGCTGTGCTTTGTATTCAGTAAAGAGGCTGCAGTGGTGAGCCAAAGACTGTAGCCTCTTCAAACAGCTGATCTGCTGGGGTCCCAGTTATCATACCTCCATGGACTAGGGCTGGGCGATTAATCGAAAGATAACCAAAACCGATCAACCCAGATAACCAATGTGATTTTGCTTGCGCCAGTTATTTCAGTTCGGTTATTATATTATTTGCAAGGTTCCACCAGCTCTTTTGATCAGAACTGCTATAATATAGGGGTCTAAAGAGACCCCAGAGTATAATAAATCTGTGCCTCAGGGGAGGTGAGCTAACAAAAAAAAAAAAAGTCTTACTTACCTCTCCTGGACTCCTGCGCAACTCCCTGATGTCTTCAGGTCTTCTTCATGATGTTAAAGACTGCAAGGCTTGTAATTGGGCCTCAGTGCATCACCTGGTGTTGTGACACATAGACGTAAGTTTCATATTGCTGCATGACCCAGCTGCGTCAGACAGAAGACCCAAAGACAGCAGTGAGTCACGCCTGAGCCCAGGAAAGGAGAGTAATACTTGTCTTTTTAATCACCTCCCCTGGGCCTCTGATCATTATACTCTGGGATCTGACATGACCCCAGAGTATAATAGCTGTTCCGGTTCAGTCATGTTCGGTCCAGGGCATGGCTTAAAAAGGGACTGACCTAAATCATGACCATTAATTCTAATCAAGGTAAAATGCCTGTGTAGTACCAGAAAGCCCATTGAGGTCGACCTAATGTATGCAACTACATACTTATACAGCTGCATATTTCTGTCAAGGCTAACCTAGCCAAAGGTGTACATTTGCTTTATCCCTTTCCCTGCCACCCACGTATTTATACGTCCGAAAAGGGTGGCACTTCAGTAGCAGAGAACGTATGTAGTGCGTCCTTGCTACTAATACCGATTTCTCATGATCCGTTAAGGCTATGAAAATGATCTTGGATTCATTTTAAAGATGATCATGATAGTCCTTACAGATCCAGAGTAATTCGCTGGTGAAAATGTTCAGTGTGGAGATCCCAATATAGATCTCAATTTCCGACAGCGTTTTTAACAGCAAATCGCTCCAAATCATCATCAGTCATTTAGGACAACATTGGATCATTCAGAGATTCTCACTGAACTTCTGGAGTGAGTTTGCTGCACTGAAAGTAAAGGGGCCGAATAATATTGCACGCCCCACTTTTTATTTTTTTATTTTTTACAAAAGTTTAAAATATCCAATAAATTTTGTTCCACTTCACGATTGTGTCCCACTTGTTGTTGATTCTTCACCAAAAAATAAAAATTTATATATATATATATGTGGTATGTATGAATTCATCACATCTCGGAGTTTTTTGGAAAGTGCATTTTGTTTGCAAAAAGGGATAGCTTGCGCAAGCATTTTATTGGCAAATTTGAATTTTGTGCAATTTTTGCTTGTAATCTCTGCTGCAAAGTTGCATGAAGGTGGTTGTATATATGAAATATTAAGTTGTGTTTTTATATACAGTGTAATGCTGTGCAATTTCAAAAAAAGTTAGATTTTGGTATCCCAGTCACAGTTTGCTATGTGCAGTATAAATTTTCAAGATATTAGTGAATGACAGCAAAATATTGCTTATCTTCTGCATCAGTGATCTCAAGGGTACAAGCTCTTGATTTAGTTGACATTTGCGGTATATATAAATTTTGTAGACCTTGAGCTATTATTTTATATGTGTTTTGTGTGTGACTATATGATTGAATTTGAGTTTTAGGTACAAACATGTTTTAGTGCATTTTTTCAAAAAATTATTTGTCACAAAGTTACATGAAGGTGGACATGGCTATTGATAACCCATCGAGATACATGTAATCTTGTCTACTTTCAAGAAATATATAGGATTTAGGGGTGCACTTGCTTTACACAGTGTGTAATCCCTACATTTTATAGGAGAATAACATGGTTAACATTTCCAATACCAAAGCAGATTTTTGTTCCTTCCAGTTCTGGTGATTTTAAGAAGATATATGCATGCATGTGTAGGCCCTAGTGATATGAATGAACTCTCCACATGTTTAACTCTTATTTTTAGTAGGTGTGGTGCATATAACTTTTCGTTTTGTTTCCACTTTTAGCAACTAATAGAAATTTGCATTTATTTATTTATTTATTTTTTTTATAAAACATACGCTTTAAATCAAAATTGCATGAAGATGCCTGTTCGTATACAATACCAAGAGGCATTTTGATAATGCTGAAAATGTCTACTTTAAGAAAATATATAGGTATGGAGGGGAGGGGGGGGTTAGCATAATTTTTTAATGTTGCAATTTAGGTTTTATTCGCCAATCTCAAAACTGTGAAAATTGCCCTGGTAGCCAGAGGTGCAAAATATCCAAAAACCCCTGGCAACAAAATGATTAAGGATGCAGGGTATTTTGTACGTTAATGCTGGGCGACTATTTCCATATTTTACTTCACGCCTTCCAAAATTCCTAACTTTTTTATTTTACTGTTGACATAGTGAGGGCTTATGTTTTTTGAATTTTGTGTGATATGTTGTACTATCATTTTACCCCATTTTGGGGAACATATGTTTTGATTAGTTTTTATTAATGTTTATTGGGGGTCCATTTGAAAACCCCCACAATTCTATCATGTTTTGCATTTTGTTTTTACGGCGTTCACTCAGCATTAAAAATGACAATGTAACTTTGTCTAGCGGGTCATTATGATTACAGCAATACCATATTATATTGGTTTTATTAGGTTTTACCGCTTTTATAAATAAAACATCACTTTTTAAAAATGAAGGATTTTCCTGGGGTCACCGTCTCTTTATTTTCAGGGCAAATTGTGCAAGTTGTACTTCTTACTGGTACCAATGTTTGGCATGTACGACCTTTTGATCACTTTTTATTGCTATTTTTTGGGGGAAAGCGAGGTGACCAAAATGTGTTGTATAGTTGCAATATATATATATATATTTTTTTTTATAGCATTCACTGTACACGATAAATTATGCCATTTTTAGATAGTGTGGACTTATACGCACATGGGGATACCTAACATGCTTACATTGTGTTTTTTTAAATCTAAAGGTGGGTTTTTCAAACTTTTGCTTATTTTTTTATTCTTTATTTTTTTTTTTTTTTTATAAATTTTTCCCTGTCCTTTAAGGGGACTTGAACCTGAGATTTCAGACCCCCAGTGCAATGTACTGCAATACACAGTATTGCACAGAAGTACACAGTATTGCAGTACATAGCACACAGGTTCCCTATGTGTGACAGGGATTGTCAGTCAGGAGGCTGCTGTTCGTCCTCCTGGCTGCCATGGCCACCCCTCAGACTCAGCAATTTTGGGCGAACCACGGGGTGGTGATCTTGCTCCTGCACAGCTCCTGTGCCTGCGGCATTACAGCTCCATACTATTACGGTGCTGAGAGTTAACTACACAATTAGTATGACGTAATAGTACAGCGTAGAGAGGGAAGGGTTTAATGCATTGCCCTGTTGCTACAAGATAGACTTAGTAAAGAGCTTTATTAACAAGTAGGCATATCAGCCACTGAATGTATGTATATAAAAGAACAGCAAGAAACAACTCAATATCAGTATAGGTAAAATGTATTTAAAAGGGAGTCTGTTAACAGGAAAATCAAAGTAATGATAGTACCTTGTAATAGCGCTCTTTACACACTTTAGAAATATATCTTTGCTATTCAGCAATGCAGCTCCATTATCAAGAAAATCCATATTTTATTCATATACCAATTAAGTGAAAAGGGCTTTTGGGGGCGTTTCTTATTTTCCCCAGGCTTCGCTCTCTGCTGCAGACAACCTCCTCTTACTGCCAGCAAGCTCTCTCCAGGGAAAAGCTGTCAATCAAAGGACGATGGGTTGAGCTGGGTTTCAGGTAGGGGAAGTTATCTTCAGTGCAGAGCAAAGCCTGGGGAAAATAAGAAACATCCCGACAGCCCTTTTCAACTAATTTGCATATGAATAAAACAATTATTTTCTCGTTAATGGAGCTGCATTGCTGAATAACAAAGATATATTTGGAAAGTGTGTAAAACCTACTACAAGGTACTGGGATTACTTTGATTATGATTTTTCTATTGACAGATTCCCTTAAAGCTATTTCTGTATTTTGCTATTTTCTGCTCAAAGAGATATGTTAAGTGAGAACTGGTATTAACTGAGGTGCTGAGAAATTAACATCATATGGATAGCAAAGTTCCACTGTCAATATAAGTGCAAATATTTAAACCATAAAACAAAGAATAATATCCTGGTGTAAATTTCCTGGAGAGATGCTGGAGCAAGACGTCACCAGCCTTGATACACGGATTTATCATTGTTTGCTGGACTACACAGCAATAACAAATAAAGGTCTGTCTATAGAGAATAGGAATGAACCACTTCATGTTGTCGTCTTAGCCTATCTTGTTGCAACACCTATGAATAAAAGGGGAAGGTGACCCATGACTTACTTGATACTTTCTTGACATCAGCAAACCAAAGTTCCATTTTCAGCTTCTTTTCTTAACAGTCCAAATATGAGGAACTGTAATTTTACAAGTGTAATGTGCTAATACCCACTAAATCCATAGCCGCATTATTGGAAGTATGTATTAAAGGGAGCCTGTCAGCAGGAAAATCATTATCAGATTTATGGAGCAATGGCATGATTTTGCTTGGATGCCCTCATACTCGAAGGAGACTTCTTGCTGCTGCAGGAAACCTGTTACTTCCTCTTTGACTGCATTTTAGCAGGAAATCGTTTCTAACAACGACAGAACATACTGAGGTAGATAATTTATTGAACATCCCTCGTATGTTACCTAGCTTTCCCAGAAGTCTGAAAGTGAAGTCTGGTGAGCTCTGCAGCAAGGAAGGAGGTTTATTTTTTATTATATTACTTAATTCATTATTCAGTATTCCCTATTACAATATTACCTGGTATGCTACCCAGCTTTCTCCAGACCCAAAGAGAAAATCTGGCATGATATGCCATACTTTTTAGTACATGTGCTGTACATATAGCATCAGGGCAATAATGAGGTCTAGTATTCAGAATACCTATCCATTGATTGTTACCCAAGTTTCCAAAGCCATGAAAAACACAACTAGCACACTGACTGTGTACATGGTTGTGTCTATGACACCTAAGGCTGTGGGCATGTACAATAAGGAGCAGCCTGCCCCCTCCCCTATCCATAAATACTACTAGTTAATTTAGGCTGCGTTCACACTACTGTTGTGAACGTCCCTTGTTGTCTTCTGTCATGCGATGACAGCAACGGACATTAAGGGTGGGTTCACACTTGCGGCAGCACTCCGTCCACTGCGAATCCGACCTAAATGTCGGCGTACTGGATAGGGAAAGGTTTGGACACTTTGCTTAAAACCCCATTCACTTGAATGGGTTTTTAAAGCAATGCGCGGGTGTGCGCTTACACCTTCTGCGCTGCGAAGCCGTTTTTTTTCGCTGGAAACAAAGTTGAACATGCAGAACTTTGTTTCCGACAAAAAAAACGGCTTCGTGGCGCAGAGGGTGTAAGCGCACACCCACGCATTACTTTAAAAAACCCATTCAAATGAATGGGTTTTTAAGCAAAGCGTCGCAAATCTTTCCCTATCCAGTGCCTATCCAGTTTACCAACATTTAGGTCGGATTCGCAGCCGGCGCAAGTGTGAACCCACCCTAAACTGTTGTAGAGAATGGACACAGACTGATTCTGTGTCCATTCCCACTGACACTAATGTAAACAACATGACTGCTTCCATCAAGTTTGTTTACTTTTGCAATGGAAGATAAAGTGGTGCATGCAGGATTTTTCCTTCTATTACAAAAATAAACAAACATGATGGAAGATAGCCTGTCAGTTTGTTTACATTAGGGTCTATTCAGATCATGTTTTTAACATCTGCTTTTTACATCCCAAAAAAAAAAAAAAAGGATGTAAACTAATCGTTTTTTTTTTTTTAAATTGATGTCTATGTAAACGGATGATCATCAGTTTGTAACAGATTGCATCCTTTTTTTGCATCAGAATCAGCCTGTTTCCGTTCTCTGCAATAGTTTAATGCATATTGCTGTCATCCTATGATGGAAGACAGCAACGAACATAACAGTAGTGTGAACCCAACTTTACATGCAAGTCTCTCAGAAGTAACTGTAAAGCATCATATAAAACAGCAAACCAATAGCTGAGAAAAGAGAACATAATAAAGGAGATCCAAGAACACTGGGCTGCAAATGTGGGGCATGATGCAGTAAAAAACATCCGACACAGGAAAAAAGAAATCTGAGCACAATAAAAGAAAGATGCTAACGGTATGAGACTAATATCTCATCTGTAGTAAAATAAACAGTAACAAGTATGTAGTATAGTATAGTATAGTATAGTATATACATCATCTTACATTCTCCTTACATTCTAGAAACTGCATAGCAGGCAATTCTACAGAATTCTACAGAAAAAGGTGTCTGCAAAGAGAGAACAGGTCTCATTACATAGAACATGTGATTCTGGACTAACATGTAATGTACTTAAAATAAAAATGTGGCTGCTTTTTTTGAAAAACCTCCCTAAAAGTTCCTGCCACTGTGTCTCCCTTGTAGCTAATTTACAGTTGACTGCTTTGTTACCAGGAGAGTAAGTCCCTAGAAGCAAGATGGAAAGACAGTGAGGGAGAGGCGTTTTCCTCTCTTCACATAGTGAATGCAGATGGGAGGGGCAGATTCTGCTCACAGCCTTACACATGTCAGCAAACTGTGAGGACTCAACATACTACACATCTCACAGCTTATAATAGAAGACTTTTTTTCTTACATGTACTGAAAACAATGGGAGGCAGATTCGGGATGGAATCTATCACAGATTCCTACGTGTGATCGTAAAGTAACTTTACAGATACACTAAGACTATGAGGCGGATTTGTTAAAATGATCTAAAAGCAAAATTATCTGATGCTAGCATTGTGACTATAATGGAGTCTGGCAGGTGTCCGTTGGTTCAAAACAAACTGGTGGAGAGAAAAGTTGCCTACAGCAATGAATCACAGCACAGCTTTCATTTTTCAGGAGCAGAACACAAAATAAAAACTGCCCTGTGAAATAGTTGCTATATGCAACTAAGACAGTTTTGGTTTTAAACCATTCTAATAAATCTGCTCCTATATGTCTTCAATCTCCAAATATATATATATATATATATATATATATATATATAATTAATAGACTGACAGACACAAAGTTTAATATGTATCGAAGCACTTACGGTTCAGAATAGGGAAAATATTAAACGTTATAAACTGTGTCCCTCCTTCTCAGATTCGCACACCACAGTGCCAGGCAACACAAGAAAGAAAAACTACTTGGGCAGCTGTGCTATTGTTCCCAAACCACTAAACTTCCTTGTTGTGACAGGTTAAAACCTCCAACACTGCCATAGGCAATAACACAACTAGAAAACAAAAGTACATATCTGTGTGGGCACAGCAATGTCATGGGGTTTACAAGAGGAGGAGAAGTATATCGAGATCAAATTGTAGGAGTGAGGTAGATAAAGGTTATAAGCAAAAGTAAGGCTTAGTTCACATCTATGCCGGAGTGCCACAACGTCCGCATGAATTTGGAGGACATTTTTCTCCGCCGGTTTCAATTCCCAATGGACCCCTATTTTAGTCAATGGGGTCAGCCAGGCTCCGTGTGTAAACGCTATTACAGCTGTCTGCCTGTCCTCCAATGTACCGGAACAACAGATAGGCCAACGCTAGTTTCACACTAGCGTTGGCCTAAGAAACCATGGAACAGAATGCAAAAGATAACACAAGGCTTTCAAGATTACTTATATAGATTTGGTATCACCACGATGGTACTCAGCAGCAGTAAATAGGGAAAGTATTGCTGTGTTTGAAAATGAAATGGTATTTTCTTAAAAGGGAATCTGTCAGGGCAATTTGGGACACTAAACCACCCACAGCTTTTTATAGACCTGGGGTTTAGTATCCAAAAATCGCCCAATGTGGGTGGTTAACACTAGGTTCATGCTGTCGTACGGGTTTCCATCCTTCGGGCCCGCATGGGGACCCAAAAGATGGAAACTCTATCTGCTTAAAAAGCAGTTACATGTGGAAACTGCTGATTTTATACTGAAACCGGTGGAGAGAAAAGTCCTCCTTGCAGACTTCACTGTCTGCTACACAAAAAGGGATATCTGTATAAAATCTGCAGCATTTCCTGAATGAAACTCACAAAAAAAAAAAACAAATAAATCACATAATTGTCTATTGCAGATTTCCTGTTGCATAAAATCTGCAGCATTTCTGTCTTTAAACTAATACATCAGGAAGCACTAAGAATTATTTCTTCCACAATTCTACAGGGATATTCAACACAGCAAATGGATTTCTTTAAAACACACACCTATTCTATAGTTATGGAATGTGGGCAAAAATGAGAAGCAAATGCTCTAATACATTTACCTTATAAATAAGCATAAGCCATTATAATAATCATAATTATCTGGTGGGGGGGGGGCTAAATGCTTAAAAATCTTATCCTAGAGATATACACAGCGGAGATAACAAGCACTTCCCACATTGAATTACTCACAGTGATTACCCAACACACCCGACATTTTCTATATGATGAGAAGGATCCTTTCATTTCCTCTTTTACAGTCTGTAAATGTATTTTAGCGTAAAACTGGCCATATACATTAGATGCATATTAGTAAATCCCACCACTCTCAATGGAATCAGCTGACCATCTAATGTGTATAAGGGCAACACAATTCTTAGATTTCAACTACTTGATCCTTTTGTTCTTGCAGATATGAGCTGCTGCCAGAGGAGTCTTGTAGCAGCTTCTTCTGCTCTCCAAGTACAATACACATATACAGCCAAGCATATTTGTGTATAGGGGAGTGTATGGCTAGTTTTACAGTCTGCAGATATTGGTTCATGACACAAAAATCAGGGATATAGTCAGTGTCGGACTAGGATGTCTAGGGCCCACCAATGGAATTGTTTCTAGGGGCCCACCATCAGGACCCCTGCAGATCAGCGGTACCGAAACATGTTGGAAGCCATGCTACTCACCCGCCATACGATGTGCTCCACTGCACTACCTAAACCCACTGCTACACCCTCTATAGCAAGTGAACAGCGTGGTTCCAAGAATTGTTACCATTACCTGTAGCCGCACTGTCCTGGAAAAGCTGATCTACAGAGGTCCTGGCTGTTGTATCATCGCAGATGTAATATTGATGGCCTATCCTAAGGACAGGCCAGCAATATTCGAAAGATGGATAAATCCTTTAAAGAGGTTGTCCAGGAATTGGAGCAACCCATGTGCCGGGCAGGAGGTGTAAAATAAATAAATAAAAAAGCATACTCACCTGTCTCTGGTGCTCCATTGTCCGCTGCCAGTGTCCATTCAGACTCGTGCTACTTGCTGGCAGTCCTGCACCTCATGTGACCACTAAGACCAATTAGGTGCAGGATTTCCAGAAATTAGGCACCACCATGAGACCGAACAGACACAGGTGGGGGACAATGGGGTGGTGCTGAGGACAGGTATGTTTTTTTTGTTTTTTTTTTTTACACCCTCCCAGGCGGTCGCCACAGTGGTCGCTCCAATTTATGGACAACCTCTTTTAAGGTGTTGTCTGGGCCAAATTTTTCTATGGCCACTTCACTGGTCCCCCCATACAGTGGCCTCTTCACTGGTCCCCCATACTATATGGGGAACAGTGATGGGGCCATTATATTGTGTGGGAGCAGTGATGGGGGCTAACATCCTGTGCGAGGAACAATAACTGTGGGGATATTAAAGGGGTTGTGTCCAGGGTTAATCTTTTTTATGGCCTATGCTCAGACCCAACATTCAACAGACCCAGAGCATCTGGAGCTGCTGGGGGGTTGCAGTTATCAGAGTGGTCAGTGAAATTGAAAGATTTGGGGGAAAAATAGGGGGAAATGTTTTTTTTGTTTGCGTGGTCAAGTTGTACTTACCTTTCATACTGCTGGTCTGGGCTCCTATGCAGAAACTCGCCACCACGCACAGCGTCAGTGATGCTTGCTGCAACTGGATTGGTTCGAACCATAGGCGTAGCTAGGGGTTCAGCACAGGGGGCGCAAACATGTCCCTAACCCAAGTTATACCAATATTATCACTATACAGTAGTAGTATAGTACAGTAGCAGTAGTATATACCGGCTCTACACAGGGCTCTGCAGACCATTTAGGTGAATACAGCGCAGTTACATGTAGTGACTTACATGTGACATCTCTGACTAATCATTCACATTTCCTGTCTCTTCCCTTTGGACCGCCATGACCACTTCTTCTAGCTGTGACTTGTCTCTGTAAAGTTTGCAGCACAGACATCTTTGGCTCTTCACTTTTCCAGGCATCCAACCCACATTGTCCTCACCTACACAAAGCCCTCATCCTGCTGCTACCCCAATTATAAAATATATAATATAAAAATCTCCTATAAATGAATAATACCCCTGTATGTATCTTTAAATGAATGCCGCTGTGTGCCACTTCAGTTAATAATACCGCCTGTATGTTGTCTTAGAGGTTGTCCAGGATCAGACATTTTAATGTATGCAGCAGGGGAGAGTTATAAAATAAAAATGTGCTAACAGTTACCTGTATCCTCCCCTTTGTTCCTGTGCCGAGCCGCCTGTCACCTTCATTGCTCTTTATATGGAGCAGTTTCAGCAGTGACGTCAAGTTAACAGGACCGCTACAGCCAATCTCTGTGCTCAGCAGTACAGCAGTATACAGTGTTTGGTTGCCCATGGTCTTGTTGATATCACTGCGGCAGCTGCTCTGTATACATACAAGGTGACAGCCAACCCAGCGCCAGTAAGGAGGGGAAGATGCGTTATAACCCTCCCCTGCTGTCTGCATTAAGTTTAAACCTTTAAATAATCAAGTAATAATGCCCCTTGTGTTCCCCCTAATAATAATACTCCTGCATATCCCCTTAAAGGGGTTGCTTAGGCAAAAAAGGACGCAAATATTATTTTTTAAGTATCGGCTAGGGGTGGTGTTAAAAAAAAACAAAAACAAAAAAAAACACACACACTCCCCTTTCACCGATGCTCCGGTGCCTCCCTGTGCAGTCCGGGATTCCACAGCAAGAAAGCAGCCGAGCTGTAGGTCTGGACCACCCTGGGAGGACACCAGAGCACTGGGACAGGTGAGCAAGTTTGTCTTTTTTTTTTCACCTCCCCTGGCCTAATTTGAAATTTATGCTTAGCCTGGACAACCTCTTTAAAGAGGTTGTCCAGGAATTTCAGAGAGGATACCGAGGAAGACACCAATTGCTGCTGTTAGCGGCGGGTCCTGGCTGTATTATACAGTCGACATCCGCCCTGTATGGAGAGAGCTCAGCTCCTGGGCTCTTTTCATACATCCCAATGTGACCAATGAACCATGCAGATAAACCATCTGCATTGTACCTGTGACTTCACCCACCTCTGTTCCCTCTCTTTCAATATCTAAACCCCAATAGCACCTTTACATTTTCAGCTTGCAATGACCAGAGTGGGCGTTCCTTACTACAGAGGCATCAGTCCACTTAAAGAGGAAATTTCATGTCCTCATTGATGTGCTATATTATATACCACTAGAAAACCAACAGTCGGAAAGACAGTCGGTTTTCCCAGTGTGTGCCCTGGTGCTGGAGATATTGGTGCCGTTAATTTCGGCACCTATATGTCCCCCATGTCTCTGCATATCGATGAAGACATGAAAGGTCCTCTTTAAGGCCTTATTCACACAACAGCAATGGACTGTTACAGAAATCCATTTTGAACCCCATGAATGTCAAAACAAACAAAATTAGAGCATGTCAGTTTCTTTTTACAATCACGGGTTTTACCCCTTGAGGACATGGCAATTTTATTTTGTTTTTGCATTTTAGTTTTATACTCCCCCACCTTCCATAGCTTTTTTATTTTCCTGTTCTAAGCCGTAAAAGGGCTTATTTTTTGTGAGACAAATTGTACTATATAACAGTGGCATTTAATATTCTGTAC
This sequence comes from Leptodactylus fallax, assembly GCA_947044405.1. Classification (NCBI taxonomy): domain Eukaryota; kingdom Metazoa; phylum Chordata; class Amphibia; order Anura; family Leptodactylidae; genus Leptodactylus; species Leptodactylus fallax. The sequence goes on from CAMRHE010000140.1 coordinate 4,635,876, forward strand.
AATGCACTGTAAAGCCGAGAAAAAAAATCTAAATAGGGTGGAAGTAATAATATAAAAAAAAAAAACCCACAACCATGCCGTCTTCTTATAGGTTTTATTTTTACAGCATTTACAACGCATTAAAAGTGTTTTATTCTGCATATAGTTAAATGCCTGTGAACAGAGTGATCTCTTATCATGGGCACTGCCGCAAGGTCCCTGTTATGTAAAACAGAAGAGGCCCAGAGGTTATGGCCAAGAAATTTGGTCCCTGTTTCCCAGGCAGAACAACAATTGCTCTTGAATAATGATAACTGGTAGAAAACTAACATCGCCTTTATGCAGTCAAGGTTTTCCCCAGCCCCTTGATTTTTTTTTTTCCACTAATAATGCATGAAAGATGGAGATCCCGTCCGCTAAAACTATAATGATGTCCGCCATTTTTATAGTCAAACTAGCAGAGAGAAAGGATTTTTCTCTCCGCCGATGCCGATTTTCAGTGGTGGAGTCTCAGATGCAGATCTTAACCTACCCTTACTATTCCCTCTGAAAGTCTCTGTAAGGCTAGGTTCACATTACAATCTTTATGTCTGTTGTTCTTATAAGTCATAGGGTCAGAACAATGAACTTTAAAGTTGCCAGACTGATAAAGACTTTCTATTTGTATCCGTTGTAATTGATTTCTATTTTACAATAAAAAACAGATGGTCCCTTCCATCAGTTTTCCATTTATATTTAGACTGAAAAAAGTACAGCAAAAATTTGGATAATACTAAATAAAACCATACACTGTTAAAAATAGATAAGATTATAAAACAAAGCTGCTTACTTTCAGAAACTGCATCAGTCTTGCCCATGGGACAGCTCTAATATTGGACAGGGGTATCTAAAAGCACCCACACCCGGAAATCAGTTGATAATTCTTTATGATCCCCTCCTATCAGATAGATACACCCAGCTCCTGGCATTTGGCAGCACCCAATCATTAAATACAAAGAGGGCTGTCAGAAACAAGGATATCATAGTTGCCATGGCAATCAACCAACTTAGCTTTGCTGTAACAATTTTATAAAGAATCTACAGTCTGCCAGCGGTAAAGTGCACCATGCAAGCAACAAATGTGATTGCAAAATGGGTGTAGCAATTTATCCTTCCTCTTAAAATGCACTTCCCTGTTCTGAGGTCAAAATTTTACTTGGTAATTAACAACCAATGAGAGGCACATAACTGTTCATTTGCTGAAAAGGAAGTGAAGCTTGGAAGGTTCCTACCCTAGCTGGCCACCCTTATGTTTATGACATCCATCTGTCAATACTGTATGGTTAATGTGATATAATATTACTATTATTCAGTAGTATTGCCTGTAAAATGCCACAAAAACACTGTTATATGTCATAAGACTGAAGAATCTGAATGCCATTGACTATTGTTATATTCTTGACACATATCCTACTTTTTGACATATGTTTAGCCATGAGACTAATATAAGCCCAGCAGCACCTTAGGGTGAAATCAGATGGTCAAGTGTGATCTATGTAATACATATTGAATGATCAAATAATATTTTAAGTACAAAACAGTAGACACTCCTGTGAGCTGGAACTCACAGCATCACAGATCACTATGATGCAAAGAGTTTAGTTCAGCTGAGCCACAGTTAGTCCAGGAAATCACATGGAGCATATTACCCTACAACACATGGCCATCTGAGTATAAAAAGTGTCACTCATGATACCTGTAACTGTATCTTCTGCAAAAACGTACTGCCAGCAGCAGAAAAATCAGCCTAGACAAAGTGTTGCCAAGACAACCACACAATGTCATGTGTCACTTCAGCATAGCACTTAAGAGGGACTCTGGCTTCATTTAGGTACATCAAGGACTTCTGGAGAAGAAGCTACAGGTATAATGAGAGTGACATGGAGAATAAAGCTGGCTACAGGAACCAAATACCAGTGACATGCTAGTGTTCAGATCAGCTACAGATGCTACTCAATGTAGAGATGGCCATAAACATTATGAAGCTACATACACACTCATATTTCTATTTTGTTGTACTCCTACACACTGCAAATGTTTCAATATGAAGCTTGTTCCATTAGAAGGCCTACAAGTAATATGGGAAGTAACAAGCAGAATTTAGCTCTACCTAACATCGTCAGCGAATCACGCCATGTTGTGCCACTGTGTTAAAAGATGCTGTTTATTTTTAGAAAACGTTTACCATCAAAACAGGATGCAAGAGAGCACAATCATGCAGACTGCTTTATTCTGCCCAGGCAAATCCTGTTTTTATACAAGTAAAGATGTCAATGGAAACTGGACCAACTGCCCAGCGCCATCCGCTGAAGGAAACAAGGAACAGCAGACCTGAGTTTTTTATGCTGTGTCATAGGTCGCCACAGGTGTAGGACTCAAACATGCTTAGTGTTAAAGTGATAAGATCAGTATCAAGAGAAAAATGGGAAAATGTGCCGCCACTCCAGTCTCCACCACTAGGCTCTGTTTACCTGGCTGCAGTGATGTCATGTCAACAACTGGTGACTGCTGCAGCCAAGTACACAAAAGCCAGGGGAGAGGATTGGAGCAGAGGCACTGAATGCCATTAGCCAGCATTCCCCTAATTTTTCTTAAATCTGGACAACTAGAGGTCACTAAGCAGTTTCTTCAGTGTTTGTTAACCAACACAAAACTGTTGGAAAAAGACACTAGCAATGGTGACCTGTGTAGAGATCTGCAACATATAGAGACTAGAGCCCTGTACAGTGACCAGTACCCTATATACAGTACTACTATGCATACAGGGGTAGAAGAGTTAACCCAAACTTCAGAAATGGATTAACCTGCTGCAGTGTGAGATCTTATCACAGAAGACAACAAAAAGGTCATTGAAAAAACATTTCTCACTTAACATTGGTTTTCCGAGATTAGATACTATACTATAACAATTTAACCAATTGCAGAAGTTCGCGTTTACTCTGCTACATCTGTACACAGTGACCACTCAAGTGCATATAACAGGCAGCAAACTGTACTGACCAATCGTGTATACACTGACCAGCACCTTGTCCACAATGGTTAGTCATCTGTATACACTGACCAGCACCCTGTCCACAATGGTTAGTCATCTGTATACACTGACCAGCACCCTGTGCACAATGGTTAGTCATCTGTATACACTGACCAGCACAATGATCACACTTTTCCCTCACAGCAGTAAAGCACATCCAGCTCGCAGCAAACCATGTAAAGAGGCGCTGCTTCGGCTAGTCCTGCCCGTCAACCTCACCTAAGAGAAGCAGTTTTACTTCTTTAGATGCCTTCTCCCCGTCTTCCCGGAGGTTGCGATCTATCATCTTACTCCTCTCCGCCGCCTCTTTATCCTCGGCACTTAGTGTGCAGCCCATGGTGGAGCCGGGTCACAAAAACCCGTCTCGGGCTGTCTGACCCTGCCTGAAGACTAGTTACCAGTCTCCTGCCTCGCCCCGCTTCCTCTGCCGGCGGTCGCTACTGAGCGTCACTACCGCCAGCTTTCCGGAGGATGTACTAGTTACCACAACTACGCCACGCATGCTCAGTCACTAACTGCACACCGTGGTGTCGCCCAGTGGCACAGGCGGTGTACAGTAGCTTCCATGTTTATGGTTGGAATGAGTAGCAGCATGGCGTCGTGAATGTAAAATAGCAGTTACGCACGGAGCCCCGCGGACACCATGTAACAGAGTTCTTCGAGTGTCCGTGAGGCGGAGGAAAAAAGGGGAGGGCTCCGTGTGTAACCGCTGTTACAAGTCAAAGCTTAGTGCGTAATGCTTCATAACAGAGCCAGCAATATGGCTGTCACCATTAACGCTAGCGCAGAACTGCTATGGAATATCATGGCTAATCCACACACTGCCTTCTGTCACACTCACTACACACTTGTTTACAAAGGGAGCAAAACAAGTAAATCTCCAGCTCTCTCCCACTAATGGTGACTGTCAGCTTTGCTTGCTTTACAAGTAGCTCATGACTGAATCTGGACTATATGACAGCTTTGCAAGTGTTCAGGCTCAGACAGGCTCCCTGGGTACCCGGTCGGCCCTGTGCCTTTAGGGGGCACTACTAGTCCCCCACTGCTTTTTTAATAGGCCATTATCAGCTAGATTAGTCCATCCGGTTATGTCCGCTATCAATTTACCAATCCCCATTGCTGCCCACGGCATCCTCCACTTCCTCTTCAGCCTCCAGGGGTCCCCTGCGCCATATGTTATGTCATTGCATAGGAACATGATGTTCGGCGCACAGGACCCACTGAAGGTTGGGAAGTATGAACGGAGGAGGCCGTGGGCAGGAACAGGGATCAGCAAGTGGATGCAGCTGGTTCTCCTTGCTTCTGCAGTCCAGTTGTATTTTTAACAATGGAATTGGCAGAATTGTGGAGAAGTGCTGTTCCGATCCTTTACTGTCACTGGTAAGTACCAGTATCCGTACTTACCTGTCTGCTTTACAGTCCAACTACTTTCTGTCCTGTGCATACTGTTGTGACGTCATGTGCACCCAGAGCAGAAAGCAAAGAGACAGATCGGAATGGGGAGCAGACAGGTAAAAAATGAGCTAATACCACTGTGTGGGGGTAGAGACAGGCGCCAATATCCCATTGGGGTGCATTAAAGTGTGTGGGGTATTAGGGGGAATATTAATAGGGTTGTCCATGAATTGGATCGACCACTGTGGCAGCTGGAGTGGTGTAAAATTAGAAAAAACAAAAAGCATACTTACCTGTCCCCAGCGCTCTGTTGTCCACCTCCAGTGTCTGTTTATTCTCGCGCCGGCCCCTTATTGTTTGAAGTCCTGCGCCTCATGTCATCACTCAGAGTAATCAGTTAATTCAGGGGTCGTTAGAAAGGGACATGTGATACCATTCATATGTCACCAGCCAATGGCCGCTGAGGCCACTAATTAGTCTCAGTGGTCATATGAGGCACAGGACTCACGACAAGAAGTGGCCGTCATGAGACTGAATGACCACGGAGCGTTGTCCCTATGAGTATGCGTTTTGTTTTTTTTAATTTTACACCACCCCCAGCTGCCACACAGGTTGCTCCACTTCCTGGACAACCAATTTGAAGAGTTTATCCTATACACCTTTCTCCTAAGGATAGGCCATCAATATTACATTTGGTGGCGTCTAACAGCTGCAGAACTGGCTTCTTTGGGACAGCATGGCTAACGCTAGGTTCACACTAGCATTTGAATCTCAGTACGAGACTCTGTCCCCCATGCCGCTTAAATTAGGCGGAGAGAAAAGTCCTGCAAGGAGGACTTTTCTCTCCTTGTTTTCGGTGGGAATCTGGTGGACCCCATTATAGTCTATGCGGTCTGCGGGTTTTTGCATGTAACCGCTTTTTAAGCGTATAGAGTTTCTATTTTTTGGGTCCCCAAGCAGACCCGAAGGATGGAAACCCGGACCTAGTGTGAACCTAGCGTATCAATAATGTTAATAGTTCCAGGAGCCACACTGCTTGCACAGCATACAGTATGTATCGGTGGGTTTAGGTACTGCAGCGGTGCACATCATATTGCAGGTGAGAAGAAAACTGGCATAAATGATGATAAATCTGTCAGGGCCAGGAAAGTGGCAGGACATTTTTTTAGGGCTTCTATACCAGTAGCAGTAGGGTGGGCCCCTAGATATCCCAGTCTGATACTAACTGTGACTTCTTTGTCACATTTGCAGCATCCCAGAGTGGTCCTGCCTATAATGTGTTTGTCTTTTGTGCCTCTGGGTTATGTTTGTATGTCCTGTCTATATGTTCTCTGTTTTATGTACTTGTTTTGCAGCTTTCCCCATGTTATTTTTCTTGTGGTTCCCCCTTGTATTCAAATCCTTCAGTTGGTACAGCCCTGGCCTATCACAGGACATTGGTCGTGGGTCTGGGGAGCCATTACAGCCTCAGTCTAGTGTTGTGCTAGAGGAGAGTGTTAGCAGATAGTGTAGAGGAGAAAGTGTGTGCCAGTGCACTGAGGCCTAGCAGATCTCCATACAGCCCCTGAGAAGGAAGAATTAAGCCCAAGGCTCATCTTAAGACAGCCTTGAGGAAGACCAGCTGTCAGCACTTTGGACATTGTGCCAGGAGGAGTAGTGGGTTCCATTGACAGAAGGTATTATCCCTTCTATAAGGTAACCAAATCCCTGTCAGGTCTACCTAGGAGCACAGCCCCCAGTATCCGCTGCTGGAAGAGGCTGAGGAGTGGAGTTAGTTGTGAAGTGGAGTATGGCACTAGAGCGTAAATATCACTGGGCATCCTCCCAAGACCAAAGCTGGGGAAGTTGAATACTGGGAGACTACAACCCCCATTTGGAAGCAGCTTGTTGTAGCTGCTAAGTAAAGTTAAAACATGTTTCAACTGCACAACTGCCTTCCTGAGTCGTTCATGCATTACCAGCAGGGTGCTTCCAAACACCATCACACCGGCTCAGAATAGAGAGGCCCCCTCGCCAACTGGAAGCGCCCCGGGAGAAACTACTACCACCACTATCCGGTAGTATAGCAGGATCCCCTCAGCGGCCTTAGTCCCACTTACCCGCGTTCCCCATGTTTCATATATAAAACGCATAGGACAACCATGTAAACTCTTTAGTGGAAGGAGTCGGCCACAGCTTTAATGAAAAACATCTCAGTATATAGCTTAACAACAGAGAATTGGGAATGACGCGGTATGCCAGCCACAGATCACCTGTGTGCAAGTCCTCCTTCATTCTCATCAAACTTGGTTTGTAACGCTAGCTGTGACTTAAGAACGCATGTCGATAGAACTCTAGAAAGAGAAAAAATCATTAGAATCAAACAAACTCCTGGAGTGTACCATTACTCATGCTGAGACCCATGCATCACCACCAAAGTTATCAATAACTCCTCGGGAACGCACGTCCCTCTGATACCCTAATAAAAGGGGCAGGGGGGGGGAGATATGCGGCTAGATAGCCAGAAAGAGGCTATCCTGGGGGCATGAGTAACCATATACTGTATCCCCAGGAGAAGTTGGATGTTTTTTGCCTGTGGCTCACGTGCAGATTTCTCTGCAGTCCACCTATGGTACTCAATGTTTGAATTCCAAACAATGGTGAATCCCGTAGCCATAATTGATTTATACACAGCATGTGGATGGGATTTATTTAAATCTGATCCACTATGCTGCAATTGTAAATTTTTTTGAGTCAGCATGATTTCACCCGGTTATGTCCCCAGTCTAAGGGAGCTCCGTAGCTGCAGAATATTTATGTGCCCAGACAGGCCTTTTTCCACTGCCACAAGTGCCTACAGTCAGCAAGTAAGCATCAGAACTGGACCATGGGGCGATGTAAGTAGGTATCCTGGTTTTATGAACTATATTATCATGTGGATGCATAGGAGGATGTGCATCTCTTACCTGGAAAAGAGAAGGTACCAGGATGCACTGTGTAAAAGTACCATCCATAAAAATGCCAGGAACCAAAATTTGTCAGCAGTGGAGTATCACATGGCCTCCACTGGGAAAACAAATCCGATCCATAGAGGCTGCACCTCATAATAATATAATAGTCCTTTAATAGTCCCACAATGGGGAAATTCAGTGTGTTACAGCAGCTAAGATAAGATAAGCAGATACAAATACAACATGTACAGGAATGTTCCAAGGTGAGAGGCATTACATTAATAGCAGACAGACAGATAGGACGTAGCGGGGGGGGGGGGGGGGGGATTTAACAGGCAGAGAGATATTTCAGTTCTCTGTGTGTAATGATCTCCGCTTAGGTCAGTGTTGGTTGTACAGCCTAACCGCGGTGGGGAGGAAAGACTTCCGATAGCGCTCCTTCTCACACCTAGGGTGGAGCAGTCGGTCACTGACAGTACTGCCCAGCGCAATCACAGTCTCATGCATGGGATGGGAGTTATTCTCCCGCATGGAGCTCACCACGGACAGTATCCTTCTGTCACCCACCACCTGTACTAGGTCCAGTGGGCTCCCCAGGACAGAGCTGGCCCTTCTAATCAGCTTGTCAAGTTTATTTCTGTCCCTGGTTGATATACTGCTCCCCCAGCAGGCCACTCCAAAGAAGATGGCTGATGCCACTACCGAGTTGAAGAAAGTCCTAAGAAGTGCCCCCCGGATTCCAAAGGCTCTCAGCTTCCTAAGCAGGTAGAGCCTGCTGTGGCCCTTCCTGTACAGGGCCTCCATATGATCTGCCCAGTCCAGCTTATTATTAAGGAGCAAACCCAGGTACTTATAGGTGTTCACAATCTCGATGCCCGTCCCCAGGATGTCCACTGGTTTTGGAGGGCATCTGCCTTTACGGAAGTCCACCACCATCTCCTTGGTCTTCCCCGCGTTAATCTTCAGGTGGTTCTGGTGGCACCAGTCCACAAAAAACCAGTTCAGTTCTCTGTACTCCCTGTCATCATCGTCTGTGATGAGGCCTACTATTGCAGAGTCGTCAGAATACTTCTGTAGGTAGCAGCTAGATGAGTTGCACCTAAAATCAGCAGTGTACAGTGTGAAGAGGAAAGGGGCGAGAACCGTACCCTGAGGTGCCCCCGTATTACAGATAACGGTACCTGACACACAGTCTTGGGCTCTCACGTATTGAGGTCGATTTGTGAGGTAGTCTAGGATCCAGTTGGAGAGGTGGTGGTCCACTCCAGCAAGGCCCAGCTTGTCTCTCAGTAACCTGGGCTGTATGGTGTTAAAAGCACTGGAGAAATCAAAGAACATTATTCTCACCGTGTTCCCTGGTTTTTCCAGGTGAGACAGAGCCCTGTGCAGAAGGTGGATGATGGCATCATCTACCCCAATGCCCGGTCGATAAGCAAACTGGAGAGGGTCCATAGCGGGGCTCACTAGAGGGCGAAGATGTGTGAGAACCAATCTCTCCAAGATCTTCATCAAGTGGGATGTCAGTGCTACAGGTCTGTAGTCGTTGAGGTCCATAGGGTGAGGTTTCTTTGGAACTGGTACCACACAAGAAGATTTCCATAATTCAGGGACTATTTCCTGCCTCAGGCTCATATTATACATATATGTAATTATACCACACAGCTGGTCCCCACAAGTCTTAATTAGCCTTGCACTGATGTCATCTGGCCCTGCGGCTTTCTTCGCATTGATCTTTTTCATCTCCTTCCTCACCTGGGCCCGTGTGAAGGTCAGACTGTGTTCAGATAAAGACTTACAACTTACATGACTTTAGAGGGTTGCCTGAGACTGGATATTGATGGCCTATGCTTAGAATAGGTCATCATTCTCAGATCAGTGCGTAGGGTGAACCTAGCCTTTCTGTTGCCTGAGGCAAACTATACAAAGTTTCCCCCAATTAAAATTGTTGGCCATGCCCCTCCATTTGCAGATCAAAAAATACCCTTATTTGGCCCCCACACATTATTATTTTTTTTATTCATTTTATTTACACCATTTTCAAACCAGTATAATAACAGTATGCAAGCATGCGTATAGGCAATAATAACATTCCATGCAGGGAGGAACAGTAGTGTGAGGAGGGCTAACACAAGTAAATATCAATGCCAGAATATAAATGAAAACAAGAGAGGAGGGGACACAAAAGAATAGAGAGGAGCTTTAAGAAAAAGATAGAGAAGAGGGGAAAAAAAGGGAGGGGTATTAGGATGTAGAACAAGGAGGGGTGGACATGGGTCCCCACTAATCGGAGAGTATAATGGATTTATATTCAGTGGAGTTCTGGTAAGTTATCCAGTAGTGCCATGTTCTGATGAAAACCTGATGACAGTCATGAAACTGTGCAGTCAAATCTTTCATTAAACATAACTACTCAACCTTCCGAAACCAGAACCTAAGGGAGGGAGGTTCTCGACATCTTCAAAAAGCTGGCACACAGGCACGGGCAGCATTGATCAGATGTCAGACCAAGGATACCCAATATGACTTGAGAGTGATGTCGCAGAAATGAAGAAGGAAGCACCCTGGAGAAAATGGAAGAGTATGATCCTTGAAAAAGGAGGTAATTCTCCAGACTTCATGCCAGAAATCAGCCAAGGCCGGACAGCTCCTGAAAATATGGAAGGTGTCTCCAAAGGGAACTGGATCGAGGGGAACACCAAGGGCATCAGCGTATGTATTATGGACGGTGCTCTATATCAGCATGATAAGCTCTTGTGCCCCGCTGCCACAACCCAGATGGAGGGAACTGGAGGATGGGGGTAGTAGTGGCGGATGATATGCCACCTGCAAGGCCGAGCACACCCAACCAAGCCCACTATTGCTGGCCAGGGGGTCCCATTGGCATCTAAAGGAGTGTAGGGATCCTTGGGGTACTTCTGGCATCTAAAGGAGGGCAAGGGTCCTGCTGGAATGTAATGAGGGGAAGGGTTTTGTGGGGGGCTCCTCCATGTGTCTGTGTGGGGTATTGATTTTGTGTGTGAGGGTTCTGGAGGTGGTCCCAGGGCGCTGCCACCTGTGTGCATGTTTGGGGGTCCCTGGAGTGCTACCTGTGTGTGTGTGAGGAGATGCTGGTCCTTTGGATACTTCCACCTGTGTGCATGTCACTGGGGTACTACCTTCATGTAAGTGGGGGGTTCATGTGGTGCTGCCTGTGTGTGTGTGTGTGTGTGTGTGTGTGGGGGGGGGGGTTCCTTGTGTATTGGAGGCGTCGGGCCCCTGGGGTCTTGTCACCTATGTGTTAGGAGGAGGGTGGCTGCCCCCTGTGTGCTGTGGGGGAGGGGGACTCCAGTCTCCTGGAGGCCTGGTGCCTGTGTGCTGGAGGAAGTCCAGTCCGTGGGGGGCTACCGCCTTTATTATTTATTTATTATGCTTACTTGTATAGCGCCATCATATTCTGCAGCGCTTTACAGATATTGTCAATCCCTGTCCCATATAGGGCTCACAATCTACATTTCCCTATCAGTATATCTTTGGAGTGTGGGAGAAAACCCACACAAACACAGGGAGAACATACAAACTCCTTGCAGATGTTGTTCTCAGCAGGATTCGAACCCAGGACTTCAGTGCTGCAAGGCTGCAGTGCTAACCACTGTGCCGCCCATCCTTTATGCTGTTGTGATCTGGACATTGGGGGGCTGCTGCCTATGTACTGTGCAGGGCTTATTGTTAGACACAGACCCTATGCTGCCTTTCACAGAACCTGAGACAATGAACCTACCTGCAGCAATTCTATTCTAGTCAGGTCAGTAGTGAGACAGCTAGAATGGAGTTGCTGTAAGAAGGACCTACCTATAGTAAACTACAGAGTTCACTGAGATCATGAACCTACCTGCTTGACATGAAAGGAATATGTCCTGTCTATTTTGCTTATTTACAACTATAACAATCATTATAGTAAAGAATATGCATTAAAAAAAACGGACAAAAAGTAGTTGTAATACCATTTTTTTTTTTCAATTAGCAAAATTTTATAAGAAATACACTATGTTTAAATTTGTAAATAGTAGAAATAAGATAATAAACACAACACGATACAGATAAGCAGTGTGCTACAACAGCACCAATAAGCTTTAGAAATAAACTTTATTTACAAAATGAATAGAATGACAAACTCGTGCAGCTGTGTGATCTGGAAACCATTTGTTACAATTTTTTTTTCTCTTGTATTGAAAGGCTTCTTTGCTTTTGTTCACAGCATAAAAGACGGTTGTAGCACTATGTCCTGGTAAAAAAAAAAAAAACGGGAAAGTAGGCTGGACAATGTGATGTAGGTGGTCAAATCAAAATGTCTGTAAAGCAAAAAGAAAATTGATGAAATCTTGATGTTCTATGCAATATAAGTCATAACAGAAATCACAGACAGTGAGAGGAAACCACTTAAATTTAAAGTATCACAGACAAAGGTCCCAAAATCAATTAATAAAAAATAAAATATAACTAGGGATGATAAAAAGCCTAAGATAAAAAGCCAAATAGAAACTAATCCTCCACTACTTCTATAAGGATAGCTGTCTGATAATAGCTGCCCATATCCCCCCCACAGTGGGGTTTATTAGAGTGAGACTACAATGTAAGTATAAAGTTATTCTCAAACAAAGGACTGCTCACTAACTGGCTCAATTCCTTTCAGCCCCACAGCAGGGTTTCAGTAATAGGACTGTTCTCATATCTATATCCCTTATAGACAAACAGATCTCTGCTAAATGTGTTTATTAAAGATTCATTGTTCCAGATACCACAATCACATAGACCCATACTAATGGACGAGTTGCCGGCATAATGATCATCAGCAACCCCCTCAGCCCAATGTCCACAAATATGGTTTCCTGCCCCAAATGACACTATTGTGAATACCTGTACTCATAGGTAAGTGCTCATAACTAAACACATAGCAGAGGTTGATACATTTTTCTTAGTAAGTATTTCTCAACGCGTTTCCCCTATATCAATAATGTTCATCAGGAGAGATATAATGGAAATAGATATAATCATCCAAAATAAAAAAAAGTTTGCAGTAAAAACCACAATTCCCAGAGCTCTGATGGTGAGCTCCAGTACTACTATAGCAAGGCCGATGCTGACTGCTGACACTGCAGTGTCTATTATAGGACTGCATGCACCTGTAGCCACGCCCCCTCACATGCCCCTACCTAACAGAGCTGTCCTCTGACAAACCGCTCACTCATAGGTCGATCATGAGGGGCGTGTGTAAGAGGGCGGAGTCACTCAATGTAAACAAAGCGGCGATCAGCTTGTTGGAAAAAGACAGGATCATCCGGAAAGGTAAGTATAGCTCAATCTGTATATTAATCATTATATTAGCCAAGGAGCGAATTAAGAGTATATGACAATGCAAAACAATACAAACATAGACCCAAAGCGGAGCGGGGCATATTGGCTAGTGTTGACCATATTTACATAGATAAACACATAGATGAGCGCTAATGTCTCCGCCCCCATCCTTATTAATCCTTGGTGTATATCCTATATCCGGGAGGACGTAGTGCTGCCCCTCGTGACAGATAGAGTCCTTCCCATCCAAGGCAGTCACAGGGACACCCATGCACTACACAACAAGTCCACACCCAAAAAAAAAAAAATATATAGATATATGGGGGGGGGGGGGAGGGGGAAATGATATAGCAAAGCTGGTAATGTGAAATATATCTACATAATGGTATCAATCAGAAACCAAAGAAGCCACCTGTAGCCACGCCCCCTCACATGCCCCTACCTAACAGAGCTGTCCTTTGACAAACCGCTCACTCATAGGTCGATCATGAGGGGCGTGTGTAAGAGGGCGGAGTCACTCGATGTAAACAAAGCGGCGATCAGCTTGTTGGAAAAAGACAGGATCATCCGGAAAGGTAAGTATAGCTCAATCTGTATATTAATCATTATATTAGCCAAAGAGCGAATTAAGAGTATATGACAATGCAAAACAATACAAACATAGACCCGCAGCAGAGTGGGTCATATTGGCTAGTGTTGACCATATTTACATAGATAAACACATAGATGAACGTCTCCACCCCCATCCTTATTAATCCTTGGTGTATATCCTATATCCGTGAGGACATAGTGCTGCCCCTCGTGACAGATAGAGTCCTTCCCATCCAAGGCAGTCACAGGGACACCCATGCGCTACACAACAAGTCCACACCCAAAAAAAAAAATATATGGGGGGGAGGGGGAAATGATATAGCAAAGCTAGTAATGTGAAATATATCTACATAATGGTATCAATCAGAAACCAAAGAAGGATCAACAATATAGTGCTATACCCTCACTATTAGTTCATATTCACCCCTATACTAAACCAGATGTATTTGCGGTTCATAATATTAAGTTAAATCATATATCCCAATATGGATCCCATGGGCTCTAGCCTATCAAATACGCTCTAAGGACAGAAGGAACTCTACGCCAAAAGAGAGGAACCAACCCCTTTATTAAAGAGTGGAGACATAGCAGGAGTCCGCCCATTATCAAATGAATGACATAAATGAAATGGCATCATTGAGTCCCAATGGTTTAACAGACTTAAATCTAAATATCCATTGGGCCTCTTTCAAAGAATCAAATGGTCCCAATCTCCACCCCAAGGAGATTTATGTATTCGTTCCATACCCTGGAATTTGATGGAGAAGGCATCCCCTTGATGGCATTCCCAGATATGATTTGCAATTAGGGTATCCGCCCGATGGGTGATGTCACCAATGTGATCTAGAATGCGTCTGCGCAGTTATCTCTTTGTCTTGCCCACATAGTTAAGTGGGCAAGAACAAGACGCAACATAGACCACTCCTTCTGTAAGACAATTAATGAATTCTCTAATAGTATACTGATGACCAGTGGCATGTGCTGTTACTATAGAACCCCTACCAATATAAGCACAGGCACGACAGGACCCACACTTAAATGTCCCAGGCAGTCGCATTGCCCCCAACCAAGTGGAGGAAGCCCGCAGTGGGCTAAGATGACTATGCGTGATCCTGTCTGCCAAATTTCTTCCTCGTCGGAACGTAATGGATGGCTTAGGGGTAATCACCTCCGAAATATCGGGGTCCTGTCCCAAAATATCCCAGTAAGTCCGTAATATCCTCAATACATCCTCTGACCTATTGTCGTAGGTACCAATCATCCTTATGATATTTGATGCAGAGGTACGACGTCTGGGTATCAACAAGGACTCCCTAGAAGTGTCCCTAGCCAACTTACGTGATGTTTCCAAAAGGGGTCTAGGGTAACCCCTATCCACAAATCTATCCAGTAACAATTGGCTTTGTGTATCAAATTCTTGTAAGGATGAACAATTCCTCCGAACACGGAGGAATTGTCCCTTGGGGATACCCCTTTTCAATGGTTTAAGGTGATGGCTCTCCCACCTTAAAAGGGAATTGGTAGCTGTGCTCTTTCTGTATAGAGTAGTGGACAATGAATTATCTTCAGTGATGGAAATCATGATATCAAGAAATGGGATGTGTCTCTCATGCATAGCTGATGTAAATCAAAGGTTCAAACTATTGTCATTAAGAAAAGATACAAACTCATTAAGGGCATCAGAGGAGCCTGACCATACAATGAGTATGTCATCTATGTGTCTAATCCAATCCAAGATGAAAGGTGTCCATTGTTCACACAGCTCACTAAAAACCTGGCGTTCCTCCCATCACCCTAAATAAATATTTGCATATGTGGGTGCGGCGGGGCTCCCCATTGCAGTACCCCGCCGCTGATGGTAAAAACGTCCGTTGAATAGGAAGAAGTCGTGTGTCAAAATGAACCTCAACAGTTCCAAAATCAGTTCATTATGGGCCGAGAATTGAGTCCCACGGGTCCCAAGGAAGTGCTCCACAGCTCCACACCCCAAATCATGAGGGATGGAGATGTAGAGCGCCTCTACATCCAAAGTTACAAGGACCCTGATGGAAGACAGATGTCCTCCAAATGTCTGAGGACATCCATCGTGTCCCGGACATACGACGGAAGGGCCAGAACAAATGGGCGTAGAACCTTATCAATATAAGTGCTGACCCCCTGTGTTAATCCGTCGATGCCCGAGACAATGGGGCGGCCCTTGAGGGGACAATATCCCTTATGGATCTTAGGTAAACAATAAAAAGTTGGGACCCGTGGGAACCTAGGACACATAAATGGCCATTCCTTATGAGAAATGAGTCCATCTGATTTAGCCCGGTCCAAGATGGTCATGAGCTGGGTACAGTACATTGCTGTGGGGTCCGAGGATAGAGTCTCATAATTCGTGGTATCCGATAAAATGTCATCACAGAGCGAGATATAATGTTCCCGATCCGTTACCACTAAATTGCCCCCCTTATCCGCAGATTTAATAATTATAGTATCATCTCTTTCAAGATCACTCAGAGCTCTTAGTTGGGGGGCTGATTAGATCCGAGGGTAACAAAAGAAATTTATCTGCCCCCCAACTAAGAGCTCTGAGTGATCTTGAAAGAGATGATACTATAATTATTAAATCTGCGGATAAGGGGGGCAATTTAGTGGTAACGGATCGGGAACATTATATCTCGCTCTGTGATGACATTTTATCGGATACCACGAATTATGAGACTCTATCCTCGGACCCCACAGCCATGTACTGTACCCAGCTCATAACCATCTTGGACCGGGCTAAATCAGATGGACTCATTTCTCATAAAGAATGGCAATTTATGTGTCCTAGGTTCCCACGGGTCCCAACTTTTTATTGTTTACCTAAGATCCATAAGGGATATTGTCCCCTCAAGGGCCGCCCCATTGTCTCGGGCATCGATGGATTAACACAGGGGGTCAGCACTTATATTGATAAGGTTCTACTCCCATTTGTTCTGGCCCTTCCGTCGTATGTCCGGGACACGATGGATGTCCTCAGACATTTGGAGGACATCCGTCTTCAATCAGGGGCGGTCCTTGTAACTTTGGATGTAGAGGCGCTCTACATCTCCATCCCTCATGATTTGCGGTGTGGAGCTGTGGAGCACTTCCTTGGGACCCGTGGGACTCAATTCTCAGCCCATAATGAACTGATTTTGAAACTGTTGAGGTTCATTTTGACACACAACTTCTTCCTATTCAACGGACGTTTTTACCATCAGCGGCGGGGTACTGCAATGGGGGAGCCCCGCCGCACCCACGTATGCAAATATTTATTTAGGATGATGGGAGGAACGCCAGGTTTTTAGTGAGCTGTGTGAACAATGGACACCTTTCATCTTGGATTGGATTAGATACATAGATGACATACTCATTGTATGGTCAGGCTCCTCTGATGCCCTTAATGAGTTTGTATCTTTTCTTAATGACAATAGTTTGAACCTTCGATTTACATCAGCTATGCATGAGAGACACATCCCATTTCTTGATATCATGATTTCCATCACTGAAGATAATTCATTGTCCACTACTCTATATAGAAAGAGCACAGCTACCAATTCCCTTTTAAGGTGGGAGAGCCATCACCCTAAACCATTGAAAAGGGGTATCCCCAAGGGACAATTCCTCCGTGTTCAGAGGAATTGTTCATCCTTACAGGAATTTGATACACAAAGCCAATTGTTATTGGATAGATTTGTGGATAGGGGTTACCCTAGACCCCTTTTGGAAACATCACGTAAGTTGGCTAGGGACACTTCTAGGGAGTCCTTGTTGATACCCAGACGTCGTACCTCTGCATCAAATATCATAAGGATGATTGGTACCTACGACAATAGGTCAGAGGATGTATTGAGGATATTACGGACTTACTGGGATATTTTGGGACAGGACCCCGATATTTCGGAGGTGATTACCCCTAAGCCATCCATTGCGTTCCGACGAGGAAGAAATTTGGCAGACAGGATCACGCATAGTCATCTTAGCCCACTACGAGCTTCCTCCACTTGGTTGGGGGCAATGCGACTGCCTGGGACATTTAAGTGTGGGTCCTGTCGTGCCTGTGCTTATATTGGTAGGGGTTTAAAAGTAACAGCACATGCCACTGGTCACCAGTATACTATTAGAGAATTCATTAATTGTCTTACAGAAGGAGTGGTCTATGTTGCGTCTTGTTCTTGCCCACTTAACTATGTGGGCAAGATAAAGAGATAACTGTGCAGACGCATTCTAGATCACATTGGTGACATCACCCATCGGGCGGATACCCCAATTGCAAATCATATCTGGGAATGCCCAAGGGGATGCCTTCTCCATCAAATTCCAGGGTATGGAACGGATACATAAATCTCCTCGGGGTGGAGATTGGGACAGTTTGATTCTTTGTAAAGAGGCCCAATGGATATTTAGATTTATAGTCTGTTAAACCATTGGGACTCAATGATGCCATTTCATTTATGTCATTCATTTGATAATGGGCGGACTCCCGCTATGTCTCCACTCTTTAATAAAGCGGTTGGTTCCTCTCTTTTGGCGTAGAGTTCCTTCTGTCCTTAGAGCGTATTTGATAGGCTAGAGCCCATGGGATCCATATTGGGATATATGATTTAACTTAATATTATGAACCGCAAATACATCTGATTTAGTATAGGAGTGAATATGAACTAATAGTGAGGGTATAGCACTATATTTGTTGATCCTTCTTTGGTTTCTGATTGATACCATTATGTAGATATATTTCACATTACCAGCTTAGCTATATCATTTCCCCCTCCCCGCCCCCATATATATATATATTTTTTTTTTGGGTGTGGACTTGTGTAGTGCATGGGTGTCCCTGTGACTGCCTTGGATGGGAAGGACTCTGTCTGTCACGAGGGGCAGCACTACGTCCTCCCGGATATAGGATATACACCAAGGATTAATAAGGATGGGGGCGGAGACATTAGCGCTCATCTATGTGTTTATCTATGTAAATATGGTCAACACTAGCCAATATGCCCCACTCCGCTTTGGGTCTATGTTTGTATTGTTTTGCATTGTCATATACTCTTAATTTGCTCCTTGGGTAATATAATGATTTATATACAGATTGAGCTATACTTACCTTTCCGGATGATCCTGTCTTTTTCCAACAAGCTGATAGCCGCTTTGTTTACATTGAGTGACTCCGCCCTCTTACACACGCCCCTCATGATCGACCTATGAGTGAGCGGTTTGTCAGAGGACAGCTCTGTTAGGTAGGGGCATGTGAGGGGGCGTGGCTACAGGTGCATGCAGTCCTATAATAGACACTGCAGTGTCAGCAGTCAGCATCGGCCTTGCTATAGTAGTACTGGAGCTCACCATCAGAGCTCTGGGAATTGTGGTTTTTACTGCAAACTTTTTTTTTATTTTGGATGATTATATCTATTTCCATTATATCTCTCCTGATGAACATTATTGATATAGGGGAAACGCGTTGAGAAATACTTACTATGTGTTTAGTTATGAGCACTTACCTATGAGTACAGGTATTCACAATAGTGTCATTTGGGGCAGGAAACCATATTTGTGGACATTGGGCTGAGGGGGTTG
This sequence comes from Leptodactylus fallax, assembly GCA_947044405.1. Classification (NCBI taxonomy): domain Eukaryota; kingdom Metazoa; phylum Chordata; class Amphibia; order Anura; family Leptodactylidae; genus Leptodactylus; species Leptodactylus fallax. The sequence goes on from CAMRHE010000140.1 coordinate 4,654,758, forward strand.
CTGATGATCATTATGCCAGCAACTCATCCATTAGTATGGGTCTATGTGATTGTGGTATCTGGAACAATGAATCTTTAATAAACACATTTAGCAGAGATCTGTTTGTATAGAAGGGATATAGATATGAGAACAGTCCTATTACTGAAACCCTGCTGTGGGCTGAAAGGAATTGAGCCAGTTAGTGAGCAGTCCTTTGTTTGAGAATAACTTTATACTTACATTGTAGTCTCACTCTAATAAACCCCACTGTGGGGGGGATATAGGCAGCTATTATCAGACAGCTATCCTTATAGAAGTATTGGAGGATTAGTTTCTATTTGGCTTTTTATCTTAGGCTTTTTATCATCCCTAGTTATATTTTATTTTTTATTCATTGATTTTGGGACCTTTGTCTGTGATACTATAAGTCATAACAGCATTTATTTATGGAGCTTTGTGGTTACTGTGTGACAAAGTATTTGTCAACTATCGATTAGACATACAAAACAAAATAATTTTGAAACCGGATTGTGAATTGATGAGATGATTACGGTTATAGATGCTCAGGTCACAGTGACATGAAAATCATCAAGTACATTGCTGAGATCAGTATAAACAGGGACATATAGTACAAGCAACGATGACATTGTAGTCATAATGTGAATTACTTACAACAGGGAAAAGCAATTTTGGATCTACAGTGGATGTGAAACTACTACCACCAGCATACATATTTCACTTCTATGGTACTTATATGGTAGTTTGAGTAGAACAAGTTTGTAAACTATGATTTGTGGCTTTGCAATATCACATATGTTGATCACTCGCGTGATACATAGCAATGCCCACATATCTGACGTGATCTGTGGCAATTGCTGAGCCCAATGGCAAAAATTATGCTCAATCATCATTTCCTTATATGAGCATCTGATTATATGTATATAGTGTGTGTGTGTGTGTATTGACAATACTGGATTTATGTGTATGCACATATATTGATAGATACAATGAGAGACATACTTATATATAGACACATATAAAGCTTTTGAAGGACCTATGACACAAGAGTAATGCAGAAAAACAAATATGTAGTAGTGTAGTAGTAAAAATCTTACCATCATGTGTGTCCACAGGAAGAGAGTTCAGCAGGCATGTTGTAGATCTGCTCTGGCAGCTGATACTATATCTTGAATGAGCCTATGTGCATGATTGAGAACAAGGAGTCTAAAGATGGCTGCTGAGGGTGTAGTGGGCGGGCTAGCTCAGGAAAAAGGTAGGGGGAGTGTTTTGAAAGGGAGGGGGACGGTGGGTGAGAGGGAGGTGTGGTGATTGAAATCTAGGATTCTGCTGCTGAGGGTGTAGTGGGTGGGCTAGCTAGGGAAACAGGGAGGGGGTCAGTCAGTGTGAGGGGGGGAGAAGTGAGGCATCATGGAACTTGTAGGAAACAGAACAGGAAGTTAGGGATGTAAACAAATGCAGAAGATGTCAGAACCTCACTGAGAACCCCAGAAATCACTCAAAACACTGCTAAAGGTATTTGGTTGCACTTATTAACCCATTAATAGCACTAACAGACCTTTTTTGAAAAATGATTTTTTTGCCCGGAAAACCCCTTTAAGTCATCCACGTAAGCAGCAACCTTATGAGAGACTCCCTCCATGACCACACCCAAGATGTCGGGATTGGCTCTAATCATACGAAGGAGGGGGTCGAGGGTGAGTATGAACATAAGCGGGGAGAGAGGGAAACCCTGACAGGTACCTTTAGTGATGGGAACGGGTTTCGATAGACCTTCACTCTCACCCATGCCAAGGGGCAGGAGTAGACTGGCAATTAGTGTCGGACTGGGATGTATAGGGCCCACCAGTGGAATTGTTTCTATGGGCCCACCATCAGGACCCCTGCAGATCAGCAGTACCGAGACAGGGCGTCTAAAGGTAATAACATGTCGGGAGCCATGCTGCACACCTGCCATACCATGTGCACCACTGCACTACTTAAACCTACTGCTACACCCTCTATGGCAAGTTAACAGCGTGGCTCCTAGAATTGTTACCATTACCTGTAGCTGCACTTTTCTGGAAAAGCTGATCTACAGAGGTCTTGGCTGTTGTATTATCGCAGATGTAATATTGATGGCCTATCCTAATGACAGGCCATCAATATTAGAAAGATGGATAAATCCTTTAAAGAGGTTGTCCAGGAATTTGAACAACCCATGTGTCGGGCAGGAGGTATAAAATAAAAAGTAAATAAATAAGCATTCTCCCCTCTCCCCGGCGTCTGTTGTCCGCTGCCAGTGTCCATTCAGTCTCATGCCAGCATCTCCTTGCTGGGAGTCCTGCACCTCATATGACCATTTAGGTACAGGATTTCTAGAAATGAGGTGCCTCCATGAGACTGAACAGACACAGGTGGGGGCCAGTGGGGTGCTGAGTACAGGTGAGTATGCTTTTCTTTTAATTTTTTTTATTTTTACACCTCCCTGGCGGCCGCCACAGCGGTCGCTCCAATTTATGGACAACCTCTTTTAAGGGGTTGTCTGGGCCAAATTTTTCTATGGCCACTTCACTGGTCCCCCCATACAGTGGCCTCTTCATTGGTCCCCCATACTGTATGGGGACCAGTGATGGGGCCATTATATTGTGTGGGAGCAGTGATGGGGGCTGACATTCTGTAGGGGGGACATTAAACTGTGTGGGGCATATTAAAGGGGTTGTCCAGGGTTAATCTTTTTTATGGCCTATGCTCAGGATAGGCCATAAATACCTGATTGGTAGGGGGCTGACACACGCCCCATCAGCTGTATGGAGCCACTTCCGGGCCAGAAGCAGAAAGCTCCATCCACTGTATAGCAGTCAGATGCCTTCACTGCAGTTCAGCTCCTACTGACTTCAATAAGTGCTGAGATGCAATGAAGGTGCCTGGCTAATACACAGTGGACAGAGCTTTCTGCTTCTGGTCCTGTATTGTGTACAGGACAGGCGCCAGAAGTGGCTCCATACAGCTGATCGGTCCGGGGTCGGCCCTCCACAGATCAGTTATTTATGGCCTATCCTGAGGATAAACCATAACAAATTATATCTGGGCAACCCCTTTAATATACCCCCCTAATGCGCCACACTTTAAAGAGGTTGTCCAGTATAATTTTTTTCTTTTTTTTATAATTTGTTCGGGGGAGGTGACCCCCCCCCCAAAAAAAACAAAAAACAAAACACACTAACTATACTCACCTATCCCCAGTGCTCCAGTGTCCTCCTAGCACGGTCCGGTCCTGCAGCTCCACTGTCTTTGCCGGAAGTCCTCACTGGCTGTGATGTCCCAGGTCCCTTCCTTTAGGCCGCTGATTGGCCTCAGAGGTCACGTGATGTCACAGGTAGTCACATGCAGAGGAAACTTCAGCTGGAAGAAAACAACAGAGCTGCAAGACCAAACTGCGCTGTGAGACGCTGGGGAGAGAAAGTTTGGGGTTTGTTTTTTTTGTTTTTTTCACCTGCCCCAGCGTAATTAAAAAAAAATGTTATCCTGCACAACCCCTTTAATGTCCCCTAGGCTATTGGCCTCCATCACTTCCCCCCCCCCAATATAATGGCCCCATCAATGGTCCCCATACAGTATAGGGGACCAGTGAAGGGGCCATTTTATGGTGGGAATATTGAATGTATGCCCATACAGTGGCACCTTCACTGGTCTCCACTATAGCAGTATTGGAGTTTCTGCGACTTAGATATTGTTATGCTGGAGCCCTAGAGCATGCACCAGCATAACAATACAGTGGGAAATTAGCTGGAGTGTGTGTGTGTGTGTGGGGGGGGTGGGAGGGGGGGATTACAACTCAACAGACCCAGAGCATCTGGAGCTGCTGGGGGTTGTAGTTATCAGAGTGGTCAGCGAAATTGTAAGATTTAGGGGCAAAATAAGGGGGGGAAATGTTTTTTGTTGGCGTAGGTAAGTTGTACTTTCCTTTCTCACTGCTGGTCTGGGCTCCTATGCAGCAACCCGCTGCTGCGCACAGCATCAGTGACGCTTGCAGCAACTGGATTGCTTCCAACGGCTGCCCATCAGGATCCAGGCTACAGGGGGAAGGCCCACAAGAAGGTAGGGACGCTCTCCTGCCGCTGCACTATGTCGGCAGCTGCCCATCTTTAATCATTACAATGTTGGCTGCAGCCTGGGGCCCCCAAGGTTACCGATCCAGCCCCTGACCACTATTAGTCCTCATTTTGCTAATGCAAATGCATTGGTCGGGGGGCAGTGGCGTAACTAAAGTCTTGTGGGCCCTGGTGCAAACTTTTGTCCAGGGCCCCTTATCCTCTCCCTACAGCAAATTCTTGATAGTGATGGTTATGGGGCCCCATACAGTATAATATGCTCGACAGTGGCCCCAGATAATATTATTTGCTCAACAGTGGCCCCCACACAGTAGTATATGCTCCACAGTGGCCTCCATCCAGTATTATAAGCTCCCAACAGCCCCCCTCCATTTTGGTGCTCTTATTATACTCTGTAGTCTCCTCAGACCCCAGAGTATAATAATCGGAGGCCCAGGGAAGGTGATTAAAAATAACAAACATTCATACTCACCTTGTCTCACCTTTCCTTGGCATCCTCCCTCCATCCTGCCTTCTTCAGGCCCTCTTCAGACGTCGCTGCTGAGGCCTGTGATTGGGCCTCAGCGGTCACATGGGGCGCACTGACGTCATTACGCCGTACGACCCATGTGACCGCTGGCGCCTAATCACAAGCCTCAGTCACATGACGGAAGAGCGCTGATATAGAACGCTGTGCCCAGGTGAGGCGAGGCGAGTAATATGTATTTATTATTTTCAGTTACCTCCCCTGGGCTGCCATTTATTGGAAAGGGGCCTGGCAATATGCCAGGGCCCCTTTCCTAAAACAGTATGTATAGCGGTCGGGGAACCAGGCTTTCTCCGACCGCTATCATAGTGGTCTGGGGCCCCAGCCATCTCCAGCTGGCCACAGGCCCCATACCCCGTCTGTCACGGTCGCACCCACTGCGACCGTTACGCCACTGGTCAATGCATCTGCATCGACAAAATGAGGACGAATAGTCGGGGCTCGGGGCCCACTGCTGGATTCACCATTTCCCCGGTGGGCCAGTCCAACCCTGCTGGCAATCCAGGAGCGCATATGCTGCAACCCAGATGGAGGAAACCGGAGGATGGGAGTAGTACAGTAGTGGCGGATGCTGTGCTCTCAACCACTCTCTTCAGCTCTTCTCCTAGACTGAACACCAATGAGGGGGGCCTACTGTGCTACCTGATGGTAGTGGTAATAGTTTCCCCAGGTGCTTCCAGTTATAGAGGGGACCTCTATACTTTGAGCCGGTGTGATGGTCTATGGAAGGGCCTGATGGTGATGCAGGAACAACTCAGGAAGGCAGTTTTGCAGTTGAAACAGGTTTGAACTTTACTTCAGCAACTGAACAATAAAATCAGCAGCTTCCAAATGGGGGTTGTAGTCTCAGTATTCGACTCCCCCAGCCTTCGTCTTGAGAGGATCAGAGCAGCAGACACTGGGGGCTGTACTTCAGGGTAGTCCTGACAGGGGTCTGGTTACCTTATGGAAGGTGCCGGGACAACACCTGCTGTCACAGGACTCCACTTCTCCTCCTGGCACGATATCCGAGTAATGAATAGCAGAATTCCCTGTCTCAGGGCTGTCTCTAGTAGAGCCTAGGGCTGAATTCGTCCTCCTCAGGGACTGAACAGGAACTGCTAGGCCTCAGTGCACAGTGCTGACGTGCATTGACTCCAACTACACACTCTGCTAACACTGAGGCTGTAACGGTCCCTCTGGAAACCCAAGTCTCCCAGACCCTGCCCAAAAGCCTGTGATAGGCCAGGGATGTACCAAGTGAAGGGGTTTGAACAAGGGGGGAACCACAGGGAAAATATACAAGGTAGAGCTGCAAACAATTACACTTAACACATACAATATAGATGGGACATACAAACACAACCCAGAGGTACAAAGACAAGCACATTATAAGCAGGAGCACTCTGGCATGCTGCACATATGCGGACCTAAGCCAATATGAGAAAGGGTACAGGAGAGAAAGCTCCAATCCACTCGATCAAAGGCCTTCAGTGTCGGTAGAGGGAAGAAGGTTTGGGACAAATTTGGATGTGGTATAATGAAAGTAGTGTTAACTCTCACCTCTTGGATTGGCATAAAGCCCACCTGGTCTCTGTGGATGATGGATTGCAGTAGAGGGGTCATGCGCATGGTGGCTGGTGAGTCTGGGAATGTGATCTCCACGAAAATGAGTGGAGATCTGTGTACTGTCCTGTCTCCTGGTATCTGCTCCATGCTCTGGACACTGTGCTGACAGACACAGATACCCTTCTTGCCACTGCTCGCACTGATGAACTGCACTACATGAGCAACTTCTGTCGGTTGTAGACACTGCCTCATGCTACCTCTAGGGGTGAGAGCAATGACAAAATGGAAAAGTGACCAAAACAACAGCCAAAAAGGATGAGAACAGAGAAATGGTCTTGTCACCACCTGCAGAACCCTCCTTTATAGGGGTGGTCTTGCTAATTACCTAGCATTTCTACCTGTTGTCTGTTCCATTTGCACAACAGCAGGAGAAATTGATTCACAATCAGTGTTGCTTCCTAACTGGACAAGTTGATTTCACAGAAGTGTCATTGACTTGGAGTTACATTGTGTTGTTTAAGTGTTCCCTTTATTTTTTTGAGCAGTGTATATGTAAGCCGTGTACCGGGGTGGGCTCCCCAGGATACAGCAAAGTCACGAACAAAAGGAAGCGAGTCCAAATCAATTTAGTGAAAACAAGATTTTAATTAGTATAGTAACACCTCTTTACCAAAAAGAACACTCCCAGATATTTACATACACTCAGCCAGGAAGCTGAAACCCTGGTGACCCTACAGCGCGGTGCCCTCCAATGTGCGCCTCCAATATACTCCAAGCTTTTACCTATCTGCAGGCTGGGTCTAACCAGCCGCTTGTTACCTTTTTATCACCCTAGTCACAGGAACAATTCAGTGAGTGTGATAGAGGCACCGGCGGTATAACACAAGAGCTTACAAACTTATCAAAATATCCCTATTCCCCACAAACAAAGTACAACCAAGTAAATATAATAGTAGGTCAGCTTGCAAGCCAAATAAATGTCACAATGTATAAGATATCGCTTCTAGACTTCCTCAGAAGCTCCTCTCTGAGAGTTACAACTCAATAGATCTCTGAGTCTTAGTCCTTACTACCGTATAGGTAAATAATTCACCAGTAGTGTGGCTTGGGAAGATGAATATGCCTAACTAGTCTAACTACAGGCCCTTAATCAGTCCCAAACAATTTGGCGCCAAAAATGTAATGGGTACTGTTGGGTACTTTTAGCCTTTGTCTGGAACAGCTGCAAGCGGGCCTCATCCAGAAAACATGCGATCTCACTGACAGGGCTATTTCTCAGCTGGGTCCTTGATAGCAATCTTCTCCATAGGATGCTGTCTGAACAAACCCTGGAACAATCTCTGCTTCAGCTCCACCTTGTTATATTTCCGATCCCTTAGGAATCCTTCTCACACCAGTCCTTCTACAGCTCAAAGCACACTCCCAAGATGGCTGCCACACACACTCTGCTTCTCCTTCTAGTTCCACCTCTGCAGAACAGGGTCTCCACATCACTACTCCAGGAAATTACAGAATTACAGTCCTTCCCATTTCTAAGGTAACAGTGGCCTCTTGTGGTCAAACAACCCAATGTCAGTTTATAAAAAAAATAAACTTATTTACAGAAACAGGTACATTCATAACATGAGGGCTGTTTCCCCATCTTACATATATTGGAAAATTCTACATCTTTTCATTATGCAAACAATAACATTAATTTTCTGAAGGTGAACATCCGCTTTAATCCCAACGCGCACTAAGGACGTACATGTACGTCCTGGTGCACATGACTAACATGGTGTCCATAAAATAGTTTTATAGAAAAATGCCCATTTTAATGACTTGTAAGTGCTACAGGCTCGTTATTTTGTGGCTGTGGCCTAGTTGAAAAGTGATTAACCCCCTTAACTACCTTGAACATACTATTACTATACAGCTTGTACAATGTGAAGACAAAAACCCCAAAAATCGGCAAATCATTAGAACATAACTGGCTGTGTCAGGAAGGGAATATACAGTGCTGGCCAAAAGTATTGGCACCCCTGCAATTCTGTCAGATAATACTTAATTTCTTCCAGAAAATGATTGCAATCACAAATGCTTTGGTAATAATATCTTCATTTATTTTGCTTGCAATGAAAAAACACAAAAGAGAATGAAAAAAAGTCAAATCATTGATCATTTTACACAAAACTCCAAAAATGGGCCGGACAAAAGTATTGGCACCCTCAGTCTAATACTTGGTAGCACAACCTTTAGACAAAATAACTGCGAACAACCGCTTCCGGTAACCATCAATGAGTTTCTTACAATGCTCTGCTGGAATTTTAGACCATTCTTCTTTGGCAAATTTCTCCAGGTCCCTGAGATTTGAAGGGTGCCTTCTCCAAACTGCCATTTTGAGATCTCTCCACAGGTGTTCTATGGGATTCAGGTCTGGACTCATTGCTGGCCACTTTAGAAGTCTCCAGTGCTTTCTCTCAAACCATTTTCTAGTGCTTTTTGAAGTGTGTTTTGGGTCATTGTCCTGCTGGAAGACCCATGACCTCTGAGGGAGACCCAGCTTTCTCACACTGGGCCCTACATTATGCTGCAAAATTTGTTGGTAGTCTTCAGACTTCATAATGCCATGCACATGGTCAAGCAGTCCAATGCCAGAGGCAGCAAAGCAACCCCAAAACATCAGGGAACCTCCGCCATGTTTGACTGTAGGGACCGTGTTCTTTTCTTTGAAAGCCTCTTTTTTTTTCCTGTAAAATCTATGTTGATGCCTTTTCCCAAAAAGCTCTACTTTTGTCTCATCTGACCAGAGAACATTCTACCAAAAAGTTTTTGGCTTTCTCAGGTAAGTTTTGGCAAACTCCAGCCTAGCTTTTTTATGTCTCTGGGTCAGAAGTGGGGTCTTCCTGGGTATCCTACCATAGAGTCCCTTTTCATTCAGACGCCGACGGATAGTACGGGTTGACACTGTTGTACCCTCGGACTGCAGGGCAGCTAGAACTTGTTTGGATGTTAGTCGAGGTTCTTTAGCCACCATCCGCACAATCTTTCGTTGAAATCTCTCGTCAATTTTTCTTTTCCGTCCACATCTAGGGAGGTTAGCCACAGTGCCATGGGCTTTAAACTTCTTGATGACACTGCGCACGGTAGACACAGGAACATTCAGGTCTGTGGAGATGGACTTGTAGCCTTGGGATTGCTCATGCTTCCTCACAATTTTGCTTCTCAAGTCCTCAGACAGTTCTTTGGTCTTCTTTCTTTTCTCCATGCTCAATGTGGTACACACAAGGACACAGGACAGAGGTTGAGTCAACTTTAATCCATTTCAACTGGCTGCAAGTGTTATTTAGTTATTGCCACCACCTGTTATGTGCCACAGGTAAGTAACAGGTGCTGTTAATTACACAAATTAGAGAAGCATCACCTGATTTTTCAAAGGGTGCCAATACTTTTGTCCACCCCTTTTTTTATGTTTGGTGTGGAATTATATCCAATTTGGCTTTTTGACAATTCTTTTTGTGGTTTTCCATTGAAGACAAATTAAATGAAGATATTATTACCAAAGCATTTGTGATTGCAATCATTTTCTGGAAGAAATTGAGTATTATCTGACAGAATTGCAGGGGTGCCAATACTTTTGGCCAGCACTGTATAAGCTGTGCAAGCGTATTTCAGGGTACAAACCAGATTTAGTAATTCCCTAAGGGATTCCACTTTACTGGTACTTTAGAGGCTCTGCAAACATGACATGGGTCCAGATACCAAACATCTGAATCTGCGCTCCAAAAGTCACATAGCTCTCCTTCCCTTCTGTGCCCTGCTGTGTGTACAAACTGCAGTTTATGCCAACATGTATGACACTGGTGTTCCCAGGATAATGTACTTAATGTCATATGTGGGTATAAACTGCTGTTTGGGCACAGCTGGGCACAGAAGGGAAGGAGCACTCTTTGGTTTTTGGAGCACAGACTTGGACGGTTTGGTTTTTGGACGCCATTGCACTTTTGTATAGCTGAAATGGCAGTAAAGTGGAATCCACTGACATGTCACCCCATTTTGGAAACTACACCCCTGAAAGAATTTATCCAGTATTTTTAACCCCCAGGTGTTGCTATAATTTACAGTAGGGAAAAAAAAGTATTTAGTCAGCCACCAATTGTGCAAGTTCTCCTACTTAAAAAGATGAGAGAGGCCTGTAATTGACATCATAGGTAGACCTCAACTAAGAGAGACAAAAGGATAAAACAAATCCAGAAAATCACATTGTATCATTTTTAAAGAATTTATTTGCAAATTATGGTGGTGTGAAGAATATCACCTTGCCAAGCCCCTTGGCCTACCTACGATCACCCTTCTTAACCTTCCACTCACAACCAGTGAGCGGACCGAGTTCGTAGGATAGAATGAAACGAGCTGTATAAATTTTATATATTTAGTAACCCAAGTGGGTCGGTACTAATTAATAGCATATACAGAAATATACAATATTAATATGATCAAGCATAAATATACGAGCAAAAGGGCGATGATACAGCACATAAAACAAAAATGGGAATAAAGTATAGAGTAATACCAGACCTAAGGAAGGTTCCTGAGCACAGCTCTCTCTTAGCTGTCTCTCCTCCAGGCTCCACACAAAGACAAAAGACCTCACCCCACCTCAGTGTGAAGACCCTTTCCAGCTCCACCCTTCACCACCCCCCCCCCCAGCCAGCCCTCTCCTCACGAAAAGAGGAATCTATGCCGTTTAGAAGGAAAGGTGGGTGCCTGGGTTAGTTTCAGGTCATTAGCCCACACTCCCCACTTTGGACATCTGGGATATCACACTGACGGGTCAGAAAGACCCTCTCTCCATGGTATGCACATAAAACCACTGGAGCAAATTGACAACCAATGTAAACACAGCTCTACATTCCTACAGATATGTGAGACTGATACGAATAAAGAATGATACATGTCCAAGAAAGATACATAAATTGAGGGTTTCATCATCACAGGTGGAAAATAAGTATTTGGTCAATAACAAAAGTTCAGATCTGGAGACTGACTAGGCCACTCCAGGACCTTGAAATGCTTCTTACGAAGCCACTCCTTTGTTCCCCTGGTGGTGTGCTTGGGATCATTGTCATGCTGAAAGACCCAGCCCCGTTTCATCTTCAATGCCCTTGCTGATGGAAGGAGGTTTGCACTCAAAACCTCACATTACATGGCCCCATTCATTCTTTCATGTACACGGATCAGTCGTCCTGGTCCCTTTGCAGAGAAACAGCCCCAAAGCATGATGTTGCCACCCCCATGCTTCACAGTAGGTATGGTGTTCTTTGGATGCAACTCAGCATTCACTCTCCTCCAAACACGAAGAGTTGTGTTTCTACCAAACAGTTCTACTTTGGTTTCATCTGACCATATGACATTCTCCCAATACTCTTCTGGAACATCCAAATGCTCTCTAGCAAACTTCAGACGGGCCCGGATATGTACTGGCGTAAGCAGGGGGACATGTCTGGCACTGCAGGATCTGAGTCCTTGGCGGCGTAGTGTGTTACTGACGGTAGCCTTTGTTACGCTAGTTCCAGCTTTCTGCAGGTCATTCACTAGGTCCCCCGTGTGGTTCTGGGATTTTTGCTCACCTTTCTTGTGATCATTTTGACCCCTCGGGGTAAGATACTTTTTTCCCCCACTGTATTATCCATAAATGAATAAGCAGCTGATGGTGGAAGGTGAAAATGACAATTTTTCCAGGAATACATAATTTCAGTGCGTAATATGTTGTGCCTGGCTTGTATCAGAAATGAATGCTCCAAAAGCTGTTGTGCCTGGGATACCCACTTAATAGTTTTTGGAGTGTGTGTTTGTGCAGACATAAGTTGAGCACAACATATCAGGCACTGAAATGTCGTATCTATGTCAAAATTTCATTTTAACTTTTCATCAGCTGCGCATTCATTTCTGGAAATTAAAAGAATGCAACACTTAAGGGTTAATAATGCTTGCTTCCCCACTTGATAAATCCCTTGAAGGGTGTAGTTTCCAAAATGGGGTGACATGTCTGCGGATTCCACTTTACTGGCAATTCAGGGGCTCTGCAAAAGTGGCATGGTGTCCAAAAACCAAACTGTGATCCAAAAACCAAAATAGCGCTCCTTCCCTTCTGTGCCCGGCTGTGCCCAAATAGTAGTTTACACCCACATATGGCATTAAGTACGTTATCCTGGGTACAACAGTGTCATACATGTGGGCATAAACTGCCATTTGGGCACACAGCAGGGCGCAGATGTGAAGGAGCGCTATGTGCTTTAGGAACGCATATTTAGATTGTTGGTTTTTGGACGCCATGTCACATTTGCAAAGACCCTAAAATTGGCCCTACAAAATGGGGTCACTTCTTGGGCTCTGCAAAAACAACATGGCATCCAGGAAGTCCCTCTAAATCTATACTCCAAAAGCTTAAAAAAAAAAAAAAAAAGAGTGCTCCATCCCTTCTGAGCCCTGCTGTGTGCCCAAGCAGCAGTTTACACCCACATATATAATTTTTTTATCCCTGGAATAGCCCACTTAATAGTTTTAGGAGTGCATGTCCACAACGTATTAGGGTGGGTTCACACTTGCGCCGGCACTCCGTCCGCCGCGAATCCGACCTAAATGTCGGAAAACAGGATAGGGACTGGATAGGGAAAGGTTTGCGATGCTTTGCTTAAAAACCCATTCACTTCTATGGGTTTTTAAAGTAATGCGCGGGTGTGCGCTTACACCCTCTGCGCCTCGAAGCCGTTTTTTTTCATCGGAAACAAAATCAGACATGCAGGACTGTGTGCCCACCAAAAAAAAACGGCTTTGCGGCGCAGAGGGTGTAAGCGAACACTCGCGCATTGCTTTAAAAACCCATTGAAATGAATGGGTTTTTAAGCAAAGCATCGCAAACCTTTCCCTATCCAGTCCCTATCCTGTTTTCCAACATTTAGGTCAGATTCGCCGCGGACGGAGTGCCGGCGCAAGTCTGAACCCACACTTAGGCACGGAAATTGGATATTTCTTTAAAAACTTCAATTTTCACTTTGTACATTAATTTTTGGGAAGCATTTTTAGGCTCAAAATGATAATACCCCTTGATACATTCTTTGAGGGGTGTAGTTTCTAAAATGGGTCACTTTTGAAGGGTTTCCATTGTATTGGTACTTTAGGGGCTCTGCAAATGCGACATGGCACCTGAAAACTATTCCAGCCACATCTGCCCTCCAAAAGCCAAATAGCGCTCTTTCCATTCTGAGCCCCACCATGTTCCCATACAGCAGATTATAATCACATATGGGGCATTTCTGTGTTCAGAAAAAATTGTGTAACAAACTGTGGAGAGTGTTTTCTTCTTTAACAACTTGCAAAAATTTAAAATATATGTCGCTAAATTGATGGTTTGTTGGAAAAAAAAAAGTAATTTTTCATTTTTACGTCCCAAAGTCAATAAAATCTGTGAAACAGCTGTGAGGTCAAAATGCTCACTATACTCCTAGATAAATTCTATGAGGGGCGTAGTTTCCAAAATGGGGCCACTTTTTTGGGGTTTCCATTGTACTGGTACTTTAGGGGCTCTGCAAATGCGACATGGCACCCGAAAACAATTCCAGCAAAATCTGCCCTCTGATAGCCGAATAGCACTCTTTCCATTCTATGCCCTGCCATGTATCCAGACAGCAGATTCCAACCACATATGGGGCATTTCTGTGCTCAGGAGAAATTGTGTAACGAACTTTGGGGTGCTTTTTCTCCTTTGTCCTCTTGTGAAAATGAAAAATATGGGGCTAAATTGACGGTTTATTGGAAAAAAAAAGTAATTTTTCATTTTAATGTCCCAATCAGGGATGTAACTACCGGGTAGCAGTGGTAGCGGCTGCCACAGGGCCCAGGACATTACGGGGCTCCACGGGCCCCCTATGCTTTATTTATTTATTTTTTTAATAGGCCGTTACCTGCTGGAGTAACCCCAGCAGGTAATGGGCCCTATATACTTACCGTTCCCATGGGTCCTGCTCATGGCGGCCTGCACTTCCGATTCTGCGGAGGCGGCTGTGCGCAGTAGCGGGGATCGGTAAGTAAAGCCGCTGGCTGAACCCCACAATCACAGCTATCATTATACTCTTGGGTCTTTTCAGACCCCGGAGAATAATAATCGGAGGCCCAGGGGAGGTGAGAGAACATAAAAAAACAATGTACTTACCTCTCCTATGCTTCTCCAGGCTTCGGAATTGTTTGGTGATGTCCCAGACGTTAGCCACGTCATTTTGCGTCGCGACGCCGGCCCGCATCACGTGACGCCGGCCTGGTACAACATTGAAGAAGGCCAAAGTAGCAGGGAGTGGACCGGAGAGAGGAACAGGTAAGTAGCTTTTTTTTTTTTTATGTTTGTATCCTCCCCTGGGTCTCCGATCATTATACTCTGGGGTCTGAAAAGACCCCAGAGTATAATAATTGTTCATGGGTGGTCCACAATGGGACATAATACAGTGTGCAGGTGCCACTATGTGGCATAATACTGTGTGCAGGTGCCACTATGGGGCATAATACTGTGTGCAGGTGCCACTATGCGGCATAATACTGTGTGCAGGGGTCACTATGGGGCATAATAGTGTGTGCAGGAATGCGTTTTTTTTTGGGGGGGGGGGGAGTTAGAGGGGGCGGTCTGGGGGGGGGTACCCCCATGTCAAATGTTCGCCTTGGGGCCCAGCCATTCCTAGTTAAGCCACTGGTCCCAATGTTAATAAAATCTGTGAAACAGTTGTAGCATCAAAATGCTCACTATACCTCTTGATATGTTCTGTGAGGGGTGTAGTTTCCAAAATGGGGTCACTTTTAGGGGGTTTCCACTGTATTGGTACTTTGGGGGCTCTGCAAATGCGACATGGCACCTGAAAACTATGCCAGCAAAATCTGCCCTCCAAAAGCAAGATAGCACTCTTTCCATTCCGAGACCTGCCATGTACCCATACAGCAGATTAAGACCACATATGGGGTATTGCCGTGTTCAGGAGCAATTGTTTAACAAACTTTGGAGAGCTTTTTCTCCTTAACAAACACTTATACTCACCTTACCTTACCTCTCCTGTGTATCCTCGCTCCTCTTTTGTCTTGTGACTGAGGAACTGCACTCCAGGCGTCTCTGCTGGGGCCTGTGATTGGGCCTCAGCTGTCATGTGGGGTGCGATGAAGTCATTACATCGGCGCGCCCCATGTGACCACTGGGGCCAATCAGTGGCCAGAATTACAATTTACCCTACATTTTGATTTCACCAACATAAGTTTTTTGGACACAACAGTATAAGAGAAAGCAGACAGCTCACTCAGTACAGACCTCTTTGTCAAGGATACTGACAGAAATAGTCTCCTCCATTATACGAGTATCCATCCGGTAAATACCAAAAAATCCTTACCCAAGTCACAATTTTCCCATATCAACCGTATCGTGGAAGATGCCACAATGAGTGAAACAAGACTGACAGAAGTCAGTCAAAAATTTTCACAGCGTGGATATCCAACATCAGTCTTACAACAGTCACTGAGGGATATTAGTACATCAAATGACAATATCCGAACCCATAAACCCAAACAACTAGCCTTTGTACATACCTACCATCCTTTCGCCTACCGTATACATCAGATAATTAGGAAACACTGGAACCTACAGTGGGGAAAAAAAGTATTTAGTCAGCCACCAATTGTGCAAGTTCTCCCTTAAAAAGATGAGAGGCCTGTAATTGACATCATAGGTAGACCTCAACTATGGGAGACAAAATGAGAAAACATATCTAGAAAATCACATTGTCTGATTTTTTTTAAGAATTTATTTGCAAATTATGGTGGAAAATAAGTATTTGTTCAATAACAAAAGTTCATCTCAATACTTTATTATATATCCTTTGTTGGCAATGACAGAGGTCAAACGTTTTCTGTAAGTCTTCACAAGGTTGGCACACACTGTTGCTGGTATGTTGGCCCATTCCTCCATGCAGATCTCCTCTAGAGCAGTGATGTTTTGGGCCTGTCGCTGGGCAACACGGACTATCAACTCCCTCCAAAGGTTTTCTATGGGGTTGAGATCTGAAGACTGGCTAGGCCACTCCAGGACCTTGAAATGCTTCTTACGAAGCCACTCCTTCATTGCCCAGGCGGTGCGCTTGGGATCACTGTCATGCTGAAAGACCCAGCCACGTTTCATCTTCAATGCCCTTGCTGATAGAAGGAGGTTTGCACTCAAAATCTCACAATACACGGCCCCATTCATTCTTTTATGTACATGGATCAGTCGTCCTGGTCCCTTTGCAGAGAAACAGCCCCAAAGCATGATGTTGCCACCCCCATGCTTCACAGTAGGTATGGTGTTCTTTGGATGCAACTCAGCATTCACTCTCCTCCAAACACGACGAGTTGTGTTTCTACCAAACAGTTCTACTTTGGTTTCATCTGACCATATGACATTCTCCCAATACTCTTCTGGAACATCCAAATGCTCTCTGGCAAACTTCATACGGGCCCAAATATGTACTGGCTTAAGCAGTGGGACACGTCTGGCACTGCAGGATCTGAGTCCTTGGCGGCGTAGTGTGTTACTGACGGTAGCCTTTGTTACGTTAGTCCTAGCTTTCTGCAGGTCATTCACTAGGTCCCCCCGTGTGGTTCTGGGATTTTTGATCACCGTTCTTGTGATCATTTTGACCCCACGGGGTGAGATCTTGCGTGGAGCCCCTGATCGAGGGAGATTATCAGTGGTCTTTTATGTCTTCCATTTTCTAATTATTGCTCCCACAGTTGATTTCTTCACACCAAGCTGCTTGTCTATTGCAGATTCAGTTTTCCCAGCCTGGTGCAGGTCTACAATTTTGTTTCTGGTGTCCTTCCACAGCTCTTTGGTCTTCACCATAGTGGAGTTTGGAGTGTGACTGTTTGAGGTTGTGGACAGGTGTCGTTTGTACTGATAACAATGTCAAACAGGTGCCATTACTACAGGTAATGAGTGGAGGACAGAGGAGCCTCTTAAAGAAGAAGTTACAGGTCTGTGAGAGCCAGAAATCTTGCTTGTTTGTAGGTGACCGAATACTTATTTTCCACCATAATTTGCAAATAAATTCTTAAAAACATCAGACAATGTGATTTTCTAGATATGTTTTTTCATTTTGTCTCTCATAGTTGAGGTCAACCTATGATGTTAATTACAGGCCTCTCTCATCTTTTTAAGTGGGAGAACTTGCACAATTGGTGGCTGACTAAATACTGCATTACAAGTAGCATATCCACAGATTGTTGAGTTCCAGGTCCCGTTTTTACCAGGTTATAGACGACCTAAAAATATTAGGGACAGACTAGTCAGGGCAGATATGGGTTCGGATATCAAACCCGAGACAACAATTTCTGAGTACCCCTAGAAATGGCACGTACCCATGCTTATCGTGCAATCAATGTTCCAATGTCATCAGGGACGATAGCTTATACCATCCCCTCAGTGGAGAACGCATCAATATTAAGGATTTTTTTCACCTGTAACTCCAATTTTGTTGTCTATTTGATCAAGTGTCCGTGCGGTCTCGCATATGTTGGGGAAACCACCCAACGTGTGCGAGACAGCATCAAACAGCACAAGTCGAATATATGGTGCCAGAATCTGCTACTACCGATACCAGACCATTTCATTAAACATAAACATACAGTAGCACAACTTAGATTTCAGGTTTTAGAACACATTACTCTCCCTAGAAGAGGCGGCAACAGGATACTACTTCTAAAAAAGAGAGAAGTCTATTGGATTCACAGGCTACAGACTCTGGAACTCCAAGGACTGAACCGATAATATGAAATATCGGCGTTCATTTAAAAAGATTGTGACTCATAATATGCTATGTAATCTATATTGATGTGAAACAATGCTTTAACTATACAGTATATTCTGTTTTTTTTAGATACATCGATCCACTTTGATCTCTTCACTAGCCTCAACGGGAATCTTCACCACGGTATCCTTCCTCTATGGCTTCACAAAATAGCCAGGGTCTGTCACTATCACATTTCTATTCAGAATATCTTGCCCTCTCTTTAGTATCAAGCCTTCCCTCTTGATTTCTCTTTTAATACATAACAATTATCCTGATCTTTTTCCATTCTTTTTACTTTGCATATTGCATACATTTTACATATTTTACCTTATTTTGACCCATTTTTACTGACCAATACATTATCCTGATATTGCTGGACCTTGTGTATATATAGTGTACTAATATGACATATATTGGCGCTTATTTAATATCTCCCATTCACTATAAGCGGAAGTACCGTTATAACAGTGTTTACAGACTCCAAATACACTTATTCACTAAGTTTGGCTGCTGTGAGCCACTATACAGGTCTATTTTGACCTTCTTCCTGTTTAATATGCCCCACTTCTGGCGGGAAATGTCTACTGCGCATGCGCGAATGTCCGATGACGTCATCGGCGTCACACGCGCTATTAGTTATAAGAATTCCAGCACTGGGAACCATGGCAGCGCTCTACACTTAGCGGTACCCCGCATTTCTGCTTCATTAAGGGCTCTGATCTTCTGGGGATTATGCCCCCCTTTATACAACACAAAAGGTATGTGCAATATGATATCTTTTTGCCTTTACATTCAGGTTGAGGTCCATATTGGGGCTTGGTATCCAGCAGCTAATGTGTACAATTACTTTAGAACTGGTACATATACACCATACTTACTATTTCTCTAAATCTATCTCTCCTGAAACTGTCACATCACTCCCTGTTTACTTGTTGTTATACCTTGACTAAATGTACAGGACATGGGGCAACACTTATTCAGCTCTGCATACCTCTGACTATAGTTTCTATAGGATCTTATCTATCTGACATCCAAGTTACCACCTTTGCCATGGAATAATGCCTCTTTAATTGTCATTCTCTTAATATAATGCAATTTATGTACATTTGTATATTTATGTAAATTTATGTATTTACATTTTTTCCACATATGTCACTGTACACTTATTATTGTTATTATTGTAGAGTCTGATGAAGGTCGGTTAGACCAAAACATCACTGTTGCACTCTACGTACTGTATTTGGAAGTGAATAAAGCACATTTCATTATACCTACTTTTGATGTACGGAGTCCATTTCATGATGTTTAAGGGTTGGGACCCTACTCCGCACTAACTGGTGATACTATCCACATCCACCAAGAAAATACCATTAGAGGAGGAAGCTGTTCTCAAGATCACGTCACTCTCTGATGTAATATCCTTCTGATTCTTATATCAATAATGATACTGCTCTCTCCTTTTACAGTATGTAGAGCTCAGTGGAAGGATTATGCATATAGTAGAAAACCATGGGACACATTTCTTGTTCGGATTCTTAAATCACACAGGAATTATTATGAGCAGATTCTTAAGTATATCAGTAAATGCAGATAACAGAGTATCACATATAAATCCATTCATTAACCCCTTAAAGGGGTTTTCCGGGCAAAAAAAAATATTTTTAAAAAAGGTCTGTCAATCGGTTAATAAGTGCACCCAAATACCTTTAGCAGAGTTATTTCTGGCTTTCTATGGGAGCTCCTGGTATCCTCTACATTTGTTTACATGGGTAGCTTCCTTCTGTCTTAGCCTACAACTACCATGATGCATTGCAGTTCACTCAGATCCCCCCCTCTCACTTCCTCCCTCACAACCCCCCCCGTTTCCCTAGCTAGCCCATGAACTACTAGCCCTACCTACCTAGCTAACTAACTCAGTCCCCCAACCCCCTCCCCATCCCATCATTCCTGTCTTCTCGTCCTGGAGATGACTTTCGTCGGTGCTGCTGTCCCCTCTTCTGCCCGCACCTGGGAGCTGGCGCCTGTGCAATAGAACGGCGGCAGAAGCTAAGAGAAGCAGCGGGCCTACCATGCATGCGTAATAGAACGCTGCTTCTCTTCGCTTCTGCCGGCGTTCTATTGCGCAGGCGCCGCCTCCGGATCCCTTGTGAAGGAAGCGACGCCCAGCAGAAGAAGAGGACGTGAGCATTGGTGAGCATCATGGGGGGGGGGGGGGGGGCAGAGGAGTTCTGGTAACCTCCTGTCTCTGGAAACAGCGAAACAGAATGTCACCAGGAAATCAGAAAATGTGCCTGGGGTGGTCACATGACCACCCCAGGCATATGGGTAAATATACATTTTTTTTTAAAGGGAGTAAATTAGTAGTTAGGCGGGGGGGAGGGGGTTTAGCTTACTGTTAAAGTTTTAGTTTATGCCGGACAACCCCTTTAAGTATGCAGTCCAAAAATGCGTTAAGGACAAGGGCTCATTTTTCAAAACTGACATGTGTCACTTTATATGGCAATAACTTTGAGACGCTTTAACTTACACAAGTGATTTTGACATTTTTCGTGACACACTGTACTTCATGTTCGTGGTAAACACTAATCAATATGTGATGAACCGACCCTCAGTTTTATATCTTTCTTGGAAGTGTGTTTTTACTTGCTCATGTCAGTCCTCCCCCCACTTGTTGGAATGTGGTGCTTAACTTGAGTTTACACTGCTGGACGCTATGCCTCACTGGTTTTTATCCCTGGCCAGATGGCGATGGGGGATAGTAGTCCAGTGACCTTAACTTTACCCACCCCTCCCCGCACCTAGGAAGGTACCCATCTCTCCGAGGATTCTGCAAAGGAGGGAGAAGGAGGGCTGGCTGGGGGAGGTGAAGGGTGGGGCTGAAGAGGATCTCACACTGAGGTGGAGAGAGGTCTTTGGTCTTTGTGTGGAGACTGAAAGAGACACAGCTAAGAGCAGCTGGGGCTCAGGTATTGCTCTATACTTTATTTTCATTTTTGTTTTATGTGCTGTATCATCGCATTTTGCTCGTATGTTTATGTTTGATCATATTAATATTGTATATTTCTGTATATGCTATTAATTTGTACCGACCCACTTGGGTTATTAAATATATAAAATTTATATAGCTCGTTTCATTATATCCTACGAACTCTGTCCGCTCACGGGTTGTGAGTGGAAGGTTAGAAGGGTGATCGCAGGTATGCCAAGAGGCTTGGCAAGGCGATATTCTTCACACAATATTTTTGCATTTATTTATTAAAAATATATAGGAAATTTGGAAAAAAAAAATAAAAAATATCGCAATTTTCAAAATGTGAAATGCTCTGCTTTTCAGACAGTCATACCACAGAAATATATTAATAAATATTATCTACCATATCTCTGTTTTATATTGGTGTCATCTTTTATTCGGGCCTACAAGACTTTAGTTACACCACTGAATACCCCATATGTGGTTGTAAACTTCTGTATGGGTACATGGTGGAGCTCAGAATGGAAAGAGCACTATTTGGCTTTTGGAGGGCAGATATTGCTGGAATAGTTTTCAGGTACCAATACAATGGAAACCCCTCAAAAATGACCCAATTTTAGAAACTACACCCGTCAAGAATTTCTCAAGGTGTATTATCATTTTGAGCCTAAGAATGCTTCCCAAAATTAATGTACAAAGTGAAAATTTAAAATTTTAAGAAATATTCAATTTCAGTGCCCAATATGTTGTGCCCACTTTGTGTCATTAGAGACATGCACTCCTAAAACTATTAAGTGGGCTATTCCTGGGACAAAAACATTAGACACACGTGGACAAAATTGTTGGTACCCCTCATTTAATGAAAGAAAAACTCACAATGGTCACAGAAATAACTTGAATCTGACAAAAGTAATAATATATAAAAATTATATGAAAATGAACAAATGAAAGTCAGACATTTCTTTTCAACCATGCTTCAACAGAATTTAAAAAAAAAGAAAACTCATGAAACAGGCCTGGACAGAAATGATGGTTCCCTTAACTTAATATTTTGTTGCACAACCTTTTGAGGCAATCACTGCAATCAAACGATTCCTGTAACGGTCAATGAGACTTCTGCACCTCTCAACAGGTATTTTGGCCCACTCCTCATGAGCAAACTGCTCCAGTTGTCTGAAGTTTGAAGGGTGCCTTTTCCAGACGGCATGTTTCAGCTCCTTCCAAAGATGCTCAATAGGATTTAGGTCAGGGCTCATAGAAGGCCACTTCAGAATAGTTCAATGTTTTCCTCTTAGCCATTCTTGGGTGTTTTTAGCTATGTGTTTTGGTTCATTATCCTGTTGCAAGACCCATGACCTGCGACTGAGACCACGCTTTCTGACACTGGGCAGCACATTTCTCTCTAGAATCCCTTAATAGTGTTGAGATTTCATTGTACCCTGCACAGATTCAAGACACCCCTTGCCAGAAAGCAGCCCCAGAACATAACAGAGCCTCCTCCATGTTTCACAGTAGGGACAGTGTTCTTTTCAAGATATGCTTCATTTTTCCGTCTGTGAACATAGAGCTGATGTGCCTTGCCAAAAATGTTGATTTTTGTCTCATCTGTCCATAGGACATTCTCCCAGAAGCTTTGTGACTTGTCAACATGTTTTTATATATTATTACTTTTGTCAGATTCAAGTTATTTCTGTGACCATTGTGGGTTTTTCTCTTTCATTAAACGAGGGGTACCAACAATTTTGTCCATGTGTGTATATGTGGGTGTAAACTGCTGCTTGAAAACACAGCAGGGGTCAGAAGGGAAGGAGCAGTGTGCTTTTTAGTTTTAGATTTAGAGGGACTTTCTGGACACCATGTTGTTTTTGCAGATCCCAGGAGGTGCCAGTAAACTGGAATTCCCCAAGAAGTGACCCCATTTTGTAGGGGCAATTTTAGGGTCTCTGCAAATGTGACATTGCTTTCAGGACCTGTATACTGCTATTTTGACACTTGTTAACATTAAAATGTTATGGGGTGGATCAATCTCACACATAGATATGCCATGTCAGTGCCCGATATGTTGTGCCCAGCTTATGTCTGCACAAACACACACTCCAAAAACTGTTGAGCGGGGATCCCGGGCACAACAGCTTTTGGAGCATTCGTCTCTGATACAAGCCGGGCACAACATATTACGCACTGAAATTCCATATTCCTGGAAAAATTGTCATTTTCACCTTTCACCATCAGCTGCGTATAAATGATGGCAACACTTGGGAGTTAAAAATGATCACTGTACCCCTGGATAAAGTCCTTCAGGGGTGTAATTTCCAAAATGGGGTCACATGTCAGAGGATTCCACTTTAGTAGCGTTTCAGCTCTGCAAAAGCGTCATGACGTCCAAAAACCAAACCGTCCAAATCTGTGCTCCAAAAACCAAATAGCGCTCCTTCCAAACAGCAGTATATACCACATATGATATAAAGTACATTATCCTGGGTACACCAGTGTCATACATGTGGGTATAAACTGCAGTTTGGGCACCCAGCAGGGCACAGAAGGGAAGGAGTGCTATGTGGCTTTTGCAGTGCAGATTCAGATGTTTGGGATCTGGATGCCATATCATGTTTGCAGAGCCTCTAAGGTACCAGTAAAGTGGAATCCCCTAGGGAATTACCCCATAGCTCCCAACCGTCCTGCATCTGGCGGGATACTCCCGATATCACACTGCTGTCCCACGGTCCCGCATAGCTTACAGTTTGTCCCGCTATGCCCCTGAAATGTTTTGCTGTTAACAAACTTTATTAGGGGAAGGTAAAGGCTAAAGGTAGGGTAGATGCTAAATCCTAGTGGCTAAAGGATGACGTCATGACCATGTGATCAGACTCGTGTGGGCGTAGCTATTCTGGATACTTCAGGACAGACTGTGATGTTACACAGAAAGCTGCTGGGAACGAGAGTGATCGAAGAGATAACTGCTGGGAACTGGAGGCAGATGTAGGGGGCATTAAGCTAGTGGCAGATGAAGGGGGGCATTAAGCTGGTGGCAGATGCAGGGGGGACATTAAACTGGGGGGCAGATGGAGGGTGACATTAAACAGTGAGGGTAGCTGGAGGGAGACATGTCTGCCTCTAGTTGCCCCCAGTTTAATGTCCCCCTCTAGTTTCCGCCAGTTTAAACTGGGGCACGAGGAGAGGGACTTAATGCTGTGGGGCAATTGGAGGGGAACATTATAATGTGGGGGAATATAATGTTAGGGTGACTGTAGGAGCATCATATTGTGTGGGGGCACATGGAAAAATAGATGAGAATGGGCGGAGTCAACGTATAAGTGGGTGGAGCTAAATTTGCCACGGCGCGCATAGCGCGCTGCATATTTTGTCCCTCTTGCTGTCCTTTGAAAGTTGGGAGGTATGTGACCCCATTTTGAAAAGTGCACCCCTCAAAGAATTTATCAAGGGGTGTAGTGAGCATTAGTATCCCAGACTTGACTGCATAGTGGATGGTGAACAGTGAATATGTAAGCTGTGCGGAGTGCATTGGGTACACTAAATTCCCTACTATTTCCCCAGTAGCTCCTATTATTGGAGGGGTCACTCTGGGGGTCACTTCTGGTTTATTATCCCTTGTAAGGTCTAAATCTGGGGTGTACCCTCATATATGCTCGCACAGCTTATACATTCCCTTCCTGACATAGCCAGTTGTGTTCTAATGATTTGGTGATTTTTGGTGTTTTTGTCTACATTGTACAAGCTATATTGTCTTTATTTTTCTGGTAATGTAGCCATATGAGGGCTTGTTGAGATGTATTTTGTAATGACATTTTTGGGTGCCTACAACTTATTTAATAAATATTAACTCTTTCTTGGTGGATTAAAAAAAAAACCCCATCAATTCTGGCATTGCGTTTTACCTTTTAAATTTTTCGCCATTGAGCGTAAGAAACATGTTACCTTTATTCTGCGGGTCGGTATGATTACGGCGATACCTCATTTATATTGTTTTTTTATGTGATACTAATTTTGCAGAACAAAAACCCATTTGGGGTCATAAATCAGTTATTTTTGCTTTGCCATCTTCTGAGATGCGTAACATTTTTATTTTGCAGTTTACAGAGTTTGTTTAGGGCTAATTTTTTGCGGAACAATCTGTCCTCTTTATTGGTACTGTTTTGGGGTAGATATGACTTTTTGATCACTTTTTATGGCATATTTTGTAAGGCTAGATGGCGAAAAATCATTACTTCCAGCGTTTTTTTTTCCGTTTTTTTTCCCGACGTTCACCGTGTACGTTAAATATTGTTTCAGTTTTATTGTACAGGTTGTTACAGACGCGGCAATACCAAATATGTATTGTTTTTATTAATTTTTAGGTTGTTGTATATAATTAATTTTATATAGGAAAAGGGAATTTTTGAGGGCTTTATTCTTCTATTAATTTTTTTCACACACTATTTTTTTCACTTTTTTTTTACTTTTTCATATGTCCCATTAGGACACCTGAGCCAGAGATGCCTTGATCTCTGGCTCAGTACTATAGACTGCAAGACACGAGCATACAAGTGTCTTGCAGTCTATACAGAGAAGTCAGCGCTATGCAGACACATAGCGCTGACTTCCGGAGGTCTCGGCAGGATCAACCAGGTAATGGGGCCTCCAGGCAGCCTGAGGTCACTGGCCAGACCCCGGGCTGCAGATTATAGATATTGGCACCCCCCGATCTCACTGCGGGGGGTGCCAGGGAAGCGGAAAGTTGGCGGAACCCCTTGGATGCTGGGGTCATGTTTGACCGCGGCATCCAAGGGGTTAAAACCTCCAATTGGAACTCCATTCCAACCGGGGGTTATGGAGTAGGGTGTTAGCTGTCAGTTACAGCTAACACCCGGTTCCGATGCCGCCCGCCCAGATAGTGAGCATGCGGCTGGCCTCAGGCGTAGTATTACGCCCTGGTGCACGACGTACATCCAAGGTCATTAAGGGGTTAAAGACCCGACATCCGCCGTAATAGTATGGCGGATGTCAGGAAGAGGTTAATGTGTGGTCGTTTCTGAAATTCTTGCTGAAATTCTTGCTCTGTTGGCAGTGGCGTAACTAAACTCTTGTGGGCCCCGGTGCAAACTGGGACCCCCTCCCTACTACGTACTCTTGATAGCAACGGTTATGGGTGCTACAGAGGCATCTTGGATACTTGGATAAAACTATAGTACCCAAAACTGTGGTTATCAAGAATATGGTAAGTGACAGTGAAGGGGGCCCCACACAGTATAATATCTTCCCCAGAGCACCACACAGTATAATGCTCCACAGTGGCCCCACACCATATAATATGCTCACACTGGACGGCGAATTCGACTAATTTTCGTGAGGTTTGGCACCCCTACTAGTTTTGATGCTATTATTATACACTGGGTCATCTCAGACCCCAGAGTATAATAATTGGAGGCCCAGGGGAGGTGATGGAAAAATAACACTTATACTCATCTTACCTCACCTTTTCTGGGCACTCTTGCTCAATTACTGTAGGTTCTCTGCAGCATCCTCCTCGGTTTTCTTCTGTCTGCGACTGTGGGCATGCTCCCCAGGGGTAACTGCTGGGGCCTGTGATTAGGCCTCAGTGGTCATATGGGGCACAGTGACGTCATTACCTCTGTCACAGGCCTGAAGAGCCCCGAAGCTGATGCTGGGAACCGTTGGAGTCCCAGGAGAGGTGAGTATAAAGATTTGTTAATTTTAATCACCTCCCCTGGGCAGGCTACTATTGTAAAAAAAAGTCCAGTGACAATATGTATAGCGGTCAAGGATCCAGGCTTTTCCCAATTGCTATGATGGTGCTCCAGGCCCGGTCCTGGTCACATCTCCTGCAACTCTGATCATTATGCCCCTGTCTGTTGGATAAAGGGGTGGTCTGCTTATTTAGAGCCAGCTTCCATAGAGTATAATGGGAAAAAAAATCAGTCAGAAAAAATTGACCTTTAAGGAGTGGTCGCCTTGAACAGAACTGGCATCAGCACCTGGCAACCTGGGCATGTTTCAGGGTCAAGAGCTCCAGGTAGGGGGGTGGACAACTGAATGTCAGCAATGAGCGCTCAGTGCCTGATCACAGTCTGAGGCAATGAGCACTGCTATAGATATCCTCATTGCTTGCAATTCCCCGAACTTCCCTCCCCTTCCTGCTTTCATTCGTGTCAGAAGTCAGAAAAGGGGTGAGGAGTCCAGGGAGCTGAGAGCAGGAAGTAATGAGGACATCTGTAGTAGCGCTTGCTCCCCTAGGCCCCACCAACTGATATGTCTGGCATACGAGGTCGGCAGCAGGCATGTGTGGCCGGCAACCATATACTATGTGGAGGCAAAAGGAGGTTGTTAAACTGTTTTGCTAGGACCCCACTAGCGTTCAGCTTTCCGTTCTTCGGTCCGCTGTAATGGGGTCCGCCGGGTTTCCGCCCGAAAAATGCGGAAAGAAAAGTCCTGCTTGCACACTTCGTTCGGGGTTTCTGTCCACGAATCTGCTTGTAGTTCGAACGCTAGTGTGAACCTAGTCTTTGTGGGACCAAAAGGGGGTTGTTTTTGTTTTTTCGGGCAATTAAACTGTATGGGGGGCAAAAGAGTGCCATTTTATTGTGGGCGATGGCAAAAAGGGCCACCTTAAACTTTGTGTGGGAGCATAAGGGGCCATTATACTATATGTGAGGACAGAACGGACCATTTTACTAAGGGGGCATAAAGGGTCCATTTTACTTTGTGTGAGGGCAAAAGGGTGCCTGTGTGTGTGGGGCCTCCAACTAATCCACTGCTGTCTACAGTTGCAGCACTGTGGATAAGATTTCTACAAATCTCATCTATAGTATATGCCGCAACTAAAACTGCAGCATTTTAAAATCCACAATATTTGAAATGAGTTTACATAGTGTGACACTGAAGCATGTTATAATTTGCAAGAATTAGGCCTATCTAATAGTGCTGACAATCAGCTAACCAGTGAGCAAATGTTTGCTGGTCGGCTAATCACATCTTTTATGCAGGATAAATGATGTAGATTATCGGCATCACATTGCCATATGTAATTCATACAGCTGAATGGGGGAGAAACAATCTCTGCTGCAAATCAGTCCGATGAAAATGAGTGGCGATCAATGTGTTTCCCGACACTCCTGGGGGCCGAAATCTGGCTGTCTAGCTGCGACAGGATGCCAATGCAGAGTATCAGCATTACATTGCGGCTTTCAGCAGAATCTGCAGCAAGATTGAGCAGGAGGCTTATTTTTTTAGCGTCCTGCTGCGATCTCTGATCTAGCCTTTACCGTGAAAATATCATGAACTCATTATCACTAATAGTGTAAGGGAATTGCTAGAGGACCGATTCCCCAGTAGCTGCTGGTGAACCCTGGGGGGAGGGGCATGACAAGGGAGTGTGCCCTAAACTCAACCCAGCCCCTGCCTACTTGCCTCACTGTCCTAATGACAGGAACAACTTGGTGGCGATCTCTACTCTGAATAAATGTAATACAGAACAAGACAAACAACACAGAAGAGGAGTTAGCAAGTCAAGGGTCAAAGCCAGAGAGACAAAGCAGTACCAAATCGCAATCCAAAGATTAGTCACAAGATAAGCCAAAGGTCAGAAGTCAGAAGTCTCAGGACAGGATCGTGATAGCCAGCAAACCTGTGTGGAATGATGACCTGTATATGGGAAGTCCAGGACCTGCCCCAGACTTGATTGGTAGACAGGCTCTCAATCACACAGGCAAGGCTAAGATTAACTGCTAAAGGAGCGGAGGCAAATAAAGGTGCAGGAGACGGGTGTGGTTGAAATTCACTTACAGAGAAGAGCTACTAAGAGTGTTCAGATTGAGCAACAAGAACCCTAAGTAAGGAACAGGGGCGCACCGCTAATGAGGCGAAGTGAGGCGGCCGCCTCGGGCGGCATTTTTACTATTTAATGTAAACCAGCCCAGGACAGGCCGCTTTAAAAAAAAAAAAAAAAAACAGAGCTGAGCGGGGCCTGTCCTGGGCTGGTTTACAAGACGTCGCATCTCAGCGCAGACGGCGATACAATGACGTCATCACGCCGCCTACGCTGAGACACAGACGTCGCGGACAAGAAGAGGAGGCAGCGGCTGCATCAAGGCATCGCAGGTGAGTATAGCTTTTTTTTATATATATAAATAGGCCGTAACCTGTTGGAGTATCCCCGGCAGGTCAGGGCCTATTTATTTACCTACCCCGCGTCTGCTCGTGGCCGCCCCCGCTTCCCCTTCTGCTATGGGCCGCAGAAAGGGAAGTGGATGCCGCTGTGAGCGGCCGCGGGGATCGGTAAGTTAGGCCGCGGGCCGCAAATACTACTATTATTATACTCAGAGCCCTAGGGTTGGTGAGGGAACATAAAAACCAATGTTACTCACCTCCTGCAATCCGATGTAACTCCGAGCAGGCTTGAGGCCTTGTGAACCGAGAGCAAGGCAAGTGGTTTGGACTCCGCAACCAGAAATGAACGCACAAGCGGTAGTTCAAGAAAAGAATATATATTTACTATAAGTTAATAAAGGCTATTTGAAGGTAAAATGACAGGGATAAAGACAAGCAAAATATACAATATAGCATGAACAATTTCAAGGCAAATTCTGCAATGGTTTCTACTTTTACTCTGTCCACTTCTGCAGTATGGACACTGAATGAACAATATACTCAAAACTATCCCTAACTGACCCTGACATCACATTTGGGTGCACCCCCTTTTCCCCAGTGGTCCAGGTGGACCGCTTACAGTCCGTAGAAGCGCGCGGTGGGGCCCAAAGTCGGTCCTTTCTTTTATAGTGAAGCGTCCTCTCCTCACTGTTATCAGGATCTTGGGAGAAATGAAGTCCTCTTTAACAGGGAAACCCAATGAATGCAATGTAATCCAACAGCAGATTCCACTCAGCACACTGACAGTCCTGCCGAATCCATACACTGAGCTGGGATGTAAGCCGGGGTTTAGCAGGTGCTGTCCAGTACATCAACAGCACTGCGAGTCTCTATCTGTGGTATCCATATACACAGTCACAATGTCAGTCTCACTGATCAGCCACTGAGTACAGTTCCTTTCACGTGGACTCACTAGTCCTGTTGTCTCTTTACACTCTGTTTGTCTCTGGACCAAGATACAGCTTAGCTGTACAGAAAAATCTCCACACCAGTTCAATACAACACTTGCCAAGATGGCTGCTGCTCTCTGTCTCGTCACTTCCTGCTGCTCTGCTCACACTCTGTCTGCAGAACAGGCAGGCTGACATAAAAGGGGGGGGGTCTCACTTC